>CM074728.1:131790413-131970413 GCA_037306005.1 Rhinophrynus dorsalis
TGGTTATACTACACGTCTATACGCACAGGACATAAGGACTGACTGACCGGTTACACTACACGTCTATACACACAGGACATAAGGACAGACTGACCGGTTACACTACACGTCTATACACACAGGACATGAGGACAGACTGACCGGTTACACTACACGTCTATACGCACAGGACATAAGGACAGACTGACTGGTTACACTACACGTCTATACGCTCAGGACATAAGGACAGACTGACCGGTTACACTACACGTCTATACGCACAGGACATAAGGACAGACTGACCGGTTACACTACACGTCTATACGCTCAGGACATAAGGACAGACTGACCGGTTATACTACACATCTATACGCACAGGACATAAGGACTGACTGACCGGTTACACTACACGTCTATACACACAGGACATAAGGACAGACTGACCGGTTACACTACACGTCTATACACACAGGACATAAGGACAGACTGACCGGTTACACTACACATCTATACACACAGGACATAAGGACAGACTGACCGGTTACACTACACGTCTATACGCACAGGACATGAGGACAGACTGACTGGTTACACTACACGTCTATACGCACAGGACATAAGGACAGACTGACCGGTTACACTACACGTCTATACGCACAGGACATAAGGACAGACTGACCGGTGACACTACACGTCTATACACACAGGACATGAGGACTGACTGACCGGTTACACTACACGTCTATACACACAGGACATAAGGACAGACTGACCGGTTACACTACACGTCTATACGCACAGGACATAAGGACTGACTGACCGGTTACACTACACGTCTATACGCACAGGACATAAGGACAGACTGACCGGTTACACTACACGTCTATACGCACAGGACATAAGGACTGACTGACCGGTTACACTACACGTCTATACGCACAGGACATAAGGACTGACTGACCGGTTACACTACACATCTATACACACAGGACATAAGGACAGACTGACCGGTTACACTACACGTCTATACGCACAGGACATGAGGACAGACTGACCGGTTACACTACACGTCTATACGCTCAGGACATAAGGACAGACTGACCGGTTACACTACACATCTATACGCACAGGACATAAGGACTGACTGACCGGTTACACTACACGTCTATACACACAGGACATGAGGACTGACTGACCGGTTACACTACACGTCTATACACACAGGACATAAGGACAGACTGACCGGTTACACTACACGTCTATACGCAGAGGACATAAGGACAGACTGACTGGTTACACTACACGTCTATACACACAGGACATGAGGACTGACTGACCGGTTACACTACACGTCTATACGCACAGGACATAAGGACAGACTGACCGGTTACACTACACATCTATACGCACAGGACATAAGGACAGACTGACCGGTTACACTACACGTCTATACACACAGGACATAAGGACAGACTGACCGGTTACACTACACGTCTATACGCACAGGACATAAGGACTGACTGACCGGTTACACTACACGTCTATACGCACAGGACATAAGGACAGACTGACTGGTTACACTACACGTCTATACGCACAGGACATAAGGACAGACTGACCGGTTACACTACACGTCTATACGCTCAGGACATAAGGACAGACTGACCGGTTACACTACACGTCTATACACACAGGACATAAGGACAGACTGACTGGTTACACTACATGTCTATACGCACAGGACATAAGGACAGACTGACCGGTTATACTACACGTCTATACGCACAGGACATAAGGACAGACTGACCGGTTACACTACACGTCTATACGCTCAGGACATAAGGACAGACTGACCGGTTACACTACACGTCTATACACACAGGACATAAGGACAGACTGACTGGTTACACTACATGTCTATACGCACAGGACATAAGGACAGACTGACTGGTTACACTACACGTCTATACGCACAGGACATAAGGACAGACTGACCGGTTACACTACACGTCTATACGCTCAGGACATAAGGACAGACTGACCGGTTACACTACACGTCTATACACACAGGACATAAGGACAGAGTGACCGGTTACACTACACATCTATACGCACAGGACATAAGGACAGACTGACTGGTTACACTACACGTCTATACGCACAGGACATAAGGACAGACTGACCGGTTACACTACACGTCTATACGCTCAGGACATAAGGACAGACTGACCGGTTACACTACACGTCTATACACACAGGACATAAGGACAGACTGACTGGTTACACTACATGTCTATACGCACAGGACATAAGGACAGACTGACCGGTTATACTACACGTCTATACGCACAGGACATAAGGACAGACTGACCGGTTACACTACACGTCTATACGCACAGGACATAAGGACAGACTGACCGGTTATACTACACGTCTATACGCATAGGACATAAGGACAGACTGACCGGTTACACTACACGTCTATACGCTCAGGACATGAGGACAGACTGACCGGTTACACTACACATCTATACGCACAGGACATGAGGACAGACTGACTGGTTACACTACACGTCTATACACACAGGACATGAGGACAGACTGACCGGTTACACTACACGTCTATACACACAGGACATAAGGACAGACTGACCGGTTACACTACACGTCTATACGCTCAGGACATAAGGACAGACTGACCGGTTATACTACACATCTATACACACAGGACATGAGGACAGACTGACCGGTTACACTACACGTCTATACACACAGGACATAAGGACAGACTGACCGGTTACACTACACGTCTATACGCTCAGGACATAAGGACAGACTGACCGGTTATACTACACATCTATACGCACAGGACATAAGGACAGACTGACCGGTGACACTACACATCTATACGCACAGGACATAAGGACAGACTGACCAGTTACACTACACGTCTATACACACAGGACATAAGGACAGACTGACCAGTTACACTACACGTCTATACGCACAGGACATGAGGACAGACTGACCGGTGACACTACACGTCTATACGCACAGGACATAAGGACAGACTGACCAGTTACACTACACGTCTATACACACAGGACATGAGGACAGACTGACCGGTTACACTACACGTCTATACGCACAGGACATAAGGACAGACTGACCGGTTATACTACATGTCTATACACAGGACATAAGGACAGACTGACCGGTTACACTACACGTCTATACGCACAGGACATAAGGACTGACTGACCGGTTATACTACATGTCTATACGCACAGGACATAAGGACTGACTGACCGGTTACACTACACGTCTATACGCACAGGACATAAGGACAGACTGACCGGTTACACTACACATCTATACGCACAGGACATAAGGACTGACTGACCGGTTACACTACACGTCTATACGCACAGGACATAAGGACTGACTGACCGGTTACACTACACATCTATACGCACAGGACATAAGGACAGACTGACCGGTTACACTACACGTCTATACGTACAGGACATAAGGACAGACTGACCGGTTACACTACACATCTATACGCACAGGACATAAGGACTGACTGACCGGTTACACTACACGTCTATACACACAGGACATAAGGACAGACTGACCGGTTACACTACACGTCTATACGTACAGGACATAAGGACAGACTGACCGGTTATACTACACGTCTATACGCACTGGACATAAGGACAGACTGACCGGTTACACTACACATCTATACACACAGGACATAAGGACAGACTGACCGGTTATACTACACGTCTATACGCACAGGACATGAGGACAGACTGACCGGTTACACTACACATCTATACACACAGGACATAAGGACAGACTGACCGGTTACACTACACGTCTATACGCACAGGACATGAGGACAGACTGACCGGTTACACTACACATCTATACACACAGGACATAAGGACAGACTGACCGGTTATACTACACGTCTATACGCACAGGACATGAGGACAGACTGACCGGTTACACTACACATCTATACACACAGGACATAAGGACAGACTGACCGGTTATACTACACGTCTATACGCACAGGACATGAGGACAGACTGACCGGTTACACTACACATCTATACACACAGGACATAAGGACAGACTGACCGGTTACACTACACATCTATACACACAGGACATAAGGACAGACTGACCGGTTATACTACACGTCTATACGCACAGGACATGAGGACAGACTGACCGGTTACACTACACATCTATACACACAGGACATAAGGACAGACTGACCGGTTATACTACACGTCTATACGCACAGGACATGAGGACAGACTGACCGGTTACACTACACATCTATACACACAGGACATAAGGACAGACTGACCGGTTACACTACACATCTATACACACAGGACATAAGGACAGACTGACCGGTTACACTACACGTCTATACACACAGGACATAAGGACAGACTGACCGGTTATACTACACGTCTATACGCACAGGACATAAGGACAGACTGACTGGTTACACTACACATCTATACGCACAGGACATAAGGACAGACTGACCGGTTACACTACACGTCTATACGCTCAGGACATGAGGACAGACTGACCGGTTACACTACACGTCTATACACCAGGACATAAGGACAGACTGACCGGTTACACTACACGTCTATACGCTCAGGACATGAGGACAGACTGACCGGTTACACTACACGTCTATACACACAGGACATAAGGACTGACTGACCGGTTACACTACACGTCTATACGCACAGGACATAAGGACAGACTGACCGGTTACACTACACGTCTATACGCACAGGACATAAGGACAGAGTGACCGGTTACACTACACATCTATACGCACAGGACATAAGGACTGACTGACCGGTTACACTACACGTCTATACACACAGGACATAAGGACAGACTGACCGGTTACACTACACGTCTATACGCACAGGACATAAGGACAGACTGACCGGTTATACTACATGTCTATACACACAGGACATAAGGATAGACTGACCGGTTACACTACACGTCTATACGCACAGGACATAAGGACAGAGTGACCGGTTACACTACACATCTATACGCACAGGACATAAGGACTGACTGACCGGTTACACTACACGTCTATACGCACAGGACATAAGGACAGACTGACCGGTTACACTACACGTCTATACACACAGGACATGAGGACTGACTGACCGGTTACACTACACATCTATACGCACTGGACATAAGGACAGACTGACCGGTTACACTACACATCTATACGCACAGGACATAAGGACAGACTGACCGGTTACACTACACGTCTATACACACAGGACATAAGGACAGACTGACCGGTTACACTACACGTCTATACGCACAGGACATAAGGACAGACTGACCGGTTACACTACACATCTATACACACAGGACATAAGGACAGACTGACCGGTTACACTACACGTCTATACACACAGGACATAAGGACAGACTGACCGGTTACACTACACGTCTATACACACAGGACATAAGGACAGACTGACTGGTTACACTACACGTCTATACGCACAGGACATAAGGACAGACTGACCGGTTACACTACACGTCTATACGCACAGGACATAAGGACAGACTGACCGGTTACACTACACGTCTATACACACAGGACATGAGGACTGACTGACCGGTTATACTACACGTCTATACGCACAGGACATAAGGACAGACTGACCGGTTACACTACACGTCTATACACACAGGACATAAGGACAGACTGACTGGTTACACTACACGTCTATACGCACAGGACATGAGGACAGACTGACCGGTTACACTACACGTCTATACGCACAGGACATAAGGACAGACTGACCGGTTACACTACACGTCTATACACACAGGACATAAGGACAGACTGACCGGTTACACTACACGTCTATACGCACAGGACATAAGGACAGACTGACCGGTTACACTACACGTCTATACACACAGGACATGAGGACAGACTGACCGGTTACACTACACGTCTATACGCTCAGGACATGAGGACAGACTGACCGGTTACACTACACGTCTATACGCACAGGACATAAGGACAGACTGACCAGTTATACTACACGTCTATACGCACAGGACATAAGGACAGACTGACCGGTTATACTACACGTCTATACGCACAGGACATAAGGACTGACTGACCGGTTACACTACACGTCTATACACACAGGACATAAGGACAGACTGACCGGTTACACTACACGTCTATACGCACAGGACATGAGGGACAGACTGACCGGTTACACTACACGTCTATACGCACAGGACATAAGGACAGACTGACTGGTTACACTACACGTCTATACGCAGGACATAAGGACAGACTGACCGGTTACACTACACGTCTATACGCACAGGACATAAGGACAGACTGAGCCGGTTACACTACACGTCTATACGCACAGGACATAAGGACAGACTGACCGGTTATACTACACATCTATACGCACAGGACATAAGGACTGACTGACCGGTTACACTACACGTCTATACACACAGGACATAAGGACAGACTGACCGGTTACACTACACGTCTATACACACAGGACATGAGGACAGACTGACCGGTTACACTACACGTCTATACGCTCAGGACATGAGGACAGACTGACCGGTTACACTACACGTCTATACGCACAGGACATAAGGACAGACTGACCAGTTATACTACACGTCTATACGCACAGGACATAAGGACAGACTGACCGGTTACACTACACATCTATACACACAGGACATAAGGACAGACTGACCGGTTACACTACACGTCTATACACACAGGACATAAGGACAGACTGACCGGTTATACTACACGTCTATACGCACAGGACATAAGGACAGACTGACTGGTTACACTACACATCTATACGCACAGGACATAAGGACAGACTGACCGGTTACACTACACGTCTATACGCTCAGGACATGAGGACAGACTGACCGGTTACACTACACGTCTATACACACAGGACATAAGGACAGACTGACCGGTTACACTACACGTCTATACGCTCAGGACATGAGGACAGACTGACCGGTTACACTACACGTCTATACACACAGGACATAAGGACTGACTGACCGGTTACACTACACGTCTATACGCACAGGACATAAGGACAGACTGACCGGTTACACTACACGTCTATACGCACAGGACATAAGGACAGAGTGACCGGTTACACTACACATCTATACGCACAGGACATAAGGACTGACTGACCGGTTACACTACACGTCTATACACACAGGACATAAGGACAGACTGACCGGTTACACTACACGTCTATACGCACAGGACATAAGGACAGACTGACCGGTTATACTACATGTCTATACACACAGGACATAAGGATAGACTGACCGGTTACACTACACGTCTATACGCACAGGACATAAGGACAGAGTGACCGGTTACACTACACATCTATACGCACAGGACATAAGGACTGACTGACCGGTTACACTACACGTCTATACGCACAGGACATAAGGACAGACTGACCGGTTACACTACACGTCTATACACACAGGACATGAGGACTGACTGACCGGTTACACTACACATCTATACGCACTGGACATAAGGACAGACTGACCGGTTACACTACACATCTATACGCACAGGACATAAGGACAGACTGACCGGTTACACTACACGTCTATACACACAGGACATAAGGACAGACTGACCGGTTACACTACACGTCTATACGCACAGGACATAAGGACAGACTGACCGGTTACACTACACATCTATACACACAGGACATAAGGACAGACTGACCGGTTACACTACACGTCTATACACACAGGACATAAGGACAGACTGACCGGTTACACTACACGTCTATACACACAGGACATAAGGACAGACTGACTGGTTACACTACACGTCTATACGCACAGGACATAAGGACAGACTGACCGGTTACACTACACGTCTATACGCACAGGACATAAGGACAGACTGACCGGTTACACTACACGTCTATACACACAGGACATGAGGACTGACTGACCGGTTATACTACACGTCTATACGCACAGGACATAAGGACAGACTGACCGGTTACACTACACGTCTATACACACAGGACATAAGGACAGACTGACTGGTTACACTACACGTCTATACGCACAGGACATGAGGACAGACTGACCGGTTACACTACACGTCTATACGCACAGGACATAAGGACAGACTGACCGGTTACACTACACGTCTATACACACAGGACATAAGGACAGACTGACCGGTTACACTACACGTCTATACGCACAGGACATAAGGACAGACTGACCGGTTACACTACACGTCTATACACACAGGACATGAGGACAGACTGACCGGTTACACTACACGTCTATACGCTCAGGACATGAGGACAGACTGACCGGTTACACTACACGTCTATACGCACAGGACATAAGGACAGACTGACCAGTTATACTACACGTCTATACGCACAGGACATAAGGACAGACTGACCGGTTATACTACACGTCTATACGCACAGGACATAAGGACTGACTGACCGGTTACACTACACGTCTATACACACAGGACATAAGGACAGACTGACCGGTTACACTACACGTCTATACGCACAGGACATGAGGACAGACTGACCGGTTACACTACACGTCTATACGCACAGGACATAAGGACAGACTGACTGGTTACACTACACGTCTATACGCTCAGGACATAAGGACAGACTGACCGGTTACACTACACGTCTATACGCACAGGACATAAGGACAGACTGACCGGTTACACTACACGTCTATACGCACAGGACATAAGGACAGACTGACCGGTTATACTACACATCTATACGCACAGGACATAAGGACTGACTGACCGGTTACACTACACGTCTATACACACAGGACATAAGGACAGACTGACCGGTTACACTACACGTCTATACACACAGGACATGAGGACAGACTGACCGGTTACACTACACGTCTATACGCTCAGGACATGAGGACAGACTGACCGGTTACACTACACGTCTATACGCACAGGACATAAGGACAGACTGACCAGTTATACTACACGTCTATACGCACAGGACATAAGGACAGACTGACCGGTTATACTACACGTCTATACGCACAGGACATAAGGACTGACTGACCGGTTACACTACACGTCTATACACACAGGACATAAGGACAGACTGACCGGTTACACTACACGTCTATACACACAGGACATGAGGACAGACTGACTGGTTACACTACACGTCTATACGCTCAGGACATAAGGACAGACTGACCGGTTACACTACACGTCTATACGCACAGGACATAAGGACAGACTGACCGGTTACACTACACGTCTATACGCACAGGACATAAGGACAGACTGACCGGTTACACTACACGTCTATACGCTCAGGACATAAGGACAGACTGACCGGTTATACTACACATCTATACGCACAGGACATAAGGACTGACTGACCGGTTACACTACACGTCTATACACACAGGACATAAGGACAGACTGACCGGTTACACTACACGTCTATACACACAGGACATAAGGACAGACTGACCGGTTACACTACACATCTATACACACAGGACATAAGGACAGACTGACCGGTTACACTACACGTCTATACGCACAGGACATGAGGACAGACTGACTGGTTACACTACACGTCTATACGCACAGGACATAAGGACAGACTGACCGGTTACACTACACGTCTATACGCACAGGACATAAGGACAGACTGACCGGTGACACTACACGTCTATACACACAGGACATGAGGACAGACTGACCGGTTACACTACACGTCTATACGCACAGGACATAAGGATAGACTGACCGGTTACACTACACGTCTATACACACAGGACATAAGGACAGACTGACCGGTTACACTACACGTCTATACGCACAGGACATAAGGACTGACTGACCGGTTACACTACACGTCTATACGCACAGGACATAAGGACAGACTGACCGGTTACACTACACGTCTATACGCACAGGACATAAGGACTGACTGACCGGTTACACTACACGTCTATACGCACAGGACATAAGGACTGACTGACCGGTTACACTACATGTCTATACGCACAGGACATAAGGACTGACTGACCGGTTACACTACACGTCTATACGCACAGGACATACGGACAGAGTGACCGGTTACACTACACGTCTATACGCACAGGACATAAGGACTGACTGACCGGTTACACTACACGTCTATACGCACAGGACATAAGGACAGACTGACCGGTTACACTACACGTCTATACACACAGGACATAAGGACAGACTGACCGGTTACACTACACGTCTATACACACAGGACATGAGGACAGACTGACCGGTTACACTACACGTCTATACACACAGGACATGAGGACAGACTGACCGGTTACACTACACGTCTATACGCACAGGACATACGGACAGAGTGACCGGTTACACTACACGTCTATACGCACAGGACATAAGGACTGACTGACCGGTTACACTACACGTCTATACGCACAGGACATAAGGACAGACTGACCGGTTACACTACACGTCTATACACACAGGACATAAGGACAGACTGACCGGTTACACTACACGTCTATACGCACAGGACATAAGGACAGACTGACCGGTTACACTACACGTCTATACACACAGGACATAAGGATAGACTGACTGGTTACACTACACGTCTATACACACAGGACATGAGGACTGACTGACCGGTTACACTACACGTCTATACACACAGGACATAAGGACAGACTGACCGGTTACACTACACGTCTATACGCACAGGACATAAGGACTGACTGACCGGTTACACTACACGTCTATACGCACAGGACATAAGGACAGACTGACTGGTTACACTACACGTCTATACGCACAGGACATAAGGACAGACTGACCGGTTACACTACACGTCTATACACACAGGACATAAGGACAGACTGACTGGTTACACTACACGTCTATACGCACAGGACATAAGGACAGACTGACTGGTTACACTACACGTCTATACGCACAGGACATAAGGACAGACTGACCGGTTACACTACACGTCTATACGCACAGGACATAAGGACAGACTGACCAGTTACACTACACGTCTATACACACAGGACATAAGGACAGACTGACCGGTTACACTACACGTCTATACACACAGGACATAAGGACAGACTGACCGGTTACACTACACGTCTATACACACAGGACATAAGGACTGACTGACCGGTTACACTACACGTCTATACGCACAGGACATAAGGACAGACTGACTGGTTACACTACACGTCTATACGCACAGGACATAAGGACAGACTGACCGGTTACACTACACGTCTATACACACAGGACATAAGGACAGACTGACCGGTTACACTACACGTCTATACACACAGGACATAAGGACAGACTGACCGGTTACACTACACGTCTATACGCTCAGGACATAAGGACAGACTGACCGGTTACACTACACGTCTATACACACAGGACATAAGGACAGACTGACTGGTTACACTACATGTCTATACACACAGGACATAAGGACAGACTGACTGGTTACACTACACGTCTATACACACAGGACATAAGGACAGACTGACCGGTTATACTACACATCTATACACACAGGACATAAGGACAGACTGACTGGTTACACTACATGTCTATACACACAGGACATAAGGACAGACTGACTGGTTACACTACACATTTATACACTCAGGACATAAGGACAGACTGACCGGTTACACTACACGTCTATACACACAGGAAATAAGGACAGACTGACTGGTTACACTACACGTCTATACACACAGGACATAAGGACAGACTGACCGGTTACACTACACATCTATACGCACAGGACATAAGGACAGACTGACCGGTTATACTACACGTCTATACGCACAGGACATAAGGACAGACTGACCGGTTACACTACACGTCTATACGCACAGGACATAAGGACAGACTGACCGGTTATACTACACGTCTATACGCATAGGACATAAGGACAGACTGACCGGTTACACTACACGTCTATACGCTCAGGACATAAGGACAGACTGACCGGTTACACTACACATCTATACGCACAGGACATGAGGACAGACTGACTGGTTACACTACACGTCTATACACACAGGACATGAGGACAGACTGACCGGTTACACTACACGTCTATACACACAGGACATAAGGACAGACTGACCGGTTACACTACACGTCTATACGCTCAGGACATAAGGACAGACTGACCGGTTATACTACACATCTATACACACAGGACATGAGGACAGACTGACCGGTTACACTACACGTCTATACACACAGGACATAAGGACAGACTGACCGGTTACACTACACGTCTATACGCTCAGGACATAAGGACAGACTGACCGGTTATACTACACATCTATACGCACAGGACATAAGGACAGACTGACCGGTGACACTACACATCTATACGCACAGGACATAAGGACAGACTGACCAGTTACACTACACGTCTATACACACAGGACATAAGGACAGACTGACCAGTTACACTACACGTCTATACGCACAGGACATGAGGACAGACTGACCGGTGACACTACACGTCTATACGCACAGGACATAAGGACAGACTGACCAGTTACACTACACGTCTATACACACAGGACATGAGGACAGACTGACCGGTTACACTACACGTCTATACGCACAGGACATAAGGACAGACTGACCGGTTATACTACATGTCTATACACACAGGACATAAGGACAGACTGACCGGTTACACTACACGTCTATACGCACAGGACATAAGGACTGACTGACCGGTTATACTACATGTCTATACGCACAGGACATAAGGACTGACTGACCGGTTACACTACACGTCTATACACACAGGACATAAGGACAGACTGACCGGTTACACTACACGTCTATACGCACAGGACATAAGGACTGACTGACCGGTTACACTACACGTCTATACACACAGGACATAAGGACAGACTGACCGGTTACACTACACATCTATACGCACAGGACATAAGGACAGACTGACCGGTTACACTACACATCTATACGCACAGGACATAAGGACTGACTGACCGGTTACACTACACGTCTATACGCACAGGACATAAGGACTGACTGACCGGTTACACTACACGTCTATATGCACAGGACATAAGGACAGACTGACCGGTTACACTACACGTCTATACGTACAGGACATAAGGACAGACTGACCGGTTATACTACACGTCTATACGCACAGGACATAAGGACAGACTGACCGGTTACACTACACGTCTATACGCACAGGACATAAGGACAGACTGACCGGTTATACTACACGTCTATACGCACAGGACATAAGGACAGACTGACCGGTTACACTACACATCTATACGCACAGGACATAAGGACAGACTGACCGGTTACACTACACGTCTATACGTACAGGACATAAGGACAGACTGACCGGTTATACTACACGTCTATACGCACAGGACATAAGGACAGACTGACCGGTTACACTATACATCTATACGCACAGGACATAAGGACAGACTGACCGGTTACACTACACGTCTATACGCACAGGACATAAGGACAGACTGACCGGTTACACTACACATCTATACACACAGGACATAAGGACAGACTGACCAGTTACACTACACATCTATACGCACAGGACATAAGGACAGACTGACCGGTTACACTACACATCTATACGCACAGGACATAAGGACTGACTGACCGGTTACACTACACGTCTATACACACAGGACATAAGGACAGACTGACCGGTTATACTACACGTCTATACGCACAGGACATAAGGACAGAGTGACCGGTTACACTACACATCTATACACACAGGACATAAGGACAGACTGACCGCTTACACTACACGTCTATACACACAGGACATAAGGACAGACTGACCGGTTACACTACACGTCTATACGCACAGGACATAAGGACTGACTGACCGGTTACACTACACATCTATACGCACAGGACATAAGGACAGACTGACCGGTTACACTACACGTCTATACGTACAGGACATAAGGACAGACTGACCGGTTATACTACACGTCTATACGCACAGGACATAAGGACAGACTGACCGGTTATACTACACGTCTATACGCACAGGACATAAGGACAGACTGACTGGTTACACTACACATCTATACGCACAGGACATAAGGACAGACTGACCGGTTACACTACACATCTATACGCACAGGACATAAGGACAGACTGACCGGTTACACTACACATCTATACACACAGGACATAAGGACAGACTGACCGGTTACACTACACATCTATACGCACAGGACATAAGGACTGACTGACCGGTTACACTACACGTCTATACACACAGGACATAAGGACAGACTGACCGGTTACACTACACGTCTATACGTACAGGACATAAGGACAGACTGACCGGTTATACTACACGTCTATACGCACTGGACATAAGGACAGACTGACCGGTTACACTACACATCTATACACACAGGACATAAGGACAGACTGACCGGTTATACTACACGTCTATACGCACAGGACATGAGGACAGACTGACCGGTTACACTACACATCTATACACACAGGACATAAGGACAGACTGACCGGTTACACTACACGTCTATACGCACAGGACATGAGGACAGACTGACCGGTTACACTACACATCTATACACACAGGACATAAGGACAGACTGACCGGTTATACTACACGTCTATACGCACAGGACATAAGGACAGACTGACCGGTTATACTACACGTCTATACGCACAGGACATGAGGACAGACTGACCGGTTACACTACACATCTATACACACAGGACATAAGGACAGACTGACCGGTTATACTACACGTCTATACGCACAGGACATGAGGACAGACTGACCGGTTACACTACACATCTATACACACAGGACATAAGGACAGACTGACCGGTTACACTACACATCTATACACACAGGACATAAGGACAGACTGACCGGTTATACTACACGTCTATACGCACAGGACATGAGGACAGACTGACCGGTTACACTACACATCTATACACACAGGACATAAGGACAGACTGACCGGTTATACTACACGTCTATACGCACAGGACATGAGGACAGACTGACCGGTTACACTACACATCTATACACACAGGACATAAGGACAGACTGACCGGTTACACTACACATCTATACACACAGGACATAAGGACAGACTGACCGGTTACACTACACGTCTATACACACAGGACATAAGGACAGACTGACCGGTTATACTACACGTCTATACGCACAGGACATAAGGACAGAGTGACCGGTTATACTACACATCTATACGCTCAGGACATAAGGACAGACTGACCGGTTACACTACACATCTATACGCTCAGGACATAAGGACAGACTGACCGGTTACACTACACGTCTATACGCACAGGACATAAGGACAGACTGACTGGTTATACTACACGTCTATACACACAGGACATAAGGACAGACTGACCGGTTACACTACACGTCTATACGCACAGGACATAAGGACTGACTGACCGGTTACACTACACGTCTATACGCACAGGACATAAGGACAGACTGACTGGTTACACTACACATCTATACGCACAGGACATAAGGACAGACTGACCGGTTACACTACACGTCTATACGCTCAGGACATAAGGACAGACTGACCGGTTACACTACACGTCTATACGCACAGGACATAAGGACAGACTGACCGGTTACACTACACATCTATACACACAGGACATAAGGACAGACTGACCAGTTACACTACACATCTATACGCACAGGACATAAGGACAGACTGACCGGTTATACTACACGTCTATACGCACAGGACATAAGGACAGACTGACTGGTTACACTACACGTCTATACACACAGGACATAAGGACAGACTGACTGGTTACACTACACATCTATACGCACAGGACATAAGGACAGACTGACCGGTTATACTACACATCTATACGCTCAGGACATAAGGACTAACTGACCGGTTATACTACACGTCTATACGCTCAGGACATAAGGACTAACTGACCGGTTATACTACACATCTATACACACAGGACATAAGGACAGACTGACCGGTTATACTACACATCTATACGCTCAGGACATAAGGACTAACTGACCGGTTATACTACACGTCTATACGCTCAGGACATAAGGACTAACTGACCGGTTATACTACACGTCTATACGCTCAGGACATAAGGACTAACTGACCGGTTATACTACACATCTATACACACAGGACATAAGGACAGACTGACCGGTTACACTACACGTCTATACGCACAGGACATAAGGACAGACTGACTGGTTACACTACACGTCTATACGCACAGGACATAAGGACAGACTGACTGGTTACACTACACATCTATACGCACAGGACATAAGGACAGACTGACCGGTTACACTACACATCTATACACACAGGACATAAGGACAGACTGACCGGTTACACTACACGTCTATACGCACAGGACATAAGGACAGAGTGACCGATTACACTACACGTCTATACGCTCAGGACATAAGGACTAACTGACCGGTTATACTACACGTCTATACGCACAGGACATAAGGACAGACTGACCAGTTACACTACATGTCTATACGCACAGGACATAAGGACAGACTGACCGGTTACACTACACATCTATACGCACAGGACATAAGGACAGACTGACTGGTTACACTACACATCTATACACACAGGACATAAGGACAGACTGACCGGTTACACTACACGTCTATACGCACAGGACATAAGGACTGACTGACCGGTTACACTACACGTCTATACGCACAGGACATAAGGACAGACTGACAGGTTACACTACACGTCTATACGCACAGGACATAAGGACAGACTGACCGGTTACACTACACGTCTATACGCTCAGGACATAAGGACAGACTGACTGGTTACACTACACGTCTATACACACAGGACATAAGGACAGACTGACCGGTTATACTACACATCTATACACACAGGACATAAGGACAGACTGACCGGTTACACTACACGTCTATACGCACAGGACATAAGGACAGACTGACCGGTTATACTACACATCTATACACACAGGACATAAGGACAGACTGACCGGTTACACTACACATCTATACGCACAGGACATAAGGACAGACTGACCGGTTACACTACACGTCTATACGCACAGGACATAAGGACAGACTGACTGGTTACACTACACGTCTATACACACAGGACATAAGGACAGACTGACCGGTTACACTACACATCTATACGCACAGGACATAAGGACAGACTGACCGGTTACACTACACATCTATACGCACAGGACATAAGGACAGACTGACCAGTTACACTACACATCTATACACACAGGACATAAGGACAGACTGACCGGTTACACTACATGTCTATACACACAGGACATAAGGACAGACTGACCGGTTATACTACACATCTATACACACAGGACATAAGGACAGACTGACCGGTTACACTACACGTCTATACGCACAGGACATAAGGACAGACTGACCAGTTACACTACACGTCTATACGCACAGGACATAAGGACAGACTGACCGGTTACACTACACGTCTATACGCACAGGACATAAGGACAGACTGACCAGTTACACTACACGTCTATACACACAGGACATAAGGACAGACTGACCGGTTACACTACACGTCTATACACACAGGACATAAGGACAGACTGACCGGTTACACTACACGTCTATACACACAGGACATAAGGACAGACTGACTGGTTACACTACACGTCTATACGCACAGGACATAAGGACAGACTGACTGGTTACACTACACGTCTATACGCACAGGACATAAGGACAGACTGACCGGTTACACTACACGTCTATACGCACAGGACATAAGGACAGACTGACCGGTTACACTACACGTCTATACACACAGGACATAAGGACAGACTGACCGGTTACACTACACGTCTATACACACAGGACATAAGGACAGACTGACCGGTTACACTACACGTCTATACACACAGGACATAAGGACAGACTGACTGGTTACACTACACGTCTATACGCACAGGACATAAGGACAGACTGACTGGTTACACTACACGTCTATACGCACAGGACATAAGGACAGACTGACCGGTTACACTACACGTCTATACGCACAGGACATAAGGACAGACTGACAGGTTACACTACACGTCTATACGCACAGGACATAAGGACAGACTGACCGGTTACACTACACGTCTATACGCTCAGGACATAAGGACTAACTGACCGGTTATACTACACGTCTATACGCACAGGACATAAGGACAGACTGACCAGTTACACTACATGTCTATACACACAGGACATAAGGACAGACTGACCAGTTACACTACATGTCTATACGCACAGGACATAAGGACAGACTGACCGGTTACACTACACGTCTATACGCACAGGACATGAGGACAGACTGACCGGTTACACTACACGTCTATACACACAGGACATAAGGACAGACTGACCGGTTATACTACACGTCTATACACACAGGACATAAGGACAGACTGACCGGTTACACTACACGTCTATACACACAGGACATAAGGACAGACTGACCGGTTACACTACACGTCTATACGCACAGGACATAAGGACAGACTGACCGGTTACACTACACGTCTATACGTACAGGACATAAGGACAGACTGACCGGTTACACTACACGTCTATACACACAGGACATAAGGACAGACTGACCGGTTATACTACACGTCTATACGCACAGGACATAAGGACAGACTGACCGGTTACACTACACATCTATACGCACAGGACATAAGGACAGACTGACCGGTTATACTACACGTCTATACGCACAGGACATAAGGACAGACTGACCGGTTACACTACACGTCTATACGCACAGGACATAAGGACAGACTGACCGGTTACACTACACGTCTATACACACAGGACATGAGGACAGACTGACCGGTTATACTACACATCTATACGCACAGGACATAAGGACAGACTGACCGGTTACACTACACGTCTATATGCACAGGACATAAGGACAGACTGACCGGTTACACTACACGTCTATACGCACAGGACATGAGGACAGACTGACCGGTTACACTACACGTCTATACACACAGGACATAAGGACAGACTGACAGGTTACACTACACGTCTATACGCTCAGGACATAAGGACAGACTGACCGGTTACACTACACATCTATACGCACAGGACATAAGGACAGACTGACCGGTTACACTACACATCTATACACACAGGACATAAGGACAGACTGACCGGTTACACTACACATCTATACGCACAGGACATAAGGACAGACTGACCGGTTACACTACACGTCTATACACACAGGACATGAGGACAGACTGACCAGTTACACTACACGTCTATACGCACAGGACATAAGGACAGACTGACCGGTTACACTACACATCTATACACACAGGACATAAGGACAGACTGACTGGTTATACTACACATCTATACGCACAGGACATAAGGACAGACTGACCGGTTACACTACACGTCTATACGCACAGGACATGAGGACAGACTGACCGGTTATACTACACATCTATACGCACTGGACATAAGGACAGACTGACCGGTTACACTACACATCTATACACACAGGACATAAGGACAGACTGACCGGTTACACTACACGTCTATACAAACAGGACATAAGGACAGACTGACCGGTTACACTACACGTCTATACGCACAGGACATATTGACCGGTTACACTACACATCTATACGCACAGGACATAAGGACAGACTGACCAGTTACACTACACGTCTATACACACAGGACATAAGGACAGACTGACCGGTTACACTACACGTCTATACGCACAGGACATAAGGACTGACTGACCGGTTACACTACACGTCTATACGCTCAGGACATAAGGACAGACTGACCGGTTACACTACACGTCTATACACACAGGACATAAGGACAGACTGACCGGTTACACTACACGTCTATACACACAGGACATAAGGACAGACTGACCGGTTACACTACACGTCTATACGCTCAGGACATAAGGACTGACTGACCGGTTATACTACACATCTATACGCTCAGGACATAAGGACAGACTGACCGGTTACACTACACGTCTATACACACAGGACATAAGGACAGACTGACTGGTTACACTACACGTCTATACACACAGGATATAAGGACAGACTGACCGGTTACACTACACATCTATACGCTCAGGACATAAGGACAGACTGACCGGTGACACTACACATCTATACGCACAGGACATAAGGACAGACTGACCGGTTACACTACACGTCTATACACACAGGACATAAGGACAGACTGACCGGTTACACTACACGTCTATACGCTCAGGACATAAGGACTGACTGACCGGTTACACTACACGTCTATACGCACAGGACATAAGGACTGACTGACCGGTTACACTACACGTCTATACGCTCAGGACATAAGGACAGACTGACCGGTTACACTACACGTCTATACACACAGGACATAAGGACAGACTGACCGGTTACACTACACATCTATACACACAGGACATAAGGACAGACTGACCGGTTACACTACACGTCTATACACACAGGACATAAGGACAGAGTGACCGGTTACACTACACGTCTATACACACAGGACATAAGGACAGACTGACCGGTTACACTACACATCTATACACACAGGACATAAGGACAGACTGACCGGTTACACTACACGTCTATACGCACAGGACATAAGGACAGACTGACCGGTTACACTACACGTCTATACGCACAGGACATAAGGACAGACTGACCGGTTACACTACACGTCTATACACACAGGACATAAGGACAGACTGACCGGTTACACTACACATCTATACGCACAGGACATAAGGACAGACTGACCAGTTACACTACACGTCTATACGCACAGGACATAAGGACAGACTGACCGGTTACACTACACGTCTATACGCACAGGACATAAGGACAGACTGACCGGTTACACTACACGTCTATACGCTCAGGACATAAGGACAGAGTGACCGGTTACACTACACGTCTATACACACAGGACATAAGGACAGACTGACCGGTTACACTACACGTCTATACACACAGGACATAAGGACAGACTGACCGGTTACACTACACATCTATACACACAGGACATAAGGACAGACTGACCGGTTACACTACACGTCTATACGCTCAGGACATAAGGACTGACTGACCGGTTACACTACACGTCTATACACACAGGATATAAGGACAGACTGACTGGTTACACTACACGTCTATACGCACAGGACATAAGGACAGACTGACCGGTTACACTACACGTCTATACGCTCAGGACATAAGGACAGAGTGACCGGTTACACTACACGTCTATACACACAGGACATAAGGACAGACTGACCGGTTACACTACACGTCTATACGCTCAGGACATAAGGACTGACTGACCGGTTACACTACACGTCTATACACACAGGACATAAGGACAGACTGACCGGTTACACTACACATCTATACACACAGGACATAAGGACAGACTGACCGGTTACACTACACATCTATACACACAGGACATAAGGACAGACTGACCGGTTACACTACACGTCTATACGCTCAGGACATAAGGACTGACTGACCGGTTACACTACACGTCTATACGCACAGGACATAAGGACTGACTGACCGGTTACACTACACGTCTATACGCTCAGGACATAAGGACAGACTGACCGGTTACACTACACGTCTATACACACAGGACATAAGGACAGACTGACCGGTTACACTACACGTCTATACACACAGGACATAAGGACAGACTGACCGGTTACACTACACGTCTATACGCTCAGGACATAAGGACTGACTGACCGGTTACACTACACGTCTATACGCACAGGACATAAGGACTGACTGACCGGTTACACTACACGTCTATACGCTCAGGACATAAGGACAGACTGACCGGTTACACTACACGTCTATACACACAGGACATAAGGACAGACTGACCGGTTACACTACACGTCTATACACACAGGACATAAGGACAGACTGACTGGTTACACTACACATCTATACGCACAGGACATAAGGACAGACTGACCGGTTACACTACACGTCTATACACACAGGACATAAGGACAGACTGACCGGTTTCACTACACGTCTATACGCTCAGGACATAAGGACTGACTGACCGGTTACACTACACGTCTATACGCACAGGACATAAGGACTGACTGACCGGTTACACTACACGTCTATACGCTCAGGACATAAGGACAGACTGACCGGTTACACTACACGTCTATACACACAGGACATAAGGACAGACTGACCGGTTACACTACACGTCTATACACACAGGACATAAGGACAGACTGACCGGTTACACTACACGTCTATACACACAGGACATAAGGACAGACTGACCGGTTACACTACACATCTATACACACAGGACATAAGGACAGACTGACCGGTTACACTACACATCTATACGCACAGGACATAAGGACAGACTGACCGGTTACACTACACATCTATACACACAGGACATAAGGACAGACTGACCGGTTACACTACACGTCTATACACACAGGACATAAGGACTGACTGACCGGTTACACTACACGTCTATACACACAGGACATAAGGACAGACTGACCGGTTATACTACATGTCTATACGCACAGGACATAAGGACAGACTGACCGGTTACACTACACATCTATACACACAGGACATAAGGACAGACTGACCGGTTACACTACACGTCTATACGCTCAGGACATAAGGACAGACTGACCGGTTACACTACACGTCTATACACACAGGACATAAGGACAGACTGACCGGTTACACTACACATCTATACACACAGGACATAAGGACAGACTGACCGGTTACACTACACATCTATACGTACAGGACATAAGGACAGACTGACCGGTTATACTACACGTCTATACGCACAGGACATAAGGACAGACTGACCGGTTACACTACACGTCTATACGCACAGGACATGAGGACAGACTGACCGGTTACACTATACATCTATACGCACAGGACATAAGGACAGACTGACCGGTTATACTACACGTCTATACGCACAGGACATAAGGACAGACTGACCGGTTATACTACACATCTATACACACAGGACATAAGGACAGACTGACCGGTTACACTACACATCTATACACACAGGACATAAGGACTGACTGACCGGTTACACTACATGTCTATACGCTCAGGACATGAGGACAGACTGACCAGTTACACTACATGTCTATACGCACAGGACATAAGGACAGACTGACCGGTTACACTACACGTCTATACGCACAGGACATGAGGACAGACTGACCAGTTACACTACATGTCTATACGCACAGGACATAAGGACAGACTGACCGGTTACACTACACGTCTATACGCACAGGACATAAGGACAGACTGACCGGTTACACTACACGTCTATACGCACAGGACATAAGGACAGACTGACCGGTTACACTACACGTCTATACACACAGGACATAAGGACAGACTGACCGGTTACACTACACGTCTATACGCACAGGACATAAGGACAGACTGACCGGTTACACTACACGTCTATATGTACAGGACATAAGGACAGACTGACCGGTTACACTACACATCTATACGCACAGGACATAAGGACAGACTGATCGGTTACACTACACGTCTATACGCACAGGACATAAGGACAGAGTGACCGGTTACACTACACATCTATACACACAGGACATAAGGACAGACTGACCGGTTACACTACACGTCTATACGCACAGGACATAAGGACAGACTGACCAGTTACACTACACGTCTATACGCACAGGACATGAGGACAGAGTGACCGGTTACACTACACGTCTATACACACAGGACATGAGGACAGAGTGACCGGTTACACTACACGTCTATACGCTCAGGACATAAGGACAGAGTGACCGGTTACACTACACGTCTATACGCACAGGACATAAGGACAGACTGACCGGTTACACTACACGTCTATACACACAGGACATGAGGACAGAGTGACCGGTTACACTACACGTCTATACGCTCAGGACATAAGGACAGACTGACCAGTTACACTACACGTCTATACGCACAGGACATGAGGACAGACTGACCAGTTATACTACACGTCTATACGCACAGGACATAAGGACAGACTGACCGGTTATACTACACGTCTATACACACAGGACATGAGGACAGACTGACCGGTTACACTACACGTCTATACACACAGGACATAAGGACAGACTGACCGGTTACACTACACGTCTATACACACAGGACATAAGGACAGACTGACCGGTTACACTACACATCTATACGCACAGGTTGACCGGTTACACTACACATCTATACACACAGGACATAAGGACAGACTGACCGGTTACACACTACACGTCTATACGCACAGGACATGAGGACAGAGTGACGGTTACACTACACGTCTATACACACAGGACATAAGGACAGACTGACCGGTTACACTACACATCTATACGTACAGGACATAAGGACAGAGACTGACCGGTTATACTACACGTCTATACACACAGGACATAAGGACAGACTGACCGGTTACACTATACATCTATACGCACAGGACATGAGGACAGAGTGACCGGTTACACTACACGTCTATACACACAGGACATAAGGACAGACTGACCGTTTACACTACACATCTATACGTACAGGACATAAGGACAGACTGACCGGTTATACTACACGTCTATACGCACAGGACATAAGGACAGACTGACCGGTTACACTACACGTCTATACGCACAGGACATGAGGACAGACTGACCGGTTACACTATACATCTATACGCACAGGACATAAGGACAGACTGACCGTTACACTACACATCTATACGCACAGGACATAAGGACAGACTGACCAGTTACACTACACGTCTATACACACCAGGACATAAGGACAGACTGACCGGTTACACTACACGTCTATACGCACAGGACATAAGGACTGACTGACCCGGTTACACTACACGTCTATACGCTCAGGACATAAGGACAGACTGACCGGTTACACTACACGTCTATACACACAGGACATAAGGACAGACTGAGCCCGGTTACACTACACGTCTATACACACAGGACATAAGGACAGACTGACCGGTTACACTACACGTCTATACGCTCAGGACATAAGGACTGACTGACCGGTTATACTACACATCTATACGCTCAGGACATAAGGACAGACTGACCGGTTACACTACACGGTCTATACACACAGGACATAAGGACAGACTGACTGGTTACACTACACGTCTATACACACAGGATATAAGGACAGACTGACCGGTTACACTACACATCTATACGCTCAGGACATAAGGACAGACTGACCGGTGACACTACACATCTATACGCACAGGACATAAGGACAGACTGACCGGTTACACTACACGTCTATACACACAGGACATAAGGACAGACTGACCGGTTACACTACACGTCTATACGCTCAGGACATAAGGACTGACTGACCGGTTACACTACACGTCTATACGCACAGGACATAAGGACTGACTGACCGGTTACACTACACGTCTATACGCCTCAGGACATAAGGACAGACTGACCGGTTACACTACACGTCTATACACACAGGACATAAGGACAGACTGACCGGTTACACTACACATCTATACACACAGGACATAAGGACAGACTGCACCGGTTACACTACACGTCTATACACACAGGACATAAGGACAGAGTGACCGGTTACACTACACGTCTATACACACAGGACATAAGGACAGACTGACCGGTTACACTACACATCTATACACACAGGACATAAGGACAGACTGACCGGTTACACTACACGTCTATACGCACAGGACATAAGGACAGACTGACCGGTTACACTACACGTCTATACGCACAGGACATAAGGACAGACTGACCGGTTACATTCTCACGTCTATACACACAGGACATAAGGACAGACTGACCGGTTACACTACACATCTATACGCACAGGACATAAGGACAGACTGACCAGTTACACTACACGTCTATACGCACAGGACATAAGGACAGACTGACCGGTTACACTACACGTCTATACGCACAGGACATAAGGACAGACTGACCGGTTACACTACACGTCTATACGCTCAGGACATAAGGACAGAGTGACCGGTTACACTACACGTCTATACACACAGGACATAAGGACAGACTGACCGGTTTACACTACACGTCTATACACTACAGGACATAAGGACAGACTGACCGGTTACACTACACATCTATACACACAGGACATAAGGACAGACTGACCGGTTACACTACACGTCTATACGCTCAGGACATAAGGACTGACTGACCGTTACACTACACGTCTATACACACAGGATATAAGGACAGACTGACTGGTTACAACTACACGTCTATACGCACAGGACATAAGGACAGACTGACCGGTTACACTACACGTCTATACGCTCAGGACATAAGGACAGAGTGGACCGGTTACACTACACGTCTATACACACAGGACATAAGGACAGACTGACCGGTTACACTACACGTCTATACGCTCAGGACATAAGGACTGACTGACCGGTTACACTACACGTCTATACACACAGGACATAAGGACAGACTGACCGGTTACACTACACATCTATACACACAGGACATAAGGACAGACTGACCGGTTACACTACACATCTATACACACAGGACATAAGGACAGACTGACCGGTTACACTACACGTCTATACGCTCAGGACATAAGGACTGACTGACCGGTTACACTACACGTCTATACGCACAGGACATAAGGACTGACTGACCGGTTACACTACACGTCTATACGCTCAGGACATAAGGACAGACTGACCGGTTACACTACACGTCTATACACACAGGACATAAGGACAGACTGACCGGTTACACTACACGTCTATACACACAGGACATAAGGACAGACTGACCGGTTACACTACACGTCTATACGCTCAGGACATAAGGACTGACTGACCGGTTACACTACACGTCTATACGCACAGGACATAAGGACTGACTGACCGGTTACACTACACGTCTATACGCTCAGGACATAAGGACAGACTGACCGGTTACACTACACGTCTATACACACAGGACATAAGGACAGACTGACCGGTTACACTACACGTCTATACACACAGGACATAAGGACAGACTGACTGGTTACACTACACATCTATACGCACAGGACATAAGGACAGACTGACCGGTTACACTACACGTCTATACACACAGGACATAAGGACAGACTGACCGGTTCACTACACGTCTATACGCTCAGGACATAAGGACTGACTGACCGGTTACACTACACGTCTATACGCACAGGACATAAGGACTGACTGACCGGTTACACTACACGGTCTATACGCTCAGGACATAAGGACAGACTGACCGGTACACTACACGTCTATACACACAGGACATAAGGACAGACTGACCGGTTACACTACACGTCTATACACACAGGACATAAGGACAGACTGACCGGTTACACTACACGTCTATACACACAGGACATAAGGACAGACTGACCGGTTAAACACTACACATCTATACACACAGGACATAAGGACAGACTGACCGGTTACACTACACATCTATACGCACAGGACATAAGGACAGACTGACCGGTTCACTACACATCTATACACACAGGACATAAGGACAGACTGACCGGTTACACTACACGTCTATACACACAGGACATAAGGACTGACTGACCGGTTACACTACACGTCTATACACACAGGACATAAGGACAGACTGACCGGTTATACTACATGTCTATACGCACAGGACATAAGGACAGACTGACCGGTTACACTACACATCTATACACACAGGACATAAGGACAGACTGCCGGTTACACTACACGTCTATACGCTCAGGACATAAGGACAGACTGACCGGTTACACTACACGTCTATACACACAGGACATAAGGACAGACTGACCGGTTACACTACACATCTATACACACAGGACATAAGGACAGACTGACCGGTTACACTACACATCTATACGTACAGGACATAAGGACAGACTGACCGGTTATACTACACGTCTATACGCACAGGACATAAGGACAGACTGACCGGTTACACTACACGTCTATACGCACAGGACATGAGGACAGACTGACCGGTTACACTATACATCTATACGCACAGGACATAAGGACAGACTGACCGGCTTACACTACACGTCTATACACACAGGACATAAGGACAGACTGACCGGTTACACTACACGTCTATACACACAGGACATAAGGACAGAGTGACCGGTTACACTACACGTCTATACGCACAGGACATAAGGACTGACTGACTGGTTACACTACACGTCTATACACACAGGACATAAGGACAGACTGACCGGTTACACTACACATCTATACACACAGGACATAAGGACAGACTGACCGGTTACACTACACGTCTATACACACAGGACATAAGGACAGACTGACCGGTTACACTACACGTCTATACGCACAGGACATGAGGACAGAGTGACCAGTTACACTACACATCTATACGCACAGGACATAAGGACAGACTGACCGGTTACACTACACATCTATACGCACAGGACATAAGGACAGACTGACCGGTTACACTACACATCTATACGCACAGGACATAAGGACAGACTGACCGGTTACACTACACATCTATACACACAGGACATAGGACAGACTGACCGGTTATACTACACGTCTATACGCACAGGACATAAGGACTGACTGACTGGTTACACTACACGTCTATACGCACAGGACATGAGGACAGAGTGACCAGTTACACTACACATCTATACGCACAGGACATAAGGACAGACTGACCGGTTACACTACACATCTATACGCACAGGACATAAGGACAGACTGACCGGTTACACTACACATCTATACGCACAGGACATAAGGACAGACTGACTGGTTACACTACACATCTATACACACAGGACATAAGGACTGACTGACCGGTTACACTACACATCTATACGCACAGGACATAAGGACAGACTGACCAGTTACACTACACATCTATACGCACAGGACATAAGGACTGACTGACTGGTTACACTACACGTCTATACGCACAGGACATAAGGACAGACTGACCGGTTACACTACACATCTATACACACAGGACATAAGGACAAACTGACCGGTTACACTACACGTCTATACACACAGGACATAAGGACTGACTGACTGGTTACACTACACATCTATACACACAGGACATAAGGACAGACTGACCGTTACACTACACGTCTATACGCACAGGACATAAGGACTGACTGACTGGTTACACTACACATCTATACGCACAGGACATAAGGACAGACTGACCGGTTACACTACCGACGCTATACGCACAGGACATAAGGACAGACTGACCGGTTACACTACACATGCTATACGCACAGGACATAAGGACTGACTGACTGGTTACACTACACATCTCTATACACACAGGACATAAGGACAGACCTGACCGGTTACACTACACGTCTATACGCACAGGACATAAGGACTGACTGACTGGTACACTACACATCTATACACACAGGACATAAGGACAGACTGACCGGTTACACTACACGTCTATACACACAGGACATGAGGACAGACTGACCGGTTACACTACACGTCTATACGCACAGGACATGAGGACAGAGTGACCAGTTACACTACACGTCTATACACACAGGACATAAGGACTGACTGACCGGTTATACTAGCACGTCTATACACACAGGACATAAGGACAGACTGACCGGTTACACTACACATCTATACACACAGGACATAAGGACTGACTGACCGGTTACACTACACATCTATACACACAGGACATAAGGACTGACTGACGGTTACACTACACGTCTATACGCCACAGGACATAAGGACAGACTGACGGTTACACTACATGTCTATACGCACAGGACATAAAGGACAGACTGACCGGTTACACTACACGTCTATACGCACAGGACATAAGGACAGACTGACCGGTTATACTACACATCTATACGCACAGGACATAAGGACAGACTGACTGGTTACACTACACGTCTATACGCACAGGACATAAGGACAGACTGACGGTTACACTACACGTCTATACGCTCAGGACATAAGGACTGACTCTGACCGGTTACACTAGCACGTCTATACGCACAGGACATAAGACTGACTGCCGGTTACACTACACGTCTATACGCTCAGGACATAAGGACAGAGTGACCGGTTACACTACACATCTATACACACAGGACATAAGGACAGACTGACCGGTTACACTACACATCTATACGCACAGGACATAAGGACAGACGGACCGGTTACACTACACGTCTATACGCTCAGGACATAAGGACTGACTGACCGGTTACACTACACGTCTATACGCACAGGACATAAGGACTGACTGACCGGTTACACTACACGTCTATACGCTCAGGACATAAGGGACAGACTGACCGGTTACACTACACGTCTATACACACAGGACATAAGGACAGACTGACCGGTTACACTACACATCTATACGCACAGGACATAAGGACAGACTGACCGGTTACACTACACATCTATACGCTCAGGACATAAGGACAGACTGACCGGTTACACTATACATCTATACACACAGGACATAAGGACAGACTGACCGGTTACACTACACGTCTATACGCTCAGGACATAAGGACAGACTGACCGGTTACACTACACGTCTATACGCACAGGACATAAGGACAGACTGACTGGTTACACTACACGTCTATACGCACAGGACATAAGGACAGACTGACCAGTTACACTACACGTCTATACGCACAGGACATAAGGACAGACTGACGGTTACACTACACGTCTATCACACAGGACATAAGGACAGACTGACCGTTACACTACACATCTATACGCACAGGACATAAGGACATACTGACCGTTACACTACACGTCTATACGCACAGGACATAAGGACAGACTGACCGGTTACACTACACGTCTATACGCACAGGACATGAGGACAGACTGACCGGTTACACTACACGTCTATACACACAAGGACATAAGGACAGACTGACCGGTTACACTACACGTCTATACACACAGGACATAAGGACAGACTGACCGGTTACACTACACATCTATACACACAGGACATAAGGACAGACTGACCGGTTACACTACACGTCTATACGCACAGGACATCAGGACAGACTGACCGGTTACACTACACGTCTATACACACAGGACATAAGGACAGACTGACCGGTTACACTACACGTCTATACACACAGGACATAAGGACAGACTGACCGGTACACTACACGTCTATACACACAGGACATAAGGACAGACTGACCGGTTACACTACACATCTATACGCACAGGACATAAGGACAGACTGACCGGTTACACTACACGTCTATACGCACAGGACATAAGGACAGACTGACCGGTGACACTACACATCTATACACACAGGACATAAGGACAGACTGACCGGTTACACTACACGTCTATACACACAGGACATAAGGACAGACTGACCGGTTACACTACACGTCTATACGCACAGGACATAAGGACAGACTGACCGGTTACACTACACGTCTATACGCACAGGACATAAGGACAGACTGACCGGTTACACTACACGTCTATACGCACAGGACATAAGGACAGACTGACCGGTTACACTACACGTCTATACGCACAGGACATAAGGACAGACTGACCGGTTACACTACACATCTATACACACAGGACATAAGGACAGACTGACCGGTTACACTACACGTCTATACGCACAGGACATAAGGACAGACTGACCGGTTATACTACACGTCTATATACACAGGACATAAGGACAGACTGACCGGTTACACTACACATCTATACACACAGGACATAAGGACAGACTGACCGGTTACACTACACGTCTATACGCTCAGGACATGAGGACAGAGTGACCGGTTACACTACACGTCTATACGCACAGGACATAAGGACAGACTGACCGGTTACACTACACGTCTATACACACAGGACATAAGGACAGACTGACCGGTTATACTACACGTCTATACGCTCAGACATAAGGACAGACTGACCGGTTACACTACACGTCTATACGCTCAGGACATGAGGACAGACTGACTGGTTACACTACACGTCTATACGCACAGGACATAAAGGACAGACTGACCGGTTACACTACACGTCTATACACACAGGACATAAGGACAGACTGACCGGTTACACTACACGTCTATACGCTCAGGACATAAGGACTGACTGACCGGTTACACTACACGTCTATACACACAGGACATAAGGACAGACTGACCGGTTACACTACACATCTATACGCACAGGACATAAGGACAGACTGACCGGTTACACTACACGTCTATACACACAGGACATAAGGACAGACTGACCGGTTACACTACACATCTATACACACAGGACATAAGGACAGACTGACCGGTTACACTACACATCTATACACACAGGACATAAGGACAGACTGACTGGTTACACTACACGTCTATACGCACAGGACATAGGACAGACTGACCGGTTACACTACACGTCTATACGCACAGGACATAAGGACAGACTGACCGGTTACACTACACATCCTATACGCTCAGGACATGAGGACAGACTGACCGGTTATACTACACATCTATACGCTCAGGACATAAGGACAGACTGACCGGTTACACTACACGTCTATACACACAGGACATAAGGACAGACTGACTGGTTACACTACACGTCTATACGCACAGGACATAAGGGACAGACTGACCGGTTACACTACACGTCTATACGCACAGGACATAAGGACAGACTGACCGGTTATACTACACGTCTATACACACAGGACATAAGGACAGACTGACTGGTTACACTACACGTCTATACGCACAGGACATAAGGACAGACTGACCGGTTACACTACACGTCTATACGCACAGGACATAAGGACAGACTGACCGGTTACACTACACGTCTATACGCTCAGGACATAAGGACAGACTGACCGGTTATACTACACGTCTATACGCACAGGACATAAGGACAGACTGACCGGTTACACTACACGTCTATACGCTCAGGACATAAGGACAGACTGACCGGTTACACTATACATCTATACACACAGGACATAAGGACAGACTGACCGGTTATACTACACGTCTATACGCACAGGACATAAGGACAGACTGACCGGTTATACTACACATCTATACACACAGGACATAAGGACAGACTGACCGGTTACACTACACGTCTATACGCTCAGGACATAAGGACAGACTGACCGGTTATACTACACGTCTATACACACAGGACATAAGGACTGACTGACCGGTTACACTACACGTCTATACACACAGGACATAAGGACAGAGTGACCGGTTATACTACACGTCTATACGCACAGGACATGAGGACAGACTGACCGGTTACACTACACGTCTATACGCACAGGACATAAGGACAGACTGACCGGTTACACTACACGTCTATACGCTCAGGACATAAGGACAGACTGACCGGTTACACTATACATCTATACACACAGGACATAAGGACAGACTGACCGGTTATACTACACGTCTATACGCACAGGACATAAGGACAGACTGACCGGTTACACTACACGTCTATACGCTCAGGACATAAGGACAGACTGACCGGTTACACTACACGTCTATACACACAGGACATAAGGACAGACTGACCGGTTACACTACACATCTATACACACAGGACATAAGGACAGACTGACCGGTTACACTACACATCTATACACACAGGACATAAGGACAGACTGACCGGTTACACTACACGTCTATACGCACAGGACATAAGGACAGACTGACCGGTTACACTACACATCTATACACACAGGACATAAGGACAGACTGACCGGTTACACTACACATCTATACGCACAGGACATAAGGACAGACTGACCGGTTACACTACACATCTATACACACAGGACATAAGGACAGACTGACCGGTTACACTACACGTCTATACGCACAGGACATAAGGACAGACTGACCGGTTACACTACACATCTATACGCACAGGACATAAGGACAGACTGACCGGTTACACTACACGTCTATACGCTCAGGACATAAGGACAGACTGACCGGTTACACTACACATCTATACACACAGGACATAAGGACAGACTGACCGGTTACACTACACATCTATACGCACAGGACATAAGGACAGACTGACCGGTTACACTACACGTCTATACGCACAGGACATGAGGACAGACTGACCGGTTACACTACACGTCTATACACACAGGACATAAGGACAGACTGACTGGTTATACTACACGTCTATACGCACAGGACATAAGGACAGACTGACCAGTTACACTACACATCTATACGCACAGGACATAAGGACAGACTGACCGGTTATACTACATGTCTATACGCACAGGACATAAGGACAGACTGACCGGTTACACTACACATCTATACACACAGGACATAAGGACAGACTGACCGGTTACACTACACATCTATACGCACAGGACATAAGGACAGACTGACCGGTTACACTACACATCTATACGCACAGGACATAAGGACAGACTGACCGGTTACACTACACGTCTATACGCTCAGGACATAAGGACAGACTGACCGGTTACACTACACATCTATACGCACAGGACATAAGGACAGACTGACCGGTTATACTACACGTCTATACACACAGGACATAAGGACAGACTGACCGGTTATACTACACGTCTATACACACAGGACATAAGGACAGACTGACCGGTTACACTACACGTCTATACGCACAGGACATAAGGACAGACTGACCGGTTACACTACACGTCTATACGCACAGGACATAAGGACAGACTGACAGGTTACACTACACATCTATACGCACAGGACATAAGGACAGACTGACCGGTTATACTACACGTCTATACACACAGGACATAAGGACAGACTGACCGGTTACACTACACGTCTATACGCTCAGGACATAAGGACAGAGTGACCGGTTACACTACACGTCTATACGCACAGGACATAAGGACAGACTGACAGGTTACACTACACGTCTATACGCTCAGGACATAAGGACAGAGTGACCGGTTACACTACACGTCTATACGCACAGGACATAAGGACAGACTGACCGGTTACACTACACGTCTATACGCACAGGACATAAGGACAGACTGACCGGTTACACTACACATCTATACGCACAGGACATAAGGACAGACTGACCGGTTACACTACACATCTATACGCACAGGACATAAGGACAGACTGACCGGTTACACTACACGTCTATACGCACAGGACATAAGGACTGACTGACCGGTTACACTACACGTCTATACGCACAGGACATAAGGACTGACTGACCGGTTACACTACACGTCTATACGCACAGGACATAAGGACAGACTGACCGGTTACACTACACATCTATACGCACAGGACATAAGGACAGAGTGACCGGTTACACTACACATCTATACGCACAGGACATAAGGACAGACTGACCGGTTACACTACACATCTATACACACAGGACATAAGGACAGACTGACCGGTTACACTACACGTCTATACGCACAGGACATAAGGACAGAGTGACCGGTTACACTACACGTCTATACGCTCAGGACATAAGGACAGACTGACCAGTTATACTACACATCTATACGCACAGGACATAAGGACAGACTGACCGGTTACACTACACGTCTATACGCACAGGACATAAGGACAGAGTGACCGGTTATACTACACGTCTATACACACAGGACATAAGGACAGACTGACCGGTTATACTACACATCTATACACACAGGACATAAGGACAGACTGACCGGTTACACTACACGTCTATACGCACAGGACATAAGGACAGAGTGACCGGTTATACTACACGTCTATACACACAGGATATAAGGACAGACTGACCGGTTACACTACACGTCTATACACACAGGACATAAGGACAGACTGACCGGTTATACTACACGTCTATACACACAGGATATAAGGACAGACTGACCGGTTACACTACACGTCTATACACACAGGACATAAGGACAGACTGACCGGTTATACTACACGTCTATACACACAGGATATAAGGACAGACTGACCGGTTACACTACACGTCTATACACACAGGACATAAGGACAGACTGACCGGTTATACTACACATCTATACACACAGGACATAAGGACAGACTGACCGGTTACACTACACGTCTATACGCACAGGACATGAGGACTGACTGACCGGTTACACTACACGTCTATACGCACAGGACATGAGGACAGACTGACCGGTTATACTACACATCTATACACACAGGACATAAGGACAGACTGACCAGTTACACTACACGTCTATACACACAGGACATAAGGACAGACTGACCGGTTACACTACACGTCTATACGCACAGGACATAAGGACAGACTGACCGGTTACACTACACGTCTATACGCACAGGACATAAGGACAGACTGACCGGTTACACTACACGTCTATACACACAGGACATAAGGACAGACTGACCGGTTACACTACACGTCTATACACACAGGACATAAGGACAGACTGACCGGTTACACTACACGTCTATACACACAGGACATAAGGACAGACTGACCGGTTACACTACACGTCTATACACACAGGACATAAGGACAGACTGACCGGTTACACTACACGTCTATACGCACAGGACATAAGGACAGAGTGACCGGTTATACTACACGTCTATACACACAGGATATAAGGACAGACTGACCGGTTACACTACACGTCTATACACACAGGACATAAGGACAGACTGACCGGTTACACTACACGTCTATACGCACAGGACATGAGGACTGACTGACCGGTTACACTACACGTCTATACGCACAGGACATGAGGACAGACTGACCGGTTATACTACACATCTATACACACAGGACATAAGGACAGACTGACCAGTTACACTACACGTCTATACACACAGGACATAAGGACAGACTGACCGGTTACACTACACGTCTATACGCACAGGACATAAGGACAGACTGACCGGTTACACTACACGTCTATACGCACAGGACATAAGGACAGACTGACCGGTTACACTACACGTCTATACACACAGGACATAAGGACAGACTGACCGGTTACACTACACGTCTATACACACAGGACATAAGGACAGACTGACCGGTTACACTACACGTCTATACACACAGGACATAAGGACAGACTGACCGGTTACACTACACGTCTATACACACAGGACATAAGGACAGACTGACCGGTTACACTACACGTCTATACGCACAGGACATAAGGACAGACTGACCGGTTACACTACACATCTATACACACAGGATATAAGGACAGACTGACCGGTTACACTACACATCTATACGCACAGGACATGAGGACAGACTGACCGGTTACACTACACATCTATACACACAGGATATAAGGACAGACTGACCGGTTACACTACACATCTATACGCACAGGACATGAGGACAGACTGACCGGTTACACTACACGTCTATACGCACAGGACATAAGGACAGACTGACCGGTTATACTACACGTCTATACACACAGGACATAAGGACAGACTGACCGGTTACACTACACGTCTATACACACAGGACATAAGGACAGACTGACCGGTTATACTACACGTCTATACACACAGGACATAAGGACAGACTGACCGGTTACACTACACGTCTATACACACAGGACATAAGGACAGACTGACCGGTTACACTACACGTCTATACACACAGGACATAAGGACAGACTGACCAGTTACACTACACGTCTATACGCACAGGACATAAGGACAGACTGACTGGTTACACTACACGTCTATACGCACAGGACATAAGGACAGACTGACCGGTTACACTACACGTCTATACGCACAGGACATGAGGACAGACTGACCGGTTACACTACACATCTATACGCACAGGACATGAGGACAGACTGACCGGTTACACTACACGTCTATACACACAGGACATAAGGACAGACTGACCGGTTATACTACACGTCTATACACACAGGACATAAGGACAGACTGACCGTTTACACTACACGTCTATACGCACAGGACATAAGGACAGACTGACCGGTTACACTACACGTCTATACGCACAGGACATAAGGACAGACTGACCAGTTACACTACACGTCTATACGCACAGGACATAAGGACAGACTGACCGGTTACACTACACGTCTATACGCACAGGACATAAGGACAGACTGACCAGTTACACTACACGTCTATACGCACAGGACATAAGGACAGACTGACCGGTTACACTACACGTCTATACACACAGGACATAAGGACAGACTGACCGGTTACACTACACGTCTATACGCACAGGACATAAGGACAGAGTGACCGGTTATACTACACGTCTATACGCACAGGACATAAGGACAGACTGACCAGTTACACTACACGTCTATACACACAGGACATAAGGACAGACTGACCGGTTATACTACACGTCTATACGCACAGGACATGAGGACAGACTGACCGGTTACACTACACGTCTATACGCACAGGACATAAGGACAGACTGACCAGTTACACTACACGTCTATACACACAGGACATAAGGACAGACTGACCGGTTATACTACACATCTATACGCTCAGGACATGAGGACAGACTGACCGGTTACACTACACGTCTATACACACAGGACATAAGGACAGACTGACCGGTTATACTACACATCTATACGCTCAGGACATGAGGACAGACTGACCGGTTACACTACACATCTATACACACAGGACATAAGGACAGACTGACCGGTTACACTACACGTCTATACGCACAGGACATAAGGACAGACTGACCGGTTATACTACACGTCTATACGCACAGGACATAAGGACAGACTGACCAGTTACACTACACGTCTATACACACAGGACATAAGGACAGACTGACCGGTTATACTACACATCTATACGCTCAGGACATGAGGACAGACTGACCGGTTACACTACACGTCTATACGCACAGGACATAAGGACAGACTGACCGGTTACACTACACGTCTATACGCTCAGGACATAAGGACTGACTGACCGGTTACACTACACGTCTATACGCACAGGACATAAGGACAGACTGACCGGTTACACTACACGTCTATACGCTCAGGACATAAGGACAGACTGACCGGTTACACTACACATCTATACGCTCAGGACATAAGGACAGACTGACCAGTTATACTACACATCTATACGCACAGGACATGAGGACAGACTGACCGGTTACACTACACATCTATACGCACAGGACATAAGGACAGACTGACCGGTTATACTACACATCTATACGCTCAGGACATGAGGACAGACTGACCGGTTACACTACACATCTATACGCACAGGACATAAGGACAGACTGACCGGTTACACTACACGTCTATACGCTCAGGACATGAGGACAGACTGACCGGTTACACTACACGTCTATACGCTCAGGACATGAGGACAGACTGACCGGTTACACTACACGTCTATACACACAGGACATAAGGACAGACTGACCGGTTACACTACACGTCTATACGCTCAGGACATGAGGACAGACTGACCAGTTACACTACACGTCTATACGCTCAGGACATGAGGACAGACTGACCAGTTACACTACACGTCTATACACACAGGACATAAGGACAGAGTGACCGGTTACACTACACGTCTATACACACAGGATATAAGGACAGACTGACCGGTTACACTACACGTCTATACGCTCAGGACATGAGGATAGACTGACCGGTTACACTACACGTCTATACACACAGGACATAAGGACAGACTGACCAGTTACACTACACATCTATACGCACAGGACATGAGGACAGACTGACCGGTTATACTACACGTCTATACACACAGGACATGAGGACAGACTGACCGGTTATACTACACATCTATACGCACAGGACATGAGGACAGACTGACCAGTTACACTACACGTCTATACACACAGGACATAAGGACAGACTGACCAGTTACACTACACGTCTATACACACAGGACATAAGGACAGAGTGACCGGTTACACTACACGTCTATACACACAGGATATAAGGACAGACTGACCGGTTACACTACACGTCTATACACACAGGACATAAGGACAGACTGACCGGTTACACTACACGTCTATACACACAGGACATAAGGACAGACTGACCGGTTACACTACACGTCTATACACACAGGACATAAGGACAGACTGACCGGTTATACTACACATCTATACACACAGGACATAAGGACAGACTGACCGGTTATACTACACGTCTATACGCTCAGGACATGAGGATAGACTGACCGGTTACACTACACGTCTATACACACAGGACATAAGGACAGACTGACCGGTTATACTACACGTCTATACACACAGGACATGAGGACAGACTGACCAGTTACACTACACGTCTATACACACAGGACATAAGGACAGACTGACCGGTTATACTACACGTCTATACGCACAGGACATAAGGACAGAGTGACCGGTTACACTACACGTCTATACACACAGGACATAAGGACAGAGTGACCAGTTACACTACACGTCTATACACACAGGACATAAGGACAGACTGACCGGTTATACTACACGTCTATACGCACAGGACATAAGGACAGAGTGACCGGTGACACTACACGTCTATACGCTCAGGACATGAGGATAGACTGACCGGTTACACTACACGTCTATACACACAGGACATAAGGACAGACTGACCGGTTATACTACACGTCTATACACACAGGACATAAGGACAGACTGACCGGTTATACTACACGTCTATACGCACAGGACATAAGGACAGAGTGACCGGTGACACTACACGTCTATACGCTCAGGACATGAGGATAGACTGACCGGTTACACTACACGTCTATACACACAGGACATAAGGACAGACTGACCGGTTATACTACACGTCTATACGCACAGGACATAAGGACAGACTGACCGGTTATACTACACGTCTATACGCACAGGACATAAGGACAGAGTGACCGGTTACACTACACGTCTATACACACAGGACATAAGGACAGACTGACCGGTTACACTACACGTCTATACGCACAGGACATAAGGACAGACTGACCGGTTACACTACACGTCTATACACACAGGACATAAGGACAGACTGACCGGTTACACTACACGTCTATACACACAGGACATAAGGACAGAGTGACCGGTTACACTACACGTCTATACGCACAGGACATGAGGACAGAGTGACGGACTGGTGGTAGGTTTGCACCCATTCTGCTTCTTGTAATTACAGGTGTGTGGGGGGGATCGGCCCTTCCTGGCCCCCAGTGATTTACAGCACAGACACCAGGAGCTGAAGGAGGACTCGGTGAAGCTGTTTCGTGGGGTGAAGAAAATGGGGGGAGAAGAGTTCAGTCGCCGTTACCTGCAGCAGCTGGAGAATGAGATAGACGAGCTTTACATCCAATATATCAAACACAACGACAGCAAGAACATATTCCACGCTGCCCGCACCCCCGCCACGCTCTTCGTGGTCATCTTCATCACGTATGTGCTGGCTGCGGTCACTGGCTTTGTTGGCTTGGACATTATCGCCAGTCTGTGCAACATGATAACGGGACTCACCCTGATCACGCTGTGCACATGGGCCTACATCAGATACTCTGGGGAGTACAGAGAGCTGGGAGCAGTCATAGACCAGGTGGCTGCTGCACTCTGGGATCAGGTACGTCTGTCTGCACTCACAGGACGGACCACTAGGAAAACGTAGAGCAATTCCACAGCAAACTGACCAAGTTCCCCTAAATCCTGTCTATTTATATGTGCCACTTCACACAGTGCCTTATGTTATACTAACTGGTTAATGTGTAACATTGCCTTATGTTATACTAACTGGTTAATGTGTAACGGTGCCTTATGTTATACTAACTGGTTAATGTGTAACGGTGCCTTATGTTATACTAACTGGTTAATGTGTAACGGTGCCTGATGTTACCCTAACTGGTTAATGTGTAACGGTGCCTGATGTTACACTAACTGGTTAATGTGTAACGTTGCCTTATGTTATACTAACTGGTTAATGTGTAACGGTGCCTGATATTACACTAACTGGTTAATGTGTAACGGTGCCTGATGTTATACTAACTGGTTAATGTGTAACAGTGCCTTATGTTATACTAACTGGTTAATGTGTAACGTTGCCTTATGTTATACTAACTGGTTAATGTGTAACGGTGCCTTATGTTATACTAACTGGTTAATGTGTAACGGTGCCTGATGTTACCCTAACTGGTTAATGTGTAACGGTGCCTTATGTTACACTAACTGGTTAATGTGTAACAATGCCTGATATTACACTAACTGGTTAATGTGTAACGGTGCCTGATATTACCCTAACTGGTTAATGTGTAACGGTGCCTTATGTTACACTAACTGGTTAATGTGTAACAATGCCTGATGTTACACTAACTGGTTAATGTGTAACGGTGCCTGATGTTATACTAACTGGTTAATGTGTAACGGTGCCTGATGTTATACTAACTGGTTAATGTGTAACGGTGCCTGATGTTATACTAACTGGTTAATGTGTAACGGTGCCTGATGTTACACTAACTGGTTAATGTGTAACGGTGCCTGATGTTATACTAACTGGTTAATGTGTAACGGTGCCTTATGTTATACTAACTGGTTAATGTGTAACGGTGCCTTATGTTATACTAACTGGTTAATGTGTAACAGTGCCTTATGTTATACTAACTGGTTAATGTGTAACGGTGCCTTATGTTATACTAACTGGTTAATGTGTAACGGTGCCTGATATCACACTAACTGGTTAATGTGTAACAGTGCCTGATGTTATACTAACTGGTTAATGTGTAACGGTGCCTGATGTTACCCTAACTGGTTAATGTGTAACGGTGCCTTATGTTATACTAACTGGTTAATGTGTAACGGTGCCTGATGTTACCCTAACTGGTTAATGTGTAACGGTGCCTGATATTATACTAACTGGTTAATGTGTAACGGTGCCTTATGTTATACTAACTGGTTAATGTGTAACGGTGCCTTATGTTATACTAACTGGTTAATGTGTAACGGTGCCTTATGTTATGCTAACTGGTTAATGTGTAACGGTGCCTGATGTTACCCTAACTGGTTAATGTGTAACGGTGCCTTATGTTATACTAACTGGTTAATGTGTAACAGTGCCTTATGTTATACTAACTGGTTAATGTGTAACGGTGCCTTATGTTATACTAACTGGTTAATGTGTAACGGTGCCTGATGTTACCCTAACTGGTTAATGTGTAACGGTGCCTGATATTACACTAACTGGTTAATGTGTAACGGTGCCTGATGTTATACTAACTGGTTAATGTGTAACGGTGCCTTATGTTATACTAACTGGTTAATGTGTAACGTTGCCTTATGTTATACTAACTGGTTAATGTGTAACGGTGCCTTATGTTATACTAACTGGTTAATGTGTAACGTTGCCTTATGTTATACTAACTGGTTAATGTGTAACGGTGCCTTATGTTATACTAACTGGTTAATGTGTAACGGTGCCTGATGTTACCCTAACTGGTTAATGTGTAACGGTGACTGATGTTATACTAACTGGTTAATGTGTCACGGTGCCTGATATTACACTAACTGGTTAATGTGTAACGTTGCCTGATGTTATACTAACTGGTTAATGTGTAACGGTGCCTGATGTTACACTAACTGGTTAATGTGTAACGGTGCCTGATGTTACCCTAACTGGTTAATGTGTAACGGTGCCTTATGTTATACTAACTGGTTAATGTGTAACGGTGCCTTATGTTACACTAACTGGTTAATGTGTAACGGTGCCTGATGTTACCCTAACTGGTTAATGTGTAACGGTGCCTTATGTTATACTAACTGGTTAATGTGTAACGGTGCCTGATGTTACCCTAACTGGTTAATGTGTAACGGTGCCTGATGTTACACTAACTGGTTAATGTGTAACAGTGCCTGATGTTACACTAACTGGTCAATGTGTAACGGTTCCTGATGTTACACTAACTGGTTAATGTGTAACAGTGCCTGATGTTACCCTAACTGGTTAATGTGTAACGGTGCCTGATGTTACACTAACTGGTTAATGTGTAACGGTGCCTGATGTTACACTAACTGTTTAATGTGTAACGGTGCCCGATGTTACCCTAATTGGTTAATGTGTAACGGTGCCTGATGTTACACTAACTGGTTAATGTGTAACGGTGCCCGATGTTACCCTAATTGGTTAATGTGTAACGGTGCCTGATGTTACACTGTCTGATTAATGTGAAAAGACACCTGACATTACATTATCTAGTTAATGTTTAAAGACGCCTGACATTACTTAATGTTTAATGGCGCCTGACGTTAGACTTTCTGATTGTCTAGTGGCACCTGTGAGTGCTCAATCTGTTTATTGTCTAGTGGCGCCTAACATTACACTGGCACTACTTGTCTTATCTGGTACTACTGGATATTAAGCAATCTAAATGTTTATAGCACCTGATGTTACACTGTAAAGTTACTGTCAAATGGCGCCTAATGTTACATTTTTGATTATATCCAGTGGAGCAGTCACCCCCCACACCTTTCTACACATGCCTATCTCCCTCTAAAGTGCTCACTAAATGGAAGGTTTGGGCAACATGTTGCGCCTCAACTTGTTAGCATTAAGGTCTTATCATCCATGGTTAGCTGAGGATGACGTATAATAAAATAGGGGATGTTGTGTAATTACTGATAAATCATTTACTCTTAGTCTTTGTGGAACTCTGGTACCATGGGGTGAAGTTCCTACCTCTAGAAGGTGGCAAACTTGCAAATTGAAACTCTCTAGAGACAGACCCGCCCTCCCAGCTGCAGTTTACCTCCACCCAGCAGCAGCGGCCTCTGTGTCAACTTATAGCAAAGATGTAAGGAAAAAGAGGTAGGGCAGGAAGGTGGTCACCACATCAGAGAACACAAGAGACGCCTCTTTTCTCTTTCACCCATTGTGGAACCCAGGAGCCTTGGGGATATACCAACCAGGATTCCAGAAAGAGGGAGAAACTCCCAACTATTAAACCCGTCTCAAAACAGACAAAGCAGATACAACTATGAACCTCAGGTGACAATGGACACCACCACACGAATTGTGGAAAAGAGGCACCTACACAGGCACTATGGCCTCTATGACATTGCTCCCAAAACTGCATATATAAAAAAGGAAAGAATAAAGTGGGCCAAAAATGGGCACTCAGTCTCATAAATAGTCATACTAATTAATTCACAGTTAAATCAATATATATCCAAAATATTAATGTAATATTATCAAAAGTAATACATATTAACAGATATCCAAGCTGATCCTCGAAAGCTCCCTCTCCCTACATATTCCCCCATGATAAAAATCCTAAAAACACAGCAACCCCTAAACCACCCATAAGCCTGTATCAAAATTCCTACAGGGTATGATCAAACCTAAGGAGACCATAAGAGGGGGGCATATATCTGCACCAAAAATATGTAAGCAAAATTGCATATAAAAATGAATGTAACATGTCCGATGAGAAGCACAGATCCACACAATGTATGTAGTAAAATATCACATATCCAGTCCCTTGGTGTGTACAAGCTTTTATATTGAGACATTTGCAAATAAATCAACATGAAAGAGCGTAATCACCACTTGTTCACATTATTCAGAAATAACTGTCATCCTACGCTCCTCTGAGCACAGCGTTTGCTGCCTCTTCCAGGTATCTTTCTGCGTCGCTTCAAGCATGTCGTGAAGTCATCCACCGGTTCCTATGTCCAGGTGCTTCTGTCGGCTGTCCGGTGCACTTTCACTGTGTTCCTGTGCACCGTAGCAATAGCTTCTTGTTCCCTGTGTCTCCTGATTTTGCCTTATTGATTCCCCCATTGCTGATCTCTTGCCCAGTCTGACCATTCTCCTTCCTGCTGATTTCTACCCTGTTGATGCCAGGGAGCCGCTGACCTTTTACATTGTCTTGACCATTCTCCTTCCTGCTGATTTCTACCCTGTTGATGTCTGAGAGCAGCTGACCTTCTGCATTGTCTTGGCCATTCTTCTGTCTGCTGATTTAGACCATGACCTATTCTCATCATTGCTGACCTTTGCTGATTTGACCACTCTGTACTTGTGAACCTGGGGCCCCTGTTATACCTACATTCTGCTACCCATCACTACCTGGTCCACTGCTCAGGTTAGATCCCTTCTTCTAATGGGGGTCTTTATCGCTTTACTTTTTAGTGCTGTTATCCTTGGAGAGTCTAGCTATTGTAGCCCACATCCCCTACCTGCGATCCCCAGGCCTCGTACTCTAGCCTTCAATCTCCCCTGCAGGAGATCTGGTGCTTGTTAAGGACCAGGAAGCAGACAGACACAAAAATGTAAAATGCAAAACCCCTTTATTAAAAAAAACCCAAAGCAAGCAAAGCAAAATTGTGGTCCAGAAGCATAAACCAAAAGACAAGCTGGGGTCAGATACCAATGAAGGTACTCAGACAAGCCAGGGTCAGGAATACAGAGATCAGCGATGTCAGGTACAAGCCAGGAGTCAGGAGCCAGAAGGGATGTCAGAGAAAGCCAGGTCAAGGACGGATAAACAGGAAGTCAGGGGAATGCACTTGCAGCCAGAAGCAGACACAAGGTCAAGCAGGAAGTGAGTCTAGCTGCTTTAAATACCTTGGAAGTGGTTGACTGATAACAGTCAGGTGAGTAACAATGGAAACAGAGGTCAAGGCAGTTTGTTATTCCTTAGCTGACTCAGCTTGACACAGGGAAGGAAAGGCAGCAGTAATCAACAGCAGAGTGTTAGACCAGATAAGCCAAGCCATGACAGTAGCCCCACCAGCAACCCCCCATGGGGCAGGGCCGGGTTTGAGGGTAAAGCGTGCATGGAAAGCACGGAGGAGAGCGGGCGAATGCATGTCCAAGGCTGGAACCCATGAGTTCTCCTCTGACCCATACCCCTTCCAATGGACCAAATATTGAAGCCTCCCTCGGAACCTACGAGAGTTGATTATGGAGCAGACCTCGAACTCCTCGTGGCCATCAAAGGGCACCGAATGGGGTCGAGGAGTGATCATATTAAAACTATTACATATCAGGGTTTTCAGCAGTGAGACATGGAACACATTGTGTATCCGTATATTGGGTTGGAGATCTATGGCATAGGCCACAGGGTTCACACGACGGTTATACGGAAAGTCCCCACAAAACGGGGAGCCAGGTTCTGAGATGGCACTAGGAGGTGGAGATTTCTGGAAGACAACCAGACCCTCTCCCCGACCTGGTAGAAGGGTGCAGGTAGGTGTTTACGATTGGCCTGGAGCTCCTGGGATTGTTGTGAGCATTGTAGTGCCTCTTGGACCTGCAGCCACGTGGAACGGATTTGCTGGAGATGATCCTCCAGTACCGGAATCCCCTGGGTAGAGAACGAATATGGAATCATGGAGGGTTGATACCCGTAATTCACCATGAAGGGGGAAAGCCATGTACAAGCTGAAACTGCACTGTTATGAGCATAAACCACCCAAGGTAGCAGGTCCAACCAGTTATTCTGATGGTCTGAGATGTAGCACCGCAGGAATTGCTCCAAGGCCTGATTAGTCCTTTCTGCATCCCCATTTGATTGTGGGTGATATGTCGAAGAGAAGGAGAGTTGGATACCTAGTTGTGCAAAGAAGGTCCTCCAGAATCTCGAGACAAACTGACTATCCTGGTTGAAAATTATGACTTTGGGAACCCCATGTAGCCGATAGACCTCTTTGACAAAGACCGTAGTCAACTCTTATAGCGGATGGGAGTTTTTTGAATGGTATGCAGTGGATCATCTTAGAAAATCTGTCGACAACCATGAGGATGACTGTGTTACCACTGTATCACGGTGCCCGTGCTCCCTGTGTTCCCTTCTGTCAGTTTTGGCTGTGTGATGCTCCCATTGGTTGACCTGCAGTTGGCCCACCCAGTATAGCCTTTATATACTGGGCTCTGGCACCTATCCGGTGCCCTTTCGTGGTGTTACTGTACCAGTGCCTACTTGAGCTTCGTGGATTCCAGTGTACCGACTTGGCCTCGTTTGACTACTCTGCTTCTCGTTCCTGCTCTGTGATTCGACCCAGCCTGGCTGACGTTCCTGCACCGTGATCTGACCCGGCTTGTCTGATGTTCCTGCTCCGTGATTCGACCCGGCCTGGCTGACGTTCCTGCTCCGTGTCTCGACCCGGTTCTCCTGTTCCAGAGTTCGCTGTGTCGCTTGGGCGACATTCTGACTACCGCTGTGCTTTGGGGCCTAGTGTCCATTACTGCTACAAGCAGTAAGCCATTAGTTGTATCCCCCATTAACTCTTGCAGAGCCTCCATGTTGCCTCCGTTACTGCTGCAGCAGTGTACCATTGGCTGTATCCTCCGTTAACTCTTGCAGAGCCTCTGTGTTGCCTCCGTTACTGCTACGGCAGTGTGCCATTGGCTGAACTATCCGTTTAGCTCTTGCAGAGTCTCCGTGTTGCCTCCGTGACTGCTACGGCAGTAATCCTTAGTCTCAGTTACCGCTCTGGCGGAGTGCAAGTATTCAGGTCTCCGTTACTGCTTGGCAGTCTCCTACGTTGCGCTATTCTACCATACTGGGCGTTACTAAGAGAACTCACTACAGACTTCTCTGCACAGAGACTGATTACACCCATTGGAGAACTTTAACCCATGCTGAACTGTTGCTATGGGTATACACCCTTTCCTGCCTGACCTGTGTCAGTATAAGACCACTCTGGACTTTCAAGTTATACTGGACCTGTGTAATCATATGTATATATAACCTGTCAATTGCATAGTTGCACTCCACAGGACTTAGCTTTTTGGATAAATACCCACACGGGGGCAATTGGCTCTCAGGAGTAGGACGCTGAGACAGGAGGGCGCCTTCTCCTGTCTCAGACTCATCAACCTCAAGTACAAGTGGAAGTTCTGGTTTCGGATGTGCCAAAATGGGTGCTGCAGCAAAAGCAGCTTTTAAAGACTCAAATGCTTTGATAGCTTCCAGGGACCAGTGAGTGAAGTTACCGTCTTTATTGGTCATGTTGGTAAGAATTTACCATAGAGGAAAAATTGCAAATACATTTCCTGTAGTAATTAGCAAACCTGAGGAAACGTTTAAGAGAGCAGAGACCTACGGGTCGCGGCCACTCGAGAACAGCTGTGAGTTTCTCAGGGTCCGAAACGACGCCGACCTCGGAAATTACGTACCCCAAGAAGGTGACCTGCTTGTGATGGAACTCACACGTCTCTAATTTGCAAAATAGATTATTTTCTCTTAATCTTTGCAGAACTCAGGCTACATGTGTGATGGCTTTCCATGGAGGCGGAATGGATCAGAATGTCATCTAAGTATATCACCATACATTGTTGGATTATGTCCCTGAGGACATAATTTAGGAATTCCTGGAAAACTGTGAGAGCGTTATAGAGACAGAAGGGCATTATGAGGTATTCATAAAGCCCACTCCAGGTGTTATACACGGTTTTCCATTTGTAGCCCTCCTTTATCCTTATCAAATTATATGTCCCTAGCAGGTCGAGCTTAGTAAACACCTTGGACCCTTTCAATTGAAAGGAAATCACAAGGCCCCCCTTACTCCTATCAGACGGGAAGGCCTGTGGTACCCTCTCCGGATAGATACCTGCCAGGTTCAGGAAACCTCTGCACTGGTTAGGGTTAACGCTGGGGAAGTGGGGAGACCCAGTCATGTCTCTAGCAAAATTGGAATTGCCAGTGGCAGCAGGAGTGGGAGCGGCAGCAGCTATGGGGCAGTCTGCTCTGAGGGTTGCTGAGGTGGTGGAACCAGATGCGCAGTTTGGAGCAACAAAGTCTGGTCCATGTGCTGGTCTACCTGGTCCAGCCTGTGATGAATTGCCTGAGCCTTCTGGGTTCATGGTCCTTGAGTAATCTTAGGGACCAGGAACCAGACAGACACAAAAATGCAAAATTGCAAAACACTTTTATTAAAATAACCAAAGCAAAATCGTGATCCAGAAGCGTAAACCAAAAGACAAGCCGGGGTCAGAAACCAATGCAGGTACTCAGACAAGCCGGTGTCAGGAATATGGAGATCCACAATGTCAGGAACAAACCAGGTGTCAGGAGCCAGAAGGGATGTCAGAGGAAGCCAGGTCATGCACGGATAATCGAGAAGTCAGGAGAACGCACATGCAGCCAGAAGCAACCACAAGGGAAAGGAGGAAGTGAGCCTAGCTGCTTTAAATGCTTGGAATGGGTTGGCTGATAACAGTCAGGTAAGTAACCATGGAAACAGAGAGGTCAAGGCAGTTTGCTAATCCTCAGCTGACTCACCCTGACACAGGGAAGGAAGGACAGCAGTAATCAACAGCAGAGTGTTAGACCAGATCAGCCAAACCATGACAGTGCTGTCTGTTCAGGGACTATCCTGGGCTCACTTCCAGATTCTCTGGGGTTTGTCATCCGGCCTTGTGGCTGGCATCTTTAGCTCGTCCCTCATCGCAGCACAGTCACTCAACCTTGCTGCAATCCCGAGCACTCCTTCTTCTCTTGCAGGTTCCCATTTGCATGGGTTTTTTCTTGACAGTAACATTCAAATTAGTGCGGCAAAGGCAATGACTGCAATTAATTCAAAGCTTGAAGACATATATGGCTCTGTGCACACACATATTGGTACACATCATGAGAACACTGCAGGGACAATGACAGTGGTAAATAAGAACTTTAAATAGTATAAGGCCAATGAGTTAACACATATCATGATCCTCATATACATTAAGACCACATCAGACTTGTTCTTCTTAGAACTCACCACCAACCGGTGTGTCTCCATCCGGATCCCAATTCAACTCATCACTTCTCACTGCTACCACTATGTCATTATCAGTGTATGTCCCAAATCTGCTGTAAAATATTCAAACAATCTAAATGTCGCAATTCAGGTTATCACAGTGTAATAGTGCAGATAGATTAAATCAATGCAGGTATAAAGGAGAGGACACAGGAGAAGGCACTCTATGAATACCACCAAAAGCATCAGACCAAAGCCATCGGAGAAAATAAAACCTCCAGTTTATTTGAAACTTATTAAAAGCAAGATGAAGACATAACAGATCAAATGTCGGTATAAGGATGGACTGACGCCTTATGAGTTTTGTAAACCTTGAGTTTACTTAATCATAGGCATAACACAGACTCATATTCACTGGACTTAAATACACTCCATTATTTCAAATTATCCAATGACAAGAGCAGTAAACGTATCGTCTGAGCCCATTCAACTCAATCGTCAATGATGACTATCGTCATATCATGGCGCTAGAATGAAAGGACCTGTTCAACTACGGATACCTATTAGTAACTGAGAACACACAGACACAATGGAGCCCGTCACACACATCCTGCACAGTATATGAAGACATAATAAACAGAACGACAATATAACATCTAAAAACAAATGCATGAGTTAATACATATTGTCACCGATTAATAACAAAATTCAAGATGAAAGATGGCCAATAATACACTTTCTAAAAAGTAAAAGAAAGTTTTACTAATGAATAATACTCACTGCCTAATCTGTATGTGTGTCTAGAGAAAGCTAAATATAACCTTCTCAACAGAACATATATTACAAGGACATAGGCCTCCTTATAGTTATAAATATAACCATTTGCCAAAGATGAAATAATAAACTATATTAAGACTATTTTTGTCAGTGTACAAATAAGGAAACATCATGCTCTGAATTAATGCCCCTAGTTGAGCAAGTTTTAAGATAAAGGATCCACTTGACCTCAAATTTGTCAAGTAAAACCCTAATATCCCCACCCCACGCAGGCAAAACCACCCTTTCGGAATTTACTCAAATCCCCCTGATTACAAGTTAGAAAATGCCTCGTTACAGGTTTACATATGTTGCCATTGTTAATGTGAAGAATGTGTTCACGCATACGATCTTGCAGAGCCCGCGTCATCCTCCCTACATATTGGGAGCCACAATCAACACAAGTTATCAAATAGATGTATGTTCTCTAAGAAGAATCAATTTAAAAGCAATTGGCTGTCATCGAGAGGTTTTTACAGGTGCGGGGGTAGATGCAAATGTTGCAGTTTTGCGAAGAATACTACATCGTTTGCAAGTAGTATCACTAAGAAGACGTATCAAATAAATGGTTTTATAAATTGCAATACTGCTAATGTAGTTTCTCTCATCACCTGTTCTTTATGTACTCAACAATATGCTGGACGAACAACTAGGCGGTTAAAAGAAAGAATGCGTGAACATCTCAATGCCATTGATAGCGGGGACATGAGGTCGCCTGTAGCCAGACATTTTTCTTCCCATGGGGCAGGTACGGAAGCTTTAATTTTTTGTGGTATAGACAAAATTTCAAGACATCCTAGAGGAGGTAGTAATCTTTTAGGTATGGATAGACAATGGAATGCAAAGACATAAGTAACTTCTTAGAAGATGGGTCAGCCGACCAGATCATCTATCAAAGTATACAACACGCCATCACCAAGAGAGTGGGCATCTTATCAATAAACTGTATCTAAGTCTGCTTCTCAGAAAAAAAGGATTAGCCTCAATTTTTCTGGAAATCATATGAACAACAACCCCCTTGGAAGACTACATTTGGACTGCGTCCAATGATTGCTTGCAGCAAATACTGGGGGCAAGGTGGTCCTGGAGGCCAAACATTAATTAAATCTAGACATGTATCTGCCTGATCCCTGTACACAGCTGCATCCACAGCTCTCCTACTGAGCATGTGACCGGACTGTATACACCTCTCCTCCTGGACATGTGTCTGGACTGCACACTCCTCTCCTCCTGGACATGTGTCTGGACTGTATACTCCTCTCCTCCTGGACATGTGTCTGGACTGCACACTCCTCTCCTCCTGGACATGTGTCTGGACTGCACACTCCTCTCCTCCTGGACATGTGTCTGGACTGCACACTCCTCTCCTCCTGGACATGTGTCTGGACTGTATACTCCTCTCCTCCTGGACATGTGTCTGGACTGTATACTCCTCTCCTCCTGGACATGTGTCTAGACTGCACACTCCTCTCCTCCTGGACATGTGTCTGGACTGCACACTCCTCTCCTCCTGGACATGTGTCTGGACTGCACACTCCTCTCCTCCTGGACATGTGACTGGACTGCACACTCCTCTCCTCCTGGACATGTGTCTGGACTGTATACTCCTCTCCTCCTGGACATGTGTCTAGACTGCACACTCCTCTCCTCCTGGACATGTGTCTGGACTGCACACTCCTCTCCTTCTGGACATGTGACTGGACTGTATACTCCTCTCCTCCTGGACATGTGTCTGGACTGCACACTCCTCTCCTCCTGGACATGTGTCTGGACTGTATACTCCTCTCCTCCTGGACATGTGACTGGACTGCACACTCCTCTCCTCCTGGACATGTGACTGGACTGTATACTCCTCTCCTCCTGGACATGTGACTGGACTGCACACTCCTCTCCTCCTGGACATGTGTCTGGACTGCACACTCCTCTCCTCCTGGACATGTGTCTGGACTGTATACTCCTCTCCTCCTGGACATGTGTCTGGACTGCACACTCCTCTCCTCCTGGACATGTGTCTGGACTGTACACTCCTCTCCTCCTGGACATGTGTCTGGACTGCACACTCCTCTCCTCCTGGACATGTGTCTGGACTGCACACTCCTCTCCTCCTGGACATGTGACTGGACTGTATACTCCTCTCCTCCTGGACATGTGACTGGACTGCATACTCCTCTCCTCCTGGACATGTGTCTGGACTGTATACTCCTCTCCTCTTGGACATGTGTCTGGACTGTACACTCCTCTCCTCCTGGACATGTGTCTGGACTGCACACTCCTCTCCTCCTGGACATGTGTCTGGACTGTATACTCCTCTCCTCCTGGACATGTGTCTGGACTGCACACTCCTCTCCTCCTGGACATGTGTCTGGACTGCACACTCCTCTCCTCCTGGACATGTGTCTGGACTGCATACTCCTCTCCTCCTGGACATGTGTCTGGACTGTATACTCCTCTCCTCCTGGACATGTGTCTGGACTGCATACTCCTCTCCTCCTGGACATGTGTCTGGACTGTATACTCCTCTCCTCCTGGACATGTGTCTGGACTGTATACTCCTCTCCTCCTGGACATGTGTCTGGACTGCACACTCCTCTCCTCCTGGACATGTGTCTGGACTGTACACTCCTCTCCTCCTGGACATGTGTCTGGACTGTATACTCCTCTCCTCCTGGACATGTGTCTGGACTGTATACTCCTCTCCTCCTGGACATGTGTCTGGACTGTATACTCCTCTCCTCCTGGACATGTGTCTGGACTGTATACTCCTCTCCTCCTGGACATGTGTCTGGACTGTATACTCCTCTCCTCCTGGACATGTGTCTGGACTGCACACTCCTCTCCTCCTGGACATGTGACTGGACTGTATACTCCTCTCCTCCTGGACATGTGTCTGGACTGCACACTCCTCTCCTCCTGGACATGTGACTGGACTGCACACTCCTCTCCTCCTGGACATGTGTCTGGACTGCACACTCCTCTCCTCCTGGACATGTGTCTGGACTGTATACTCCTCTCCTCCTGGACATGTGACTGGACTGCACACTCCTCTCCTCCTGGACATGTGTCTGGACTGCACACTCCTCTCCTCCTGGACATGTGTCTGGACTGTATACTCCTCTCCTCCTGGACATGTGTCTGGACTGCACACTCCTCTCCTCCTGGACATGTGTCTGGACTGTATACTCCTCTCCTTCTGGACATGTGATTGGACTGCATACTCCTGTCCTCCTGGACATGTGATTGGACTGCATACTCCTCTCCTCCTGGACATGTGATTGGACTGTATACTCCTCTCCTCCTGGACATGTGTATGGACTGTATACTCCTCTCCTCCTGGACATGTGTCTGGACTGTATACTCCTCTCCTCCTGGACATGTGTCTGGACTGCACACTCCTCTCCTCCTGGACATGTGTCTGGACTGTACACTCCTCTCCTCCTGGAGATGTGTCTGGACTGCACACTCCTCTCCTCCTGGACATGTGTCTGGACTGCACACTCCTCTCCTCCTGGACATGTGTCTGGACTGTATACTCCTCTCCTCCTGGACATGTGTCTGGACTGCACACTCCTCTCCTCCTGGACATGTGTCTGGACTGTACACTCCTCTCCTCCTGGACATGTGTCTGGACTGCACACTCCTCTCCTCCTGGACATGTGTCTGGACTGCACACTCCTCTCCTCCTGGACATGTGTCTGGACTGCACACTCCTCTCCTCCTGGACATGTGTCTGGACTGTATACTCCTCTCCTCCTGGACATGTGTCTGGACTGCACACTCCTCTCCTCCTGGACATGTGTATGGACTGTATACTCCTCTCCTCCTGGACATGTGACTGGACTGTATACTCCTCTCCTCCTGGACATGTGTCTGGACTGTATACGCCTCTCCTCCTGGACATGTGTCTGGACTGCACACTCCTCTACTCCTGGACATGTGACTGGACTGCATACTCCTCTCCTCCTGGACATGTGTCTGCACTGTATACTCCTCTCCTCCTGGACATGTGTCTGGACTGCACACTCCTCTCCTCCTGGACATGTGTCTGGACTGTATACTCCTCTCCTCCTGGACATGTGTCTGGACTGCATACTCCTCTCCTCCTGGACATGTGTCTGGACTGCACACTCCTCTCCTCCTGGACATGTGTCTGGACTGTACACTCCTCTCCTCCTGGACATGTGTCTGGACTGTATACTCCTCTCCTCCTGGACATGTGTCTGGACTGCACACTCCTCTCCTCCTGGACATGTGTCTGGACTGCACACTCCTCTCCTCCTGGACATGTGTCTGGACTGCATACTCCTCTCCTCCTGGACATGTGTCTGGACTGTATACTCCTCTCCTCCTGGACATGTGTCTGGACTGCACACTCCTCTCCTCCTGGACATGTGATTGGACTGTATACTCCTCTCCTCCTGGACATGTGACTGGACTGTATACTCCTCTCCTCCTGGACATGTGTATGGACTGCATACTCCTCTCCTCCTGGACATGTGACTGGACTGTATACTCCTCTCCTCCTGGACATGTGACTGGACTGTATACTCCTCTCCTCCTGGACATGTGTCTGGACTGTATACTCCTCTCCTCCTGGACATGTGTCTGGACTGCACACTCCTCTCCTCCTGGACATGTGATTGGACTGTATACTCCTCTCCTCCTGGACATGTGACTGGACTGTATACTCCTCTCCTCCTGGACATGTGATTGGACTGTATACTCCTCTCCTCCTGGACATGTGTCTGCACTGTATACTCCTCTCCTCCTGGACATGTGTCTGGACTGTATACTCCTCTCCTCCTGGACATGTGACTGGACTGTATACTCCTCTCCTCCTGGACATGTGACTGGACTGCATACTCCTCTCCTCCTGGACATGTGTCTGCACTGTATACTCCTCTCCTCCTGGACATGTGTATGGACTGTATACTCCTCTCCTCCTGGACATGTGACTGGACTGCACACTCCTCTCCTCCTGGACATGTGTCTGGACTGTATACTCCTCTCCTCCTGGACATGTGTCTGGACTGCACACTCCTCTCCTCCTGGACATGTGTATGGACTGCACACTCCTCTCCTCCTGGACATGTGTCTGGACTGCATACTCCTCTCCTCCTGGACATGTGTCTGGACTGCACACTCCTCTCCTCCTGGACATGTGTCTGGACTGCACACTCCTCTCCTCCTGGACATGTGTCTGGACTACATACTCCTCTCCTCCTGGACATGTGTATGGACTGCACACTCCTCTCCTCCTGGACATGTGTCTGGACTGTATACTCCTCTCCTCCTGGACATGTGTCTGGACTGCACACTCCTCTCCTCCTGGACATGTGTCTAGACTGTATACTCCTCTCCTCCTGGACATGTGTCTGGACTGTATACTCCTCTCCTCCTGGACATGTGACTGGACTGTACACTCCTCTCCTCCTGGACATGTGTCTGGACTGTACACTCCTCTCCTCCTGGACATGTGTCTGGACTGTATACTCCTCTCCTCCTGGACATGTGTCTGGACTGCACACTCCTCTCCTCTTGGACATGTGTCTGGACTGCACACTCCTCTCCTCCTGGACATGTGTCTGGACTGTATACTCCTCTCCTCCTGGACATGTGTCTGGACTGCATACTCCTCTCCTCCTGGACATGTGTCTGCACTGTATACTCCTCTCCTCCTGGACATGTGTCTGGACTGCACACTCCTCTCCTCCTGGACATGTGTCTGGACTGCACACTCCTCTCCTCCTGGACATGTGTCTGGACTGCACACTCCTCTCCTCCTGGACATGTGTCTGGACTGCACACTCCTCTCCTCCTGGACATGTGTCTGGACTGCATACTCCTCTCCTCCTGGACATGTGTCTGGACTGCACACTCCTCTCCTCCTGGACATGTGTCTGGACTGCATACTCCTCTCCTCCTGGACATGTGTCTGGACTGTATACTCCTCTCCTCCTGGACATGTGTCTGGACTGCATACTCCTCTCCTCCTGGACATGTGTCTGGACTGCACACTCCTCTCCTCCTGGACATGTGTCTGGACTGTATACTCCTCTCCTCCTGGACATGTGTCTGGACTGCACACTCCTCTCCTCCTGGACATGTGTCTGGACTGTATACTCCTCTCCTCCTGGACATGTGTCTGGACTGTACACTCCTCTCCTCCTGGACATGTGTCTGGACTGCACACTCCTCTCCTCCTGGACATGTGTCTGGACTGCACACTCCTCTCCTCCTGGACATGTGTATGGACTGCACACTCCTCCCCTCCTGGACATGTGTCTGGACTGCATACTCCTCTCCTCCTGGACATGTGTCTGGACTGCACACTGCTCTCCTCCTGGACATGTGTCTGGACTGTATACTCCTCTCCTCCTGGACATGTGTCTGGACTGCACACTCCTCTCCTCCTGGACATGTGTCTGGACTGTATACTCCTCTCCTCCTGGACATGTGTCTGGACTGCACACTCCTCTCCTCCTGGACATGTGTCTGGACTGCACACTCCTCTCCTCCTGGACATGTGTCTGGACTGCACACTCCTCTCCTCCTGGACATGTGTATGGACTGCACACTCCTCTCCTCCTGAACATGTGTCTGGACTGCACACTCCTCTCCTCCTGGACATGTGTATGGACTGCACACTCCTCTCCTCCTGGACATGTGTCTGGACTGCACACTCCTCTCCTCCTGGACATGTGTATGGACTGCACACTCCTCTCCTCCTGAACATGTGTCTGGACTGCACACTCCTCTCCTCCTGGACATGTGTCTGGACTGTATACTCCTCTCCTCCTGGACATGTGTCTGGACTGTATACTCCTCTCCTCCTGGACATGTGTCTGGACTGCACACTCCTCTCCTCCTGGACATGTGTCTGGACTGCACACTCCTCTCCTCCTGGACATGTGTCTGGACTGTACACTCCTCTCCTCCTGGACATGTGATTGGACTGTATACTCCTCTCCTCCTGGACATGTGTCTGGACTGTATACTCCTCTCCTCCTGGACATATGTCTGGACTGCACACTCCTCTCCTCCTGGACATGTGTCTGGACTGCACACTCCTCTCCTCCTGGACATGTGTCTGGACTGCACACTCCTCTCCTCCTGGACATGTGTCTGGACTGTATACTCCTCTCCTCCTGGACATGTGTCTGGACTGCACACTCCTCTCCTCCTGGACATGTGTCTGGACTGCACACTCCTCTCCTCCTGGACATGTGTCTGGACTGTACACTCCTCTCCTCCTGGACATGTGTCTGGACTGCACACTCCTCTCCTCCTGGACATGTGACTGGACTGCATACTCCTCTGCTCCTGGACATGTGTCTGGACTGTATACTCCTCTCCTCCTGGACATGTGTCTGGACTGCACACTCCTCTCCTCCTGGACATGTGTCTGGACTGCACACTCCTCTCCTCCTGGACATGTGTCTGGACTGCATACTCCTCTCCTCCTGGACATGTGACTGGACTGCACACTCCTCTCCTCCTGGACATGTGTCTGGACTGTATACTCCTCTCCTCCTGGACATGTGTCTGGACTGCACACTCCTCTCCTCCTGGACATGTGTCTGGACTGCACACTCCTCTCCTCCTGGACATGTGTCTGGACTGCACACTCCTCTCCTCCTGGACATGTGTCTGCACTGTATACTCCTCTCCTCCTGGACATGTGACTGGACTGCACACTCCTCTCCTCCTGGACATGTGTCTGGACTGTATACTCCTCTCCTCCTGGACATGTGTCTGGACTGTATACTCCTCTCCTCCTGGACATGTGTATGGACTGTATACTCCTCTCCTCCTGGACATGTGTCTGGACTGCACACTCCTCTCCTCCTGGACATGTGTCTGGACTGTATACTCCTCTCCTCCTGGACATGTGTCTGGACTGCACACTCCTCTCCTCCTGGACATGTGTCTGGACTGCACACTCCTCTCCTCCTGGACATGTGTCTGGACTGCATACTCCTCTCCTCCTGGACATGTGACTGGACTGCACACTCCTCTCCTCCTGGACATGTGTCTGGACTGTATACTCCTCTCCTCCTGGACATGTGTCTGGACTGCACACTCCTCTCCTCCTGGACATGTGTCTGGACTGCACACTCCTCTCCTCCTGGACATGTGTCTGGACTGCACACTCCTCTCCTCCTGGACATGTGTCTGCACTGTATACTCCTCTCCTCCTGGACATGTGACTGGACTGCACACTCCTCTCCTCCTGGACATGTGTCTGGACTGTATACTCCTCTCCTCCTGGACATGTGTCTGGACTGCACACTCCTCTCCTCCTGGACATGTGTATGGACTGTATACTCCTCTCCTCCTGGACATGTGTCTGGACTGCACACTCCTCTCCTCCTGGACATGTGTCTGGACTGTATACTCCTCTCCTCCTGGACATGTGTCTGGACTGCACACTCCTCTCCTCCTGGACATGTGTCTGGACTGCACACTCCTCTCCTCCTGGACATGTGTCTGGACTGCACACTCCTCTCCTCCTGGACATGTGTCTGGACTGCACACTCCTCTCCTCCTGGACATGTGACTGGACTGTATACGCCTCTCCTCCTGGACATGTGACTGGACTGCATACTTCTCTCCTCCTGGACATGTGTCTGGACTGTATACTCCTCTCCTCCTGGACATGTGACTGGACTGTATACGCCTCTCCTCCTGGACATGTGACTGGACTGCATACTTCTCTCCTCCTGGACATGTGTCTGGACTGTATACTCCTCTCCTCCTGGACATGTGTCTGGACTGCACACTCCTCTCCTCCTGGACATGTGACTGGACTGTATACTCCTCTCCTCCTGGACATGTGTCTGGACTGTATACTCCTCTCCTCCTGGACATGTGTCTGGACTGTACACTCCTCTCCTCCTGGACATGTGTCTGGACTGCACACTCCTCTCCTCCTGGACATGTGTCTGGACTGTATACTCCTCTCCTCCTGGACATGTGTCTGGACTGCACACTCCTCTCCTCCTGGACATGTGTCTGGACTGTATACTCCTCTCCTCCTGGACATGTGACTGGACTGCACACTCCTCTCCTCCTGGACATGTGTCTGGACTGTATACTCCTCTCCTCCTGGACATGTGATTGGACTGTATACTCCTCTCCTCCTGGACATGTGACTGGACTGTACACTCCTCTCCTCCTGGACATGTGTCTGGACTGTATACTCCTCTCCTCCTGGACATGTGTCTGGACTGTATACTCCTCTCCTCCTGGACATGTGTCTGGACTGTATACTCCTCTCCTCCTGGACATGTGTCTGGACTGTACACTCCTCTCCTCCTGGACATGTGTCTGGACTGTATACTCCTCTCCTCCTGGACATGTGTCTGGACTGTATACTCCTCTCCTCCTGGACATGTGTCTGGACTGCACACTCCTCTCCTCCTGGACATGTGTCTGGACTGTATACTCCTCTCCTCCTGGACATGTGACTGGACTGTATACTCCTCTCCTCCTGGACATGTGTCTGGACTGTATACGCCTCTCCTCCTGGACATGTGTCTGGACTGTATACTCCTCTCCTCCTGGACATGTGACTGGACTGCACACTCCTCTCCTCCTGGACATGTGTCTGGACTGTATACTCCTCTCCTCCTGGACATGTGTCTGGACTGCACACTCCTCTCCTCCTGGACATGTGTCTGGACTGCACACTCCTCTCCTCCTGGACATGTGTCTGGACTGTATACGCCTCTCCTCCTGGACATGTGTCTGGACTGTATACTCCTCTCCTCCTGGACATGTGTCTGGACTGCATACTCCTCTCCTCCTGGACATGTGTCTGGACTGTATACTCCTCTCCTCCTGGACATGTGTCTGGACTGCATACTCCTCTCCTACTGGACATGTGTATGGACTGCATACTCCTCTCCTCCTGGACATGTGATTGGACTGTATACTCCTCTCCTCCTGGACATGTGTCTGGACTGCACACTCCTCTCCTCCTGGACATGTGTCTGGACTGCATACTCCTCTCCTCCTGGACATGTGTCTGGACTGCACACTCCTCTCCTCCTGGACATGTGTCTGCACTGTATACTCCTCTCCTCCTGGACATGTGTCTGGACTGCATACTCCTCTCCTCCTGGACATGTGATTGGACTGTATACTCCTCTCCTCCTGGACATGTGTCTGGACTGCACACTCCTCTCCTCCTGGACATGTGTATGGACTGCATACTCCTCTCCTCCTGGACATGTGTCTGGACTGCACACTCCTCTCCTCCTGGACATGTGTCTGCACTGTATACTCCTCTCCTCCTGGACATGTGACTGGACTGCACACTCCTCTCCTCCTGGACATGTGTCTGGACTGCACACTCCTCTCCTCCTGGACATGTGACTGGACTGCACACTCCTCTCCTCCTGGACATGTGTCTGGACTGCACACTCCTCTCCTCCTGGACATGTGATTGGACTGTATACTCCTCTCCTCCTGGACATGTATCTGGACTGTATACTCCTCTCCTCCTGGACATGTGTCTGGACTGCACACTCCTCTCCTCCTGGACATGTGATTGGACTGTATACTCCTCTCCTCCTGGACATGTGTCTGGACTGCACACTCCTCTCCTCCTGGACATGTATCTGGACTGTATACTCCTCTCCTCCTGGACATGTGTCTGGACTGTATACTCCTCTCCTCCTGGACATGTGTATGGACTGTACACTCCTCTCCTCCTGGACATGTGTCTGGACTGCACACTCCTCTCCTCCTGGACATGTGTCTGGACTGTATACTCCTCTCCTCCTGGACATGTGTCTGCACTGTATACTCCTCTCCTCCTGGACATGTGTCTGGACTGTATACTCCTCTCCTCCTGGACATGTGTCTGGACTGTATACTCCTCTCCTCCTGGACATGTGTCTGGACTGCACACTCCTCTCCTCCTGGACATGTGTCTGGACTGTATACTCCTCTCCTCCTGGACATGTGTCTGGACTGTATACTCCTCTCCTCCTGGACATGTGTCTAGACTGCACATTCCTCTCCTCCTGGACATGTGACTGGACTGCACACTCCTCTCCTCCTGGACATGTGTCTGGACTGCACACTCCTCTCCTCCTGGACATGTGTCTGGACTGTATACTCCTCTCCTCCTGGACATGTGTCTGGACTGCACACTCCTCTCCTCCTGGACATGTGTCTGGACTGTATACTCCTCTCCTCCTGGACATGTGTCTGCACTGTATACTCCTCTCCTCCTGGACATGTGTCTGGACTGTATACTCCTCTCCTCCTGGACATGTGACTGGACTGCATACTCCTCTCCTCCTGGACATGTGTATGGACTGCACACTCCTCTCCTCCTGGACATGTGATTGGACTGTATACTCCTCTCCTCCTGGACATGTGTCTGGACTGTGTACTCCTCTCCTCCTGGACATGTGACTGGACTGTATACTCCTCTCCTCCTGGACATGTGATTGGACTGTATACTCCTCTCCTCCTGGACATGTGTCTGGACTGTATACTCCTCTCCTCCTGGACATGTGATTGGACTGTATACTCCTCTCCTCCTGGACATGTGATTGGACTGCACACTCCTCTCCTCCTGGACATGTGTCTGCACTGTATACTCCTCTCCTCCTGGACATGTGACTGGACTGTATACTCCTCTCCTCCTGGACATGTGTCTGGACTGCACACTCCTCTCCTCCTGGACATGTGTCTGGACTGCACACTCCTCTCCTCCTGGACATGTGTATGGACTGCACACTCCTCTCCTCCTGGACATGTGTCTGGACTGCACACTCCTCTCCTCCTGGACATGTGTCTGGACTGCACACTCCTCTCCTCCTGGACATGTGTATGGACTGCACACTCCTCTCCTCCTGGACATGTGTATGGACTGCACACTCCTCTCCTCCTGGACATGTGACTGGACTGTATACTCCTCTCCTCCTGGACATGTGTCTGGACTGCACACTCCTCTCCTCCTGGACATGTGTCTGGACTGTATACTCCTCTCCTCCTGGACATGTGTCTGGACTGCACACTCCTCTCCTCCTGGACATGTGTCTGGACTGTATAATCCTCTCCTCCTGGACATGTGTCTGGACTGCACACTCCTCTCCTCCTGGACATGTGTCTGGACTGTATACTCCTCTCCTCCTGGACATGTGTCTGGACTGCACGCTCCTCTCCTCCTGGACATGTGTCTGGACTGTATACTCCTCTCCTCCTGGACATGTGACTGGACTGCACACTCCTCTCCTCCTGGACATGTGTCTGGACTGCACACTCCTCTCCTCCTGGACATGTGACTGGACTGTATACTCCTCTCCTCCTGGACATGTAATTGGACTGTACACTCCTCTCCTCCTGGACATGTGACTGGACTGTATACTCCTCTCCTCCTGGACATGTGTCTGGACTGCACACTCCTCTCCTCCTGGACATGTGTCTGGACTGCACACTCCTCTCCTCCTGGACATGTGTCTGGACTGCATACTCCTCTCCTCCTGGACATGTGACTGGACTGCACACTCCTCTCCTCCTGGACATGTGTCTGGACTGTATACTCCTCTCCTCCTGGACATGTGTCTGGACTGCACACTCCTCTCCTCCTGGACATGTGTCTGGACTGCACACTCCTCTCCTCCTGGACATGTGTCTGGACTGCACACTCCTCTCCTCCTGGACATGTGTCTGCACTGTATACTCCTCTCCTCCTGGACATGTGACTGGACTGCACACTCCTCTCCTCCTGGACATGTGTCTGGACTGTATACTCCTCTCCTCCTGGACATGTGTCTGGACTGCACACTCCTCTCCTCCTGGACATGTGTATGGACTGTATACTCCTCTCCTCCTGGACATGTGTCTGGACTGCACACTCCTCTCCTCCTGGACATGTGTCTGGACTGTATACTCCTCTCCTCCTGGACATGTGTCTGGACTGCACACTCCTCTCCTCCTGGACATGTGTCTGGACTGCACACTCCTCTCCTCCTGGACATGTGTCTGGACTGCACACTCCTCTCCTCCTGGACATGTGACTGGACTGTATACGCCTCTCCTCCTGGACATGTGACTGGACTGCATACTTCTCTCCTCCTGGACATGTGTCTGGACTGTATACTCCTCTCCTCCTGGACATGTGACTGGACTGTATACGCCTCTCCTCCTGGACATGTGACTGGACTGCATACTTCTCTCCTCCTGGACATGTGTCTGGACTGTATACTCCTCTCCTCCTGGACATGTGTCTGGACTGCACACTCCTCTCCTCCTGGACATGTGACTGGACTGTATACTCCTCTCCTCCTGGACATGTGTCTGGACTGTATACTCCTCTCCTCCTGGACATGTGTCTGGACTGTACACTCCTCTCCTCCTGGACATGTGTCTGGACTGCACACTCCTCTCCTCCTGGACATGTGTCTGGACTGCACACTCCTCTCCTCCTGGACATGTGTCTGGACTGCACACTCCTCTCCTCCTGGACATGTGTCTGGACTGTATACTCCTCTCCTCCTGGACATGTGTCTGGACTGCACACTCCTCTCCTCCTGGACATGTGTCTGGACTGTATACTCCTCTCCTCCTGGACATGTGACTGGACTGCACACTCCTCTCCTCCTGGACATGTGTCTGGACTGTATACTCCTCTCCTCCTGGACATGTGTCTGGACTGTATACTCCTCTCCTCCTGGACATGTGTCTGGACTGTACACTCCTCTCCTCCTGGACATGTGTCTGGACTGCACACTCCTCTCCTCCTGGACATGTGTCTGGACTGTATAATCCTCTCCTCCTGGACATGTGTCTGGACTGCACACTCCTCTCCTCCTGGACATGTGTCTGGACTGTATACTCCTCTCCTCCTGGACATGTGTCTGGACTGCACACTCCTCTCCTCCTGGACATGTGTCTGGACTGTATACTCCTCTCCTCCTGGACATGTGACTGGACTGCACACTCCTCTCCTCCTGGACATGTGTCTGGACTGTATACTCCTCTCCTCCTGGACATGTGATTGGACTGTATACTCCTCTCCTCCTGGACATGTGACTGGACTGTACACTCCTCTCCTCCTGGACATGTGTCTGGACTGTATACTCCTCTCCTCCTGGACATGTGTCTGGACTGTATACTCCTCTCCTCCTGGACATGTGTCTGGACTGTATACTCCTCTCCTCCTGGACATGTGTCTGGACTGTACACTCCTCTCCTCCTGGACATGTGTCTGGACTGTATACTCCTCTCCTCCTGGACATGTGTCTGGACTGTATACTCCTCTCCTCCTGGACATGTGTCTGGACTGCACACTCCTCTCCTCCTGGACATGTGTCTGGACTGTATACTCCTCTCCTCCTGGACATGTGACTGGACTGTATACTCCTCTCCTCCTGGACATGTGTCTGGACTGTATACGCCTCTCCTCCTGGACATGTGTCTGGACTGTATACTCCTCTCCTCCTGGACATGTGACTGGACTGCACACTCCTCTCCTCCTGGACATGTGTCTGGACTGTATACTCCTCTCCTCCTGGACATGTGTCTGGACTGCACACTCCTCTCCTCCTGGACATGTGTCTGGACTGCACACTCCTCTCCTCCTGGACATGTGTCTGGACTGTATACGCCTCTCCTCCTGGACATGTGTCTGGACTGTATACTCCTCTCCTCCTGGACATGTGTCTGGACTGCATACTCCTCTCCTCCTGGACATGTGTCTGGACTGTATACTCCTCTCCTCCTGGACATGTGTCTGGACTGCATACTCCTCTCCTACTGGACATGTGTATGGACTGCATACTCCTCTCCTCCTGGACATGTGATTGGACTGTATACTCCTCTCCTCCTGGACATGTGTCTGGACTGCACACTCCTCTCCTCCTGGACATGTGTCTGGACTGCATACTCCTCTCCTCCTGGACATGTGTCTGGACTGCACACTCCTCTCCTCCTGGACATGTGTCTGCACTGTATACTCCTCTCCTCCTGGACATGTGTCTGGACTGCATACTCCTCTCCTCCTGGACATGTGATTGGACTGTATACTCCTCTCCTCCTGGACATGTGTCTGGACTGCACACTCCTCTCCTCCTGGACATGTGTATGGACTGCATACTCCTCTCCTCCTGGACATGTGTCTGGACTGCACACTCCTCTCCTCCTGGACATGTGTCTGCACTGTATACTCCTCTCTTCCTGGACATGTGACTGGACTGCACACTCCTCTCCTCCTGGACATGTGTCTGGACTGCACACTCCTCTCCTCCTGGACATGTGTCTGGACTGCACACTCCTCTCCTCCTGGACATGTGATTGGACTGTATACTCCTCTCCTCCTGGACATGTATCTGGACTGTATACTCCTCTCCTCCTGGACATGTGTCTGGACTGCACACTCCCCTCCTCCTGGACATGTGATTGGACTGTATACTCCTCTCCTCCTGGACATGTGTCTGGACTGCACACTCCTCTCCTCCTGGACATGTATCTGGACTGTATACTCCTCTCCTCCTGGACATGTGTCTGGACTGTATACTCCTCTCCTCCTGGACATGTGTATGGACTGTACACTCCTCTCCTCCTGGACATGTATCTGGACTGCATACTCCTCTCCTCCTGGACATGTGATTGGACTGTATACTCCTCTCCTCCTGGACATGTGTCTGGACTGCACACTCCTCTCCTCCTGGACATGTGTCTGGACTGTATACTCCTCTCCTCCTGGACATGTGTCTGCACTGTATACTCCTCTCCTCCTGGACATGTGTCTGGACTGTATACTCCTCTCCTCCTGGACATGTGTCTGGACTGTATACTCCTCTCCTCCTGGACATGTGTCTGGACTGCACACTCCTCTCCTCCTGGACATGTGTCTGGACTGTATACTCCTCTCCTCCTGGACATGTGTCTGGACTGTATACTCCTCTCCTCCTGGACATGTGTCTAGACTGCACATTCCTCTCCTCCTGGACATGTGACTGGACTGCACACTCCTCTCCTCCTGGACATGTGTCTGGACTGCACACTCCTCTCCTCCTGGACATGTGTCTGGACTGTATACTCCTCTCCTCCTGGACATGTGTCTGGACTGCACACTCCTCTCCTCCTGGACATGTGTCTGGACTGTATACTCCTCTCCTCCTGGACATGTGTCTGCACTGTATACTCCTCTCCTCCTGGACATGTGTCTGGACTGTATACTCCTCTCCTCCTGGACATGTGACTGGACTGCATACTCCTCTCCTCCTGGACATGTGTATGGACTGCACACTCCTCTCCTCCTGGACATGTGATTGGACTGTATACTCCTCTCCTCCTGGACATGTGTCTGGACTGTGTACTCCTCTCCTCCTGGACATGTGACTGGACTGTATACTCCTCTCCTCCTGGACATGTGATTGGACTGTATACTCCTCTCCTCCTGGACATGTGTCTGGACTGTATACTCCTCTCCTCCTGGACATGTGATTGGACTGTATACTCCTCTCCTCCTGGACATGTGATTGGACTGCACACTCCTCTCCTCCTGGACATGTGTCTGCACTGTATACTCCTCTCCTCCTGGACATGTGACTGGACTGTATACTCCTCTCCTCCTGGACATGTGTCTGGACTGCACACTCCTCTCCTCCTGGACATGTGTCTGGACTGCACACTCCTCTCCTCCTGGACATGTGTATGGACTGCACACTCCTCTCCTCCTGGACATGTGTCTGGACTGCACACTCCTCTCCTCCTGGACATGTGTCTGGACTGCACACTCCTCTCCTCCTGGACATGTGTATGGACTGCACACTCCTCTCCTCCTGGACATGTGACTGGACTGTATACTCCTCTCCTCCTGGACATGTGTCTGGACTGCACACTCCTCTCCTCCTGGACATGTGTCTGGACTGTATACTCCTCTCCTCCTGGACATGTGTCTGGACTGCACACTCCTCTCCTCCTGGACATGTGTCTGGACTGTATAATCCTCTCCTCCTGGACATGTGTCTGGACTGCACACTCCTCTCCTCCTGGACATGTGTCTGGACTGTATACTCCTCTCCTCCTGGACATGTGTCTGGACTGCACGCTCCTCTCCTCCTGGACATGTGTCTGGACTGTATACTCCTCTCCTCCTGGACATGTGACTGGACTGCACACTCCTCTCCTCCTGGACATGTGTCTGGACTGCACACTCCTCTCCTCCTGGACATGTGACTGGACTGTATACTCCTCTCCTCCTGGACATGTAATTGGACTGTACACTCCTCTCCTCCTGGACATGTGACTGGACTGTACACTCCTCTCCTCCTGGACATGTGTCTGGACTGTATACTCCTCTCCTCCTGGACATGTGACTGGACTGCACACTCCTCTCCTCCTGGACATGTGACTGGACTGTATACTCCTCTCCTTCTGGACATGTGTCTGGACTGCACACTCCTCTCCTCCTGGACATGTGATTGGACTGTATACTCCTCTCCTCCTGGACATGTGTCTGCACTGTATACTCCTCTCCTCCTGGACATGTGACTGGACTGCACACTCCTCTCCTGTGACAGGACACTCATTTTGCAGCTTTGGCTCATTACTCCAGTAAATTGGATATGAAAAAAACAATGATGTACAGACTGTTATATTTGATTTGAGGGTTTTTACATCCATAGACCATGAACTGTGCAGCAACTACAGCCCTTTTTATACAGAGTATCTCCATTTTAGGGGACCATATATCATTGTACAGTTGGCTGCTCATATGTTTCCTTGGCAGATGTGTGTGTGTAGTTCATGTCTCTAGGTTATTCTAGATGTGGCCTGTGTATCTGTTTGTGTTGTCTCTCTAAATATGAGGAGCAAGGAAGCATCAATGCCAGTAAACCAGGCTGAAAAACTGGAATACGTTGATCAGAGTCATAGCCAAAACATTAGGTGGGTCAAAATCAACTGTGTAGTACATTGTTAATATGCAAAAATGCATAGAGAAATCAGCAATAGAAAACAATCTAGTAGACCACAGAAGACCACTGTAGTGGATAACAGAAGAATGTTTTCAATTGTGAAGAAAAATCCCTTTCAGCTGTTGAACAGATCAGGAAAACTCTCCTGGATGTAGACACACAATTGTCAAAGAGTACAATAAAGAGAAGACTTCACCAGAGAAACCATATAGGGTTTATAAAATACAAACCAATGGTGATCCTCATGTACACAAAGGACAGGTTACCGTTGATAAGATACAAACCACTGGTAATCCTCATGTACACAAAGGCCGGGTTACCGTTTATACTATATAAACCACTGGATATCTGAGCCAAATCGGAATACCAAGGAGAATAGTCAGACAGAGCCACAGGTCAACACCAGAATGGATGGACAGAAAAGCCGGATCATACACAGGAATCAGGAATACTAGAAAAGAACTGCTCAGAACAACAACGTAAGGGTGACTGAGTCAGGACTCGGTCTGCCCTTTAAACCCCTCCACAGGAAGTAGGTAGGAGGAGCAACTAGAGGGAGGAAGTAGGTAGGAGGAGACTACAGGAAACAAACACAAATAAAACAGAGGCCTGCAGCATTCTTGAAGCCGCTTGCCTGCAGATGATGCGTGGAAAGACGCAGAGCGTCTCTGAAGCGGCGCCGCTGGAAACAAGGTACTGTGACAGTACCCTCCCTTCAAATACCCCTCCTCCAAGGGACCAGACTAGGTTTGTCAGGGAAACGTGCATGGAATCTGCGCACCAGGAGAGGAGCATGAACATCAGCAGCAGGGATCCAGGAGCACTCCTCTGGACCATATCCCTTCCAATGGATAAAATATTGTAAGCGTCCTTTAACCGTACGGGAGTCCAGAATACTTTGAACCTCATATTTCTTGCAACTATCACGGGAGCAGGACGGACAGGAGCGGAGGTATACCAGTTGCAGACCAAGGGCTTTAACAGGGAGAAATGAAAGATATTATGTATCCGCATATTGGCAGGCAGTTCCAACGCGTAAGCTACCGGGATGATCTTGCGCAACAGTTTATTGCATGGGACCTGGAGGTGCAAATTACAGGATGATAACCACACTATTTCCAACCTGGAAGGTCGGTGCTGGCAAACTTCTGCGGTCAACCTGTCTTTTTTGTTGCTGCACTGACCCAGGTAGGGTATGCTGTACCTGAACCCACGAGGAATGGAGTGCCTGCAAATGATCATCAAGAGCTGGAATAGTTTGTGCTCGGAAGGTTTCCGGAAGAACTGAGGGTTGGAAACCATAGTTGATCAAGAATGGGGAACTCTGAGTGGAAGAGTTCACAGCACAATTTCTGGCAAACTCCGCCCAGGCAACAGGGTAGCCCAATTGTTGTGGTGGTCAGAGACATAGCAGCGGAGAAATTGGTCCAAGGCTTGGTTCGACCTGTCTGCCGCACCACTGGATTGCGGGTGGTATGTGGAGGAGGTGCCCACAGAAACACCTCCCGAAGCAGTACAAAAACTGGCTTCCTCTATCAGACACAATCACCTTCGGGATACCATTGAGTCAGAACACCTCCCTTGTGAATACCACTGCCAATTCCTGCATGGATGGTAAGCCCTTAAGAGGCACAAAGTGAGCCATTTTTGAAAATTTGTCCACAATCATTAGTATTGCAGTATAGCCCATGGACCTAGGAAAGTCGACCATAAAATCAATGGACAAGTTTGACCAGGGGCGTTCCCCGTTGGCCACAGGCTGGAGCAAGCCTACCGGCAAATGTCGTGGAGACTTAATTTGAGCACACATGGTGCAGGCTGCGCTAAAGGCAGCACAATCCAAGCGGAGGGGAGGACACCAAAACAGTTTAGACAAAGACCAGATTAACTGGTCGTGCCAAATATGGCCAGCTATTTTGGAAGCATGGTATGTTTCCAGAATTTTAATACTGAACTGAGCCGGTACAAAACATCTCCCACCAGGGGTCTCAGCAGGGGCAGATGCCTGAGCGGCCAGTATCTCCTCTCCCAGGGGAGAAGTAATGCAGGTATGTATCGTGGCAAGAATGCGACCAGCAGGAATGATAGGAGCGGGAGGAACCTCCTCCTTGGACCTACTACAAAATTTGTGTGACAGGGCGTCAGCCTTCACATTTTTCGAGCCTGGAAGGTAGGAAACCACAAAATTAAACCTGGATAGGAATAGTGCCCATCTGGCCTGATGGGAGGACAACTGCTTGGCCTCAGACAAGCACGTCAGATTCTTGTGGTCTGTAAGAATCAAAATGGGGGAACTGGTACCCTCCAACAGATGAAGCTACTCCTTTAATGCCAAGATTATGGCCAGCAACTCCCTATCACCAATCTGATAAACCATCTCCGCCTTAGATAGTTTTTTCGAGAAGTAGCCACAAGGGCATAAAGCCTCTCCAGGAGCTGACCATTGAGAAAGAAATAATTACAGCAATGCAATATATAAATAAACACACAGTGGGTGATTGAAACGGCGAGCACTGTATCAGGAATAGCAGTCTCCCAATCTCTGTACCACACTGTCCGAGACTAGGCCTCAGCCCACTGGAGTCTCATGGTAAGGTAAGGCCCAAGAGATACAGATTCAGCCTGCAGTTAGTAGCTAGGAGTCTGCTAGAGCCCCAGGTCAATACTAGGAAGGATGTCTGAATAACAGAACCAACAAGTTGAGCAAACAGACAGAGCCTTCTAGTAAGCACCAGATAGGATAGTCAGACGAGCCAAAGTCATACACGGAGCGGGTAGTCAGCCAGAGCCACAGGTTTGCACCAGAAAGGACATTCACTGAAGCGATGGAATGCTGGATGCGCAGTGGTTAGAGCCCCAGGTCAACACCAGAGTGGGTAGTCAGACAAGCCTAGGTCATACACGGAGCGGGTAGTCAGCCAGAGCCACAGGCTTGCACCAGAAAGGATATCCACTGGAGCATATGTATGCTGGATGCGCAGTGGACAGAGCCCCAGGTCAACACCAGAGTGGGTAGTCAGACAAGTCTAGGTCATACACGGAGCGGATAGTCAGCCAGAGCCACAGGTTTGCAACAGAAAGGATATCTGAGCCAAATTGGAACTCCAAGGAGAATAGTCTGACAGAGCCACAGGTCAACACCATTATGGATGGACAGAAAAGCCGGATCATACACAGGAATCAGGAATACTAGAAAAGAACTGGTCAGAACAACAACGTAAGGGTGATTGAGTCAGGACTCAGTCTGCCCTTTAAACCCCTCCACAGGAAGTAGGTAGGAGGAGCAGCTAGAAGGAGGAAGTGTTAGGAGGAGACTACAGGAAACAAACACACATAAAACAGAGGCCTGCAGCATGCTTGAAGCCTCTTGCCTGCAGATGACGCATGGAAAGACGCCAAGCGGCGCTGAAGCGGCGCCGCTGGAAACAAGGTACTGTGACAGGCCTGACGCCTGGAAATGTATCAGTAGGGAGGATACCCAGCATCTTTGCTGTACTATGAGTTTCAGACTTCAGGTTGTCATTGAATGTAAAGGATCTGCAACAAAGTATTAAATAGGATAACTTTGTTTAAGATAGTTAGTTTTATTTTTGGTCCCCTAAAATGGAAGTACTTTGTAAGGGCTGTAATTCCTATATGGCTGCTGGTTTACAGATGTAAATATTGTCAAATTGAAACTAACAGTCTGTACTTTGTCCTCTTGGTCATTTCATTTCAAATCTAATGTGCAGAGCAAAGACAACAAAACTTGTGTAACTGTTAAAATATGTATGGACTGCAATATACCTTCTACGCAAGAGGTCAGTCCATGTATACAGTACACCTGGTGTTCAGTTATTGTATTATATTGTATGGGGAGGTCAGTGACTGGATATAGTTCCCCTGGCTTGTGTCCAGAGAGTTATTCTTTTGCATTCAATGGGAGAGGTGAGTCACTGACTACAGTTCACCTGGTGTCCAGACAGTTATTCTATTACATTCTATGGAAGAGGTGAATCGCTGACTGCATTCCCTCTGATGTCCAGTATTGCATTCTTTGGGAGAGGTGAGTCACTGACTGCAATTCACCTTGTGTCCAGATAGTTATTCTATTACATTCTATTGGTTTCACGTCTGTTACTGTGTTTACTTCAGGAATCTCCTCCTCTGAGCTTCCCTATTGGCTGGTTATGTTTATCTACCTGGCTTCCGTGCAGGTAGAAGCGTGTTCTTCTAGCCACTTCAGGTTGATGTTCCCAAAGTTGGTCCAGCGTTTGGACTTTGCTCCATTCCTGACTTCGCTTCTGATTTACTTCAATGACTCTGGTTTCTGATCTCAGCTTATCCACAATGAACCCTATTGCTAGACTATCCAGTACTGACCTCGGCTTGTATCCGACCTGCTCTGCATCTCCGACTCTCTGGTTATTGACCTCGGCTTGTAAATGACCTTCTCTGCATCTCTGACTCTCAGGTTATTGACCTCGGCTTGTATATGACCTACTCTGCATCTCTGACTCTCAGGTTATTGACCTCGGCTTGTATCCGACCTGCTCTGCATCTCCGACTCTCTGGTTATTGACCTTGGCTTGTATATGACCTTCTCTGACTCTCAGGTTGTTGACCTTGGCTTGTATCCGACCTGCTCTGCATCTCTGACTCTCTGATTATTGACCTTGACTTGTATATGACCTACTCTGCATCTCTGACTCTCTGATTATTGACCTCGGCTTGTATATGACCTACTCTGCATCTCTGACTCTCTGATTATTGACCTTGACTTGTATCTGACTACTCTGCATCTCTGACTCTCCGATTACTGACCTCGGCTTGTATATGACCTACTCTGCATCTCTGACTCGCCTGTTATTGACCTCGGCTTGTATCTGACTTGCCCTGCATCTCTGACTGTCTGATTAATGACCTTGGCTTGTATCCGACCTACTCTGCATCTCTAACTTTCCGATTATTGACCTTGGCCTGTCCTCAATCAACTCTGCATTGTTTAGTCTGTTATTCTCCCTAAATATTGTACTTTCCAGTGCTTTTGAAGGCATTAGTGAGAACTTTAATGTTTGTTTTAATGTTAGTTTTAAGCTTTTTAATATTTGTATATTATACTGATTAAGTCAACAAGGTCCCCTCAAAATGAAAGATGGGAATGATGAATCTCTTATGTTGCACTTTTACATTCAATCAAAAGACGACAGAAAATGATGATAGCATATAGCTACCTTGAGTAGGAATGAATTCTGCAATGCGTTAAAATGTAAACTAATATACATTTTGATTTCCTTTTTATTATTGCTTTTTCCGAAGGGAAGCACCAATGAGGTAAGCTAAACAAATCTAAGAGGTATGGGCAGGGGTAGTGTGTTAGAAAAGAACATGGTGCTACTGATGATACTGATGATATTGGAGCAGTAGTTTCTGCTAGAGGCTTCTGTTGCCTTCAATTAAAGGCGAATTATCACTTTTGCACTTTATCGGAAAAGGAAAGCAAAAAAAACTATAAAAAGTCATCTAATTTTTTTAAAGGGATAGTAATACTTCGTTTTATCTTTATTTTATTTTGTAGGCATTAAAAAAACATGAAGAACGATATAAGTCTTATCTCTCAAACCTTTATGGTTTAAGAGATATTCACAAGCAAAGTACCCCCCCCCCCCCCGTTCAGCCAGATCAGAAGGGAGGTGCCCAGGTAGACTGCAGAGGGAGACAATCTTCAATTAAGATAAACTTGTCAAGGGGGGGGGGGGAAGGGCTTTCATTGTTTTCATACAAAGAAGATTGTCCCCTGCTGTTATCTGTCTGGTCTTACAACCAGATTCACATCTGAGAAGAGATGGCTTACACTACGAAAAAGGGGAGGGCAAACTTTACTTGTGAATATCTCTTAAACCATAAAGGTTTGAGAGATAAGACTTATATCGTTCTTCATGTTTTTTTAATGCCTACAAAATAAAATAAAGATAAAACGAAGTATTACTATCCCTTTAAAAACTTTGCTCCATGTTGTAGAAAACCTGCTTACAAAAATCCATTATGCACCTTGCCTGCAGCATGGGCAGTCTCCCTGTGGCATTACATGCCTACCCACCACATTCCCATCTTCCTCCAGTAGTTGTCTGAACAGCTGCCTGCAGGCAGAAGCGACATGAAAGAGCAAGCCGGGCAATGAATACACAGTAAAAAGAAACGTCCTGCAAGTATCAGTGTATGTATCAGTGTACATACCAGTGTACTTATCAACGTACGTATCAGTATACATATCAATGTACATATCCGTGTACATATCAGCGTACGTATTAGTATACATATAATTGTACGTATCAGTATACATATCAGTGTATGTACCAGTGTACTTATCAGTGTACATATCAATATATGTATCATTGTACGTATTAGTATACATATCAGTGTATGTAGCAGTGCAGGACCTTGCTGTTTACTTTGTATTCATTTCTGGGATTGCTCCTTCACATTGCTGCTGCTTGCAGATATCTGTTTAGACAACTACTGGAGGAAAGGAGGAAGGCAAATGACGGGGAGAGCATGGTAATGGAGGAAAGATGTCTGCGCTCTCCCTCATCTCTGCTGATAATGTGGGCTATAGTTTCACCTACAGTGAAAATCTTTAGTAGGCAAAACTGCCCGCATTGCTATAGTTATCATATAAGTTACTGCTTCGGAGGAGGTGTTACATTTGGTGACAGTCCCGATTTAAATCTGAAATCTTCAAATGTGCATCTGCTACACAGAAGGCCATCCAATGCCTAGTTTAGGCGATAGGAGACAGACACACAGCCAGCGCCGATGAGAAAAGACACACAGTCAGCACAGGTGAGAAGACATGCAGACAGGTACACAACCAGCACAGCTGAGAAGAGTCACACAAGTCCTGAGTGTAGTAATGTGAATAATACAGATCAGTCCTCAGTATAGTGATGTGAATAATACAGATCAGTCCTCAGTATAGTGATGTGAATAATACAGATCAGTCCTCAGTGTAGTAATGTGAATAATACAGATCAGTGCTCAGTATAGTGATGTGAATAATACAGATCACTGCTCAGTGTAGTGATGTGAATAATACAGATCAGTGCTCAGTGTAGTGATGTGAATAATACAGATCAGTGCTCAGTATAGTGATGTGAATAATACAGATCAGTCCTCAGTATAGTGATGTGAATAATACAGATCAGTCCTCAGTATAGTGATGTGAATAATACAGATCAGTCCTCAGTATAGTGATGTGAATAATACAGATCAGTACTCAGTGTAGTGATGTGAATAATACAGATCAGTGCTCAGTGTAGTGATGTGAATAATACAGATCAGTCCTCAGTATAGTGATGTGAATAATACAGATCAGTACTCAGTGTAGTGATGTGAATAATACAGATCAGTGCTCAGTGTAGTGATGTGAATAATACAGATCAGTCCTCAGTATAGTGATGTGAATAATACAGATCAGTCCTCAGTATAGTGATGTGAATAATACTGATGTGAATAATACAGATCAGTCCTCAGTGTAGTGATGTGAATAATACAGATCAGTGCTCAGTGTAGTGATGTGAATAATACAGATCAGTCCTCAGTATAGTGATGTGAATAATACAGATCAGTACTCAGTGTAGTGATGTGAATAATACAGATCAGTGCTCAGTGTAGTGATGTGAATAATACAGATCAGTCCTCAGTGTAGTGATGTGAATAATACAGATCAGTGCTCAGTGTAGTGATGTGAATAATACAGATCAGTGCTCAGTATAGTGATGTGAATAATACAGATCAGTGCTCAGTATAGTGATGTGAATAATACAGATCAGTCCTCAGTATAGTGATGTGAATAATACTGATGTGAATAATACAGATCAGTCCTCAGTGTAGTGATGTGAATAATACAGATCAGTGCTCAGTGTAGTGATGTGAATAATACAGATCAGTGCTCAGTGTAGTGATGTGAATAATACAGATCAGTGCTCAGTGTAGTGATGTGAATAATACAGATCAGTCCTCAGTGTAGTGATGTGAATAATACAGATCAGTGCTCAGTGTAGTGATGTGAATAATACAGATCAGTGCTCAGTGTAGTGATGTGAATAATACAGATCAGTGCTCAGTATAGTGATGTGAATAATACTGATGTGAATAATACAGATCAGTCCTCAGTGTAGTGATGTGAATAATACAGATCAGTCCTCAGTATAGTGATGTGAATAATACAGATCAGTCCTCAGTATAGTGATGTGAATAATACAGATCAGTGCTCAGTATAGTAATGTGAATAATACAGATCAGTGCTCAGTGTAGTGATGTGAATAATACAGATCAGTGCTCAGTATAGTGATGTGAATAATACAGATCAGTGCTCAGTGTAGTGATGTGAATAATACAGATCAGTCCTCAGTATAGTGATGTGAATAATACAGATCAGTCCTCAGTATAGTGATGTGAATAATACAGATCAGTCCTCAGTGTAGTGATGTGAATAATACAGATCAGTCCTCAGTGTAGTGATGTGAATAATACAGATCTGTCCTCAGTGTAGTGATGTGAATAATACAGATCAGTGCTCAGTGTAGTGATGTGAATAATACAGATCAGTCCTCAGTGTAGTGATGTGAATAATACAGATCAGTGCTCAGTGTAGTGATGTGAATAATACAGATCAGTGCTCAGTGTAGTGATGTGAATAATACAGATCAGTGCTCAGTGTAGTGATGTGAATAATACAGATCAGTACTCAGTGTAGTAATGTGAATAATACAGATCAGTACTCAGTATAGTGATGTGAATAATACAGATCAGTGCTCAGTATAGTGATGTGAATAATACAGATCAGTCCTCAGTGTAGTAATGTGAATAATACAGATCAGTGCTCAGTATAGTGATGTGAATAATACAGATCAGTCCTCAGTATAGTGATGTGAATAATACAGATCAGTCCTCAGTATAGTGATGTGAATAATACTGATGTGAATAATACAGATCAGTCCTCAGTGTAGTGATGTGAATAATACAGATCAGTCCTCAGTGTAGTGATGTGAATAATACAGATCAGTGCTCAGTGTAGTGATGTGAATAATACAGATCAGTCCTCAGTATAGTGATGTGAATAATACAGATCAGTCATCAGTATAGTGATGTGAATAATACTGATGTGAATAATACAGATCAGTCCTCAGTGTAGTGATGTGAATAATACAGATCAGTGCTCAGTGTAGTGATGTGAATAATACAGATCAGTGCTCAGTATAGTGATGTGAATAATACAGATCAGTGCTCAGTATAGTGATGTGAATAATACAGATCAGTCCTCAGTATAGTGATGTGAATAATACTGATGTGAATAATACAGATCAGTCCTCAGTGTAGTGATGTGAATAATACAGATCAGTGCTCAGTGTAGTGATGTGAATAATACAGATCAGTGCTCAGTGTAGTGATGTGAATAATACAGATCAGTGCTCAGTGTAGTGATGTGAATAATACAGATCAGTCCTCAGTGTAGTGATGTGAATAATACAGATCAGTGCTCAGTGTAGTGATGTGAATAATACAGATCAGTGCTCAGTGTAGTGATGTGAATAATACAGATCAGTGCTCAGTATAGTGATGTGAATAATACTGATGTGAATAATACAGATCAGTCCTCAGTGTAGTGATGTGAATAATACAGATCAGTCCTCAGTATAGTGATGTGAATAATACAGATCAGTCCTCAGTATAGTGATGTGAATAATACAGATCAGTGCTCAGTATAGTAATGTGAATAATACAGATCAGTGCTCAGTGTAGTGATGTGAATAATACAGATCAGTGCTCAGTATAGTGATGTGAATAATACAGATCAGTGCTCAGTGTAGTGATGTGAATAATACAGATCAGTCCTCAGTATAGTGATGTGAATAATACAGATCAGTCCTCAGTATAGTAATGTGAATAATACAGATCAGTCCTCAGTGTAGTGATGTGAATAATACAGATCAGTCCTCAGTATAGTGATGTGAATAATACAGATCAGTCCTCAGTATAGTGATGTGAATAATACAGATCAGTGCTCAGTATAGTAATGTGAATAATACAGATCAGTGCTCAGTGTAGTGATGTGAATAATACAGATCAGTGCTCAGTATAGTGATGTGAATAATACAGATCAGTGCTCAGTGTAGTGATGTGAATAATACAGATCAGTACTCAGTGTAGTGATGTGAATAATACAGATCAGTCCTCAGTATAGTGATGTGAATAATACAGATCAGTCCTCAGTATAGTGATGTGAATAATACAGATCAGTCCTCAGTGTAGTGATGTGAATAATACAGATCAGTCCTCAGTGTAGTGATGTGAATAATACAGATCAGTGCTCCGTGTAGTGATGTGAATAATACAGATCAGTCCTCAGTATAGTGATGTGAATAATACAGATCAGTCCTCAGTGTAGTGATGTGAATAATACAGATCAGTGCTCAGTATAGTGATGTGAATAATACAGATCAGTCCTCAGCATAGTGATGTGAATAATACAGATCAGTCCTCAGTATATAGTGATGTGAATAATACAGATTAGTGCTCAGTATAGTGATGTGAATAATACAGATCAGTCCTCAGTGTAGTGATGTGAATAATACAGATCAGTGCTCAGTATAGTGATGTGAATAATAGAGATCAGTGCTCAGTATAGTGATGTGAATAATACAGATCAGTGCTCAGTATAGTGATGTGAATAATACAGATCAGTGCTCAGTATAGTGATGTGAATAATACAGATCAGTGCTCAGTATAGTGATGTGAATAATACAGATCAGTCCTCAGTGTAGTGATGTGAATAATACAGATCAGTCCTCAGTGTAGTGATGTGAATAATACAGATCAGTCCTCAGTGTAGTGATGTGAATAATACAGATCAGTGCTCAGTGTAGTGATATGAATAATACAGATCAGTCCTCAGTATAGTGATGTGAATAATACAGATCAGTCCTCAGTGTAGTGATGTGAATAATACAGATCAGTGCTCAGTATAGTGATGTGAATAATACAGATCAGTCCTCAGCATAGTGATGTGAATAATACAGATCAGTCCTCAGTATATAGTGATGTGAATAATACCGATCAGTCCTCAGTATAGTGATGTGAATAATACAGATCAGTCCTCAGTGTAGTGATGTGAATAATACAGATCAGTGCTCAGTATAGTGATGTGAATAATACAGATCAGTGCTCAGTATAGTGATGTGAATAATACAGATCAGTCCTCAGTATAGTGATGTGAATAATACAGATCAGTGCTCAGTATAGTGATGTGAATAATAGAGATCAGTGCTCAGTATAGTGATGTGAATAATACAGATCAGTGCTCAGTATAGTGATGTGAATAATACAGATCAGTGCTCAGTATAGTGATGTGAATAATACAGATCAGTCTTCTGTGTAGTGATGTGAATAATACAGATCAGTCCTCAGTATAGTGATGTGAATAATACAGATCAGTCCTGAGTATAGTGATGTGAATAATACAGATCAGTCCTCAGTATAGTGATGTGAATAATACAGATCAGTCCTCAGTGTAGTGATGTGAATAATACAGATCAGTGCTCAGTATAGTGATGTGAATAATACAGATCAGTGCTCAGTATAGTGATGTGAATAATACAGATCAGTCCTCAGTATAGTGATGTGAATAATACAGATCAGTGCTCAGTATAGTGATGTGAATAATACAGATCAGTGCTCAGTGTAGTGATGTGAATAATACAGATCAGTGCTCAGTGTAGTGATGTGAATAATACAGATCAGTGCTCAGTGTAGTGATGTGAATAATACAGATCAGTCCTCAGTGTAGTGATGTGAATAATACAGATCAGTGCTCAGTGTAGTGATGTGAATAATACAGATCAGTGCTCAGTGTAGTGATGTGAATAATACAGATCAGTGCTCAGTATAGTGATGTGAATAATACTGATGTGAATAATACAGATCAGTCCTCAGTGTAGTGATGTGAATAATACAGATCAGTCCTCAGTATAGTGATGTGAATAATACAGATCAGTCCTCAGTATAGTGATGTGAATAATACAGATCAGTGCTCAGTATAGTAATGTGAATAATACAGATCAGTGCTCAGTGTAGTGATGTGAATAATACAGATCAGTGCTCAGTATAGTGATGTGAATAATACAGATCAGTGCTCAGTGTAGTGATGTGAATAATACAGATCAGTCCTCAGTATAGTGATGTGAATAATACAGATCAGTCCTCAGTATAGTAATGTGAATAATACAGATCAGTCCTCAGTGTAGTGATGTGAATAATACAGATCAGTCCTCAGTATAGTGATGTGAATAATACAGATCAGTCCTCAGTATAGTGATGTGAATAATACAGATCAGTGCTCAGTATAGTAATGTGAATAATACAGATCAGTGCTCAGTGTAGTGATGTGAATAATACAGATCAGTGCTCAGTATAGTGATGTGAATAATACAGATCAGTGCTCAGTGTAGTGATGTGAATAATACAGATCAGTACTCAGTGTAGTGATGTGAATAATACAGATCAGTCCTCAGTATAGTGATGTGAATAATACAGATCAGTCCTCAGTATAGTGATGTGAATAATACAGATCAGTCCTCAGTGTAGTGATGTGAATAATACAGATCAGTCCTCAGTGTAGTGATGTGAATAATACAGATCAGTGCTCCGTGTAGTGATGTGAATAATACAGATCAGTCCTCAGTATAGTGATGTGAATAATACAGATCAGTCCTCAGTGTAGTGATGTGAATAATACAGATCAGTGCTCAGTATAGTGATGTGAATAATACAGATCAGTCCTCAGCATAGTGATGTGAATAATACAGATCAGTCCTCAGTATATAGTGATGTGAATAATACAGATTAGTGCTCAGTATAGTGATGTGAATAATACAGATCAGTCCTCAGTGTAGTGATGTGAATAATACAGATCAGTGCTCAGTATAGTGATGTGAATAATAGAGATCAGTGCTCAGTATAGTGATGTGAATAATACAGATCAGTGCTCAGTATAGTGATGTGAATAATACAGATCAGTGCTCAGTATAGTGATGTGAATAATACAGATCAGTGCTCAGTATAGTGATGTGAATAATACAGATCAGTCCTCAGTGTAGTGATGTGAATAATACAGATCAGTCCTCAGTGTAGTGATGTGAATAATACAGATCAGTCCTCAGTGTAGTGATGTGAATAATACAGATCAGTGCTCAGTGTAGTGATATGAATAATACAGATCAGTCCTCAGTATAGTGATGTGAATAATACAGATCAGTCCTCAGTGTAGTGATGTGAATAATACAGATCAGTGCTCAGTATAGTGATGTGAATAATACAGATCAGTCCTCAGCATAGTGATGTGAATAATACAGATCAGTCCTCAGTATATAGTGATGTGAATAATACCGATCAGTCCTCAGTATAGTGATGTGAATAATACAGATCAGTCCTCAGTGTAGTGATGTGAATAATACAGATCAGTGCTCAGTATAGTGATGTGAATAATACAGATCAGTGCTCAGTATAGTGATGTGAATAATACAGATCAGTCCTCAGTATAGTGATGTGAATAATACAGATCAGTGCTCAGTATAGTGATGTGAATAATAGAGATCAGTGCTCAGTATAGTGATGTGAATAATACAGATCAGTGCTCAGTATAGTGATGTGAATAATACAGATCAGTGCTCAGTATAGTGATGTGAATAATACAGATCAGTCTTCTGTGTAGTGATGTGAATAATACAGATCAGTCCTCAGTATAGTGATGTGAATAATACAGATCAGTCCTGAGTATAGTGATGTGAATAATACAGATCAGTCCTCAGTATAGTGATGTGAATAATACAGATCAGTCCTCAGTGTAGTGATGTGAATAATACAGATCAGTGCTCAGTATAGTGATGTGAATAATACAGATCAGTGCTCAGTATAGTGATGTGAATAATACAGATCAGTCCTCAGTATAGTGATGTGAATAATACAGATCAGTGCTCAGTATAGTGATGTGAATAATACAGATCAGTGCTCAGTGTAGTGATGTGAATAATACAGATCAGTCCTCAGTGTAGTGATGTGAATAATACAGATCAGTCCTCAGTGTAGTGATGTGAATAATACAGATCAGTGCTCAGTGTAGTGATGTGAGTAATACAGATCAGTACTCAGTGTAGTTATGTGAATAATACAGATCAGTACTCAGTGTAGTGATGTGAATAATACAGATCAGTCCTAAGTGTAGTGATGTGAATAATACAGATCAGTCCTCAGTGTAGTGATGTGAATAATACAGATCAGTCCTCAGTGTAGTGATGTGAATAATACAGATCAGTGCTCAGTGTATTGATGTGAATAATACAGATCAGTGCTCAGTGTAGTGATGTGAATAATACAGATCAGTCCTCAGTATAGTGATGTGAATAATACAGATCAGTGCTCAGTGTAGTGATGTGAATAATACAGATCAGTGCTCAGTGTAGTGATGTGAATAATACAGATCAGTGCTCAGTGTAGTGATGTGAATAATACAGATCAGTGCTCAGTATAGTGATGTGAATAATACAGATCAGTCCTCAGTGTAGTGATGTGAATAATACAGATCAGTACTCAGTGTAGTGATGTGAATAATACAGATCAGTGCTCAGTGTAGTGATGTGAATAATACAGATCAGTGCTCAGTGTAGTGATGTGAATAATACAGATCAGTCCTCAGTATAGTGATGTGAATAATACAGATCAGTCCTCAGTATAGTGATGTGAATAATACTGATCAGTCCTCAGTATAGTGATGTGAATAATACAGATCAGTCCTCAGTGTAGTGATGTGAATAATACAGATCAGTCCTCAGTATAGTGATGTGAATAATACAGATCAGTCCTCAGTGTAGTGATGTGAATAATACAGATCAGTGCTCAGTATAGTGATGTGAATAATACAGATCAGTCCTCAGTATAGTAATGTGAATAATACAGATCAGTGCTCAGTGTAGTGATGTGAATAATACAGATCAGTCCTCAGTATAGTGATGTGAATAATACAGATCAGTCCTCAGTGTAGTGATGTGAATAATACAGATCAGTCCTCAGTATAGTGATGTGAATAATACAGATCAGTCCTCATTGTAGTGATGTGAATAATACAGATCAGTCCTCAGTATAGTAATGTGAATAATACAGATCAGTGCTCAGTGTAGTGATGTGAATAATACAGATCAGTGCTCAGTATAGTAATGTGAATAATACAGAACAGTCCTCAGTGTAGTGATGTGAATAATACAGATCAGTACTCAGTGTAGTGATGTGAATAATACAGATCAGTGCTCAGTATAGTGATGTGAATAATACAGATCAGTCCTCAGTGTAGTAATATGAATAATACAGATCAGTGCTCAGTGTAGTGATGTGAATAATACAGATCAGTGCTCAGTATAGTAATGTGAATAATACAGAACAGTCCTCAGTGTAGTGATGTGAATAATACAGATCAGTACTCAGTGTAGTGATGTGAATAATACAGATCAGTCCTCAGTATAATAATGTGAATAATACAGAACAGTCCTCAGTGTAGTGATGTGAATAATACAGATCAGTCCTCAGTATAGTGATGTGAATAATACTGATCAGTCCTCAGTATAGTGATGTGAATAATACAGATCAGTCCTCAGTGTAGTGATGTGAATAATACAGATCAGTCCTCAGTATAGTGATGTGAATAATACAGATCAGTCCTCAGTGTAGTGATGTGAATAATACAGATCAGTGCTCAGTATAGTGATGTGAATAATACAGATCAGTCCTCAGTATAGTAATGTGAATAATACAGATCAGTGCTCAGTGTAGTGATGTGAATAATACAGATCAGTCCTCAGTATAGTGATGTGAATAATACAGATCAGTCCTCAGTGTAGTGATGTGAATAATACAGATCAGTCCTCAGTATAGTGATGTGAATAATACAGATCAGTCCTCAGTGTAGTGATGTGAATAATACAGATCAGTCCTCAGTATAGTAATGTGAATAATACAGATCAGTGCTCAGTGTAGTGATGTGAATAATACAGATCAGTGCTCAGTATAGTAATGTGAATAATACAGAACAGTCCTCAGTGTAGTGATGTGAATAATACAGATCAGTACTCAGTGTAGTGATGTGAATAATACAGATCAGTGCTCAGTATAGTGATGTGAATAATACAGATCAGTCCTCAGTGTAGTAATATGAATAATACAGATCAGTGCTCAGTGTAGTGATGTGAATAATACAGATCAGTGCTCAGTATAGTAATGTGAATAATACAGAACAGTCCTCAGTGTAGTGATGTGAATAATACAGATCAGTACTCAGTGTAGTGATGTGAATAATACAGATCAGTCCTCAGTATAATAATGTGAATAATACAGAACAGTCCTCAGTGTAGTGATGTGAATAATACAGATCAGTGCTCAGTGTAGTGATGTGAATAATACAGATCAGTACTCAGTGTAGTGATGTGAATAATACAGATCAGTGCTCAGTGTAGTGATGTGAATAATACAGATCAGTGCTCAGTGTAGTGATGTGAATAATACAGATCAGTCCTCAGTATAGTGATGTGAATAATACAGATCAGTCCTCAGTGTAGTGATGTGAATAATACAGATCAGTCCTCAGTATAGTGATGTGAATAATACAGATCAGTGCTCAGTGTAGTGATGTGAATAATACAGATCAGTGCTCAGTATAGTGATGTGAATAATACAGATCAGTCCTCAGTGTAGTGATGTGAATAATACAGATCAGTCCTCAGTATAGTGATGTGAATAATACTGATCAGTCCTCAGTATAGTGATGTGAATAATACAGATCAGTCCTCAATGTAGTGATGTGAATAATACAGATCAGTCCTCAGTATAGTGATGTGAATAATACAGATCAGTCCTCAGTGTAGTGATGTGAATAATACAGATCAGTGCTCAGTATAGTGATGTGAATAATACAGATCAGTCCTCAGTATAGTAATGTGAACAATACAGATCAGTGCTCAGTGTAGTGATGTGAATAATACAGATCAGTCCTCAGTATAGTGATGTGAATAATACAGATCAGTCCTCAGTGTAGTGATGTGAATAATACAGATCAGTCCTCAGTATAGTGATGTGAATAATACAGATCAGTCCTCAGTGTAGTGATGTGAATAATACAGATCAGTCCTCAGTATAGTAATGTGAATAATACAGATCAGTGCTCAGTGTAGTGATGTGAATAATACAGATCTGTCCTCAGTATAGTAATGTGAATAATACAGAACAGTCTTCAGTGTAGTGATGTGAATAATACAGATCAGTACTCAGTGTAGTGATGTGAATAATACAGATCAGTCCTCAGTGTAGTGATGTGAATAATACAGATCAGTGCTCAGTATAGTGATGTGAATAATACAGATCAGTGCTCAGTATAGTGATGTGAATAATACAGATCAGTCATCAGTATATAGTGATGTGAATAATACAGATCAGTCATCAGTATATAGTGATGTGAATAATACAGATCAGTGCTCAGTATAGTGATGTGAATAATACAGATCAGTCCTCAGTGTAGTGATGTGAATAATACAGATCAGTGCTCAGTGTAGTGATGTGAATAATACAGATCAGTCCTCAGTATAGTGATGTGAATAATACAGATCAGTCCTCAGTATAGTGATGTGAATAATACAGATCAGTCCTCAGTGTAGTGATGTGAATAATACCGATCAGTCCTCAGTGTAGTGATGTGAATAATACAGATCAGTGCTCAGTGTAGTGATGTGAATAATACAGATCAGTCCTCAGTGTAGTGATGTGAATAATACAGATCAGTGCTCAGTATAGTGATGTGAATAATACAGATCAGTGCTCAGTATAGTGATGTGAATAATACAGATCAGTCCTCAGTGTAGTGATGTGAATAATACAGATCAGTCCTCAGTGTAGTGATGTGAATAATACCGATCAGTCCTCAGTGTAGTGATGTGAATAATACAGATCAGTGCTCAGTGTAGTGATGTGAATAATACAGATCAGTCCTCAGTATAGTGATGTGAATAATACAGATCAGTGCTCAGTATAGTGATGTGAATAATACAGATCAGTGCTCAGTATAGTGATGTGAATAATACAGATCAGTCCTCAGTGTAGTGATGTGAATAATACCGATCAGTCCTCAGTGTAGTGATGTGAATAATACAGATCAGTGCTCAGTGTAGTGATGTGAATAATACAGATCAGTCCTCAGTGTAGTGATGTGAATAATACAGATCAGTGCTCAGTATAGTGATGTGGATAATACAGATCAGTGCTCAGTATAGTGATGTGAATAATACAGATCAGTCCTCAGTATAGTAATGTGAACAATACAGATCAGTGCTCAGTGTAGTGATGTGAATAATACAGATCAGTCCTCAGTATAGTGATGTGAATAATACAGATCAGTCCTCAGTGTAGTGATGTGAATAATACAGATCAGTCCTCAGTATAGTGATGTGAATAATACAGATCAGTCCTCAGTGTAGTGATGTGAATAATACAGATCAGTCCTCAGTGTAGTGATGTGAATAATACAGATCAGTCCTCAGTGTAGTGATGTGAATAATACAGATCAGTGCTCAGTATAGTGATGTGAATAATACAGATCAGTGCTCAGTATAGTGATGTGAATAATACAGATCAGTGCTCAGTATAGTGATGTGAATAATACAGATCAGTCATCAGTATAGTGATGTGAATAATACAGATCAGTCCTCAGTGTAGTGATGTGAATAATACCGATCAGTCCTCAGTGTAGTGATGTGAATAATACAGATCAGTGCTCAGTGTAGTGATGTGAATAATACAGATCAGTACTCAGTGTAGTGATGTGAATAATACAGATCAGTGCTCAGTATAGTGATGTGAATAATACAGATCAGTGCTCAGTATAGTGATGTGAATAATACAGATCAGTCCTCAGTGTAGTGATGTGAATAATACAGATCAGTCCTCAGTGTAGTGATGTGAATAATACAGATCAGTCCTCAGTGTAGTGATGTGAATAATACCGATCAGTCCTCAGTGTAGTGATGTGAATAATACCGATCAGTCCTCAGTGTAGTGATGTGAATAATACAGATCAGTGCTCAGTGTAGTGATGTGAATAATACAGATCAGTCCTCAGTATAGTGATGTGAATAATACAGATCAGTGCTCAGTATAGTGATGTGAATAATACAGATCAGTCCTCAGTGTAGTGATGTGAATAATACCGATCAGTCCTCAGTGTAGTGATGTGAATAATACAGATCAGTGCTCAGTGTAGTGATGTGAATAATACAGATCAGTCCTCAGTGTAGTGATGTGAATAATACAGATCAGTGCTCAGTATAGTGATGTGGATAATACAGATCAGTGCTCAGTGTAGTGATGTGAATAATACAGATCAGTGCTCAGTATAGTGATGTGAATAATACAGATCAGTCCTCAGTGTAGTGATGTGAATAATACAGATCAGTGCTCAGTATAGTGATGTGAATAATACAGATCAGTCTTCAGTGTAGTGATGTGAATAATACAGATCAGTGCTCAGTATAGTGATGTGAATAATAGAGATCTGTCCTCAGTGTAGTGATGTGAATAATACAGATCAGTGCTCAGTATAGTGATGTGAATAATAGAGATCTGTCCTCAGTGTAGTGATGTGAATAATACAGATCAGTCCTCAGTGTAGTAATGTGAATAATACAGATCAGTGCTCAGTATAGTGATGTGAATAATACAGATCAGTGCTCAGTGTAGTGATGTGAATAATACAGATCAGTCCTCAGTATAGTGATGTGAATAATACAGATCAGTCCTCAGTATAGTAATGTGAATAATACAGATCAGTCCTCAGTGTAGTGATGTGAATAATACAGATCAGTCCTCAGTATAGTGATGTGAATAATACAGATCAGTGCTCAGTGTAGTGATGTGAATAATACAGATCAGTACTCAGTGTAGTGATGTGAATAATACAGATCAGTCCTCAGTGTAGTGATGTGAATAATACAGATCAGTACTCAGTGTAGTGATGTGAATAATACAGATCAGTCCTCAGTATAGTAATGTGAATAATACAGATCAGGCCTCAGTATAGTGATGTGAATAATACAGATCAGTCCTCAGTGTAGTGATGTGAATAATACAGATCAGTCCTCAGTGTAGTGATGTGAATAATACAGATCAGTCCTCAGTGTAGTAATGTGAATAATACAGATCAGTGCTCAGTATAGTGATGTGAATAATACAGATCAGTCCTCAGTATAGTAATGTGAATAATACAGATCAGTGCTCAGTGTAGTGATGTGAATAATACAGATCAGTCCTCAGTGTAGTGATGTGAATAATACAGATCAGTCCTCAGTGTAGTGATGTGAATAATACAGATCAGTCCTCAGTGTAGTAATGTGAATAATACAGATCAGTCCTCAGTGTAGTAATGTGAATAATACAGATCAGTCCTCAGTGTAGTGATGTGAATAATACAGATCAGTACTCGGTGTAGTGATGTGAATTGTGTGTCTCTGTTTCAGGCTCTATATAAACTATATAGTGCAGCTGCCACCCACAGACACTTGTACCATCAGGCATTCCCTGCCTCTCAGGAGGACACTGTGGAGGAGATAGAGAAGAAGAACATCTAGGTCTGAACTTCCCTCCAACCTATCGCCCAGCAGTGAATTATCAGTCCCTCTGGCAGAGAAGATGGCTATCTGCATGGACGCTACTGTGTACCTATTCATATCATGTAGCCCCTTGGGCGCCGGAGACATCTACATCAATGCAATCTGTTGGAGACATCTACAGTTCATGGCAATGCAATCTGTTGGAGATATCTATAGCATCTAAGGGCTTAAGTATTTTTTCATCTTGGTAAAAGTCCAAAGGTCTCACATTTACAGATCAGAAAAGCTTCAGTCACCTTCTAGAGAAGTACCTGCTGAAACCACCCCTGCTGGAGGATACATGCATGTCAGTCAAAGCAGACTTTGATGAGCTATTGTGCTGATCCGGCTGTACCAAACGTATCTCCCTTCATACAGCGGACTGTGACTGGGCTGTACCGAACGTATCCCCCTTCTTATATCTAACTGTGACTGGGCTGTACCGAACGTATCCCCTTTCTTATATCGGACTGTAACTGGGCTGTACTGAACGTATTCCCCTTCTTATATCTAACTGTGACTGGGCTGTATCGAATGTATCCCCCTTCTTATATCTAAGTGTGACTGGGCTGTACTGAACGTATCCCCCTTCTTATATCTAACTGTGACTGGGCTGTATCGAACGTATCCCCCTTCTTATATCTAACTGTGACTGGGCTCTACCGAACGTATCCCCCTTCTAATATCGGACTGTGACTGGGCTGTACCGAACGTATCCCCCTTCTAATATCGGACTGTGACTGGGCTGTACCGAACATATCCCCCTTCTTATATCTAACTGTGACTGGGCTGTACAGAACGTATCTCCCTTCTTATATCTGACTGTGACTGGGCTATACTGAACATATCCCTCTTCTTATATCGGACTGTGACTGGGCTCTACCAGACGTATCCCTCCTCTTTTATCTGACTGTGATTGGGCTATACCAAACGTATCCCTCTTCTTATATCTGACTGTGACTGGGCTGTACCAAACGTATCCCTCTTCTTATATCTGACTTTGACTGGGCTGTACCGAACATATCCCTCTTCTTATATCGGACAGTTACTGGGCTCTACCAGACGTATCCCTCCTCTTATATCTGACTGTGACTGGGCTATACCGAATGTATCCCTCTTCTTATATCTGACTGTGACTGGGCTGTATCAAACATATCCCTCTTCTTATTTTTGACTGTAACTGAGCTGTACTGAACATATCCCTCTTCCTATATAGGACTGTGACTGGGCTCTACCAGATGTATCCCTCTTCTTATATCTGACTGTGACTGGGCTGTACGAAACGTATCCCTCTTCTTATATCTGACTGTGACTGGGCTGTACTGTACATATCCCTCTTCTTATATCGGACAGTTACTGGGCTCTACCAGACGTATCCCTCCTCTTATATCTGACTGTGACTGGGCTATACCGAACGTATCCCTCTTCTTATATCTGACTGTGACTGGGCTGTACCAAACATATCCCTCTTCTTATATCTGACTGTAACTGGGCTGTACTGAACATATGCAAAAGAGCTAGTCAGAGACGCTCAACTAGGAACGAGCCTACCCTCGAAATGATGAGGCTCTATAGGATAAGTATCCTACCCAGGGTGCAATTTCTTTTAGCTCACTAGTGCCTTTCACATAGAGGAAATATCCTGAAGCACATCATACTGATCCTACCAAAAAGCAGTCCAGCCACGAAGTGCCAGGCAATTCCTCTCTGAACAAGAGAAGCAGCCAACCCCAGACGTACGTTTCAGCCTTGTTGGGCCTCGTCAGTGAGGTGCAGCTGATCTCTCAAGACACTGTGACAAGAGGTCCACGTCTGGATTACCCTGTTACCCTTAGGGTGACTAGTCCCAAGGGCAATTTGCATATGCAAAAGAGCTAGTCAGAGACGCTGGGTAGGATACTCATCCTATAGAGCCTCATCACTTTGAGGGCAGGCTCGTTCCTAGTTGAGCATCTCTGACTATCTCTTTGCATATGCAAATTATCCTTGGGACTAGTCACCCTAAGGGTAACAGGGTAATCCAGACGTGGACCCCTTGCTCACAGTGCCTAGAGAGATCAGCTGCACCTCACTGACGAGGCATAACAAGGCTGAAACGTACATCTGGGGTTGGCTGCTTCTCTTGTTCAGAGAGGAATTGCCTGGCATTTCGTGGCTGGACTGCCTTTTGGTAGGATTAGTATGATGTGCTTCAGGATATTTCCTCTCTGTGAAAGGCACTAGTGAGCTAAAAGAGGTTGCACCCTGGGTAGGATACTCATCCTATAGAGCCTCATCACTTTGAGGGCAGGCTCGTTCCTAGTTGAGCATCTCTGACTATCTCTTTGCAGCTGTACTGAACATATCCTTCTTCTTATATCGGACAGTTACTGGGCTCTACCAGACGTATCCCTCCTCTTATATCTGACTGTGACTGGGCTATACCGAACGTATCCCTCTTTTTACAGTGGACTGTGACTGGGCTGTACCGAACTTATTCCCCTTCTTATAGCTAACTGTGACTGGGCTGTTCCGAACGTCTCCCCCTTCTTAAAGTGGACTGTGACTGGGCTGTACTGAACGTATCCCTCTTCTTACAGCAGATTGTGACTGGGCTGTACCGAACGTATCCCTCTTCTTATATCGTACTGTGACTGGGCTGTACCAAAAGTATCCCACTTCTTATACCTGACTGTGACTGGGCTGTACCAAACATATCCCTCTTCTTACAGCGAACTGTGACTGGGCTGTATTGAACGTATCCCCCTTTTTATATCGGACTGTGACTGGGCTGTACTGAGCGTCTTCCCCTTTTTATATCGGACTGTGACTGGGCTGTACCGAACTTATCCCTCTTCTTATATCTGACTGTGACTGGGCTGTACCAAACGTATCCCTCTTCTTATATCTGACTGTGCTGTACCGAACTTATTCCTCTTCTTATATATAACCCTGACTGGGCTGTACTGAACGTATCCCTCTTCTTAAAGCGGACTGTGACTGGGCTGTACTGAATATATCCCTCTTCTTATATCTGACTGTCACTTGGCTGTACTGAACGTATCCCTCTTCTTATGTCTGACTGACTGGGCTGTACCGAACGTATCCCTCTTCTTACAGTGGACTGTGACTGGGCTGTACTGAAAGTATCCCCCATCTTATAACAGACTGTGACTGGAATGTACCAAACGTATCCCTCTTCTTATAACGGACTGTGACTGGGCTGTACCGGACGTATACCTCTTCTTATATCAGACTGTGACGGGCTGTACCAAATGTATCCCCCTTCTTATATCGGACTGTGACTGGGCTGTACTAAACTTATCCCTCTTCTTATATCAGACTGTGACTGGGCTGTACCAAAAGTATCCCTCTTCTTATACCTAACTGTGACTCGGCTGTACCAAACGTATCCCTCTTCTTATAGCGGACTGTGACTGGGCTGTACCAAACGTATCCCTCTTCTTATACCTAACTGTGACTCGGCTGTACCAAACGTATCCCTCTTCTTATAGCGGACTGTGACTGGGCTGTACCGGACGTATCCCCCTTCTTATATCAGACTGTGACTGGGCTGTACCAAATGTATCCCACTTCTTATATCGGACTGTGACTGGGCTGTACCAAACGTATCCCTCTTCTTATATCTGACTGGGCTGTACCGAACTTATTCCTCTTCTTATATATAACCCTGACTGGGCTGTACTGAACGTATCCCTCTTCTTAAAGCGGACTGTGACTGGGCTGTACTGAACATATCCCTCTTCTTAAAGCGAACTGTGACTGGGCTGTACCGAACCTATCCCTCTTCTTATATCTGACTGTGACTGGGCTGTACTGAACGTATCCCTCTTCTTATATCGGTCTGTGACTGGGCTGTACCGAACGTATCCCTCTTCTTAAAGCGGACTGTGACTGGGCTGTACCGAACGTATCCCTCTTCTTATATCTGACTGTGACTGGGCTGTACCAAACATATCCCTCTTCTTATATCGGACTGTGACTGGGCTGTACCAAAAGTATCCCACTTCTTATACCTGACTGTGACTGGGCTGTACCAAACATATCCCTCTTCTTACAGCGAACTGTGACTGGGCTGTACTGAACGTATCCCCCTTTTTATATCGGACTGTGACTGGGCTGTACCGAACGTATCCCTCTTCTTATATCTGACTGTGACTGGGCTGTACTGAACTTATTCCTCTTCTTATATATAACTCTGACTGGGCTGTACCAAACGTATCCCCCTTCTTATACCTAACTGTGACTCGGCTGTACCAAACGTATCCCTCTTCTTATAGCGGACTGTGACTGGGCTGTACCGGACGTATACCTCTTCTTATATCAGACTGTGACTGGGCTGTACCAAATGTATCCCTCTTTTTATATCGGACTGTGACTGGGCTGTACCAAACGTATCCCCCTTCTTAAAGCGAACTGTGACTGGGCTGTACCGAACATATCCCCCTTCTTAAAGCGGACTGTGACTGGGCTGTACCGAACCTATCCCTCTTCTTATATCTGACTGTGACTGGGCTGTACTGAACTTATTCCTCTTCTTATATATAACTCTGACTGGGCTGTACCAAACGTATCCCCCTTCTTATACCTAACTGTGACTGGGCTGTACCAAACGTATCCCTCTTCTTATAGCGGACTGTGACTGGGCTGTACCGGACGTATACCTCTTCTTATATCAGACTGTGACTGGGCTGTACCAAATGTATCCCTCTTCTTATATCGGACTGTGACTGGGCTGTACCAAACGTATCCCCCTTCTTAAAGCGAACTGTGACTGGGCTGTACCGAACATATCCCCCTTCTTAAAGCGGACTGTGACTTGGCTGTACTGAACCTATCCCTCTTCTTATATCTGACTGTTACATAGTTACATAGTTACATAGTAATTTAGGTTGAAAAAAGACTTGCGTCCATCCAGTTCAACCCTTTTCCTATTCCTGTTTACCATCGCTGACCCAAAAGAAGGCATCTGACTCCAAATGGCAATCAGATTTCTCCCTGGATCAACAAGCCCTAACTAAATATTAATCCCAATACTAATGTGCATAGCCCTCTATATTATGCTCTTTTAAATAAGTATCCAGGCCCCTTTTAAAGGCATCTAATGTATTTGATAGCACCACCTCCTCCGGAAGTGCATTCCATACCTTTATTGTCCTTACTGTAAAGAAACCCTTCCGCTGTTGTAGACTAAATCTCCTTTCCTCAAGTCTAAGCGGGTGGCCCCTTGTCCTGTGTACTGTTCTGTTAATGAACAGGTCTTTTGAAAGCCCTTTATATGGTCCTTGAACATATTTATTTAGTGTTATCATATCCCCTCTAAGACGCCGTTTCTCTAGTGTGTACAAGTTTAACTTTTCTAGCCTCTCTTCATAACTAAAACATTCCATTCCCCTTACTAGTTTTGTAGCCCTCCTCTGCACTCTCTCTAGTTCCATAATGTCCTTCTTCAGAAAGGGCGCCCAGAATTGAACAGCATATTCTAGGTGGGGTCTTACCATGGACCTGTAAAGAGGCATAATTATATCTTCCTCCCTTGAGTCAATACCCCTTTTAATACATGCCAATATCTTATTGGCCTTTGCAGCTGCCAGCTGGCACTGCATGCTACTGCAAAGTCTATTGTCTACCATTACTCCTAAATCCTTTTCATTAGTAGATTTCCCCAGAGAAACACCATTTAAACTATATGTTGCATTTTTATTATTATACCCAAAATGCATAACTTTACACTTGTCTATATTGAATCTCATTTGCCTGCCCAGTTACTCAATTTGTCCAAGTCCTCTTGTAATGAAGACACATCCAGTTCAGACTTTATTACCTTACTTAATTTTGTGTCATCGGCAAACACTGATACATGGCTTCCTATGCCCTCTGGGAGGTCATTAATAAACAAATTAAAAAGAAGAGGACCCAGGACAGATCCCTGAGGCACTCCACTTATCACGTTTATCCAACTGGAGAACTTGCCATTTACTACCACTCTTTGCATTCTATCTTTCAGCCAATTTCCAATCCACTCACAAACATTTTGCCCTAGTCCTATTTCATTCAATTTGTACAGTAACCTCTTGTGTGGAACTGTATCAAATGCCTTGGCAAAGTCTAAATAGATCACGTCAACCGCCTCTCCCTCATCTATATTATTACTTACTTTTTCATAAAATGCGATCAAGTTCGTTTGACAAGACCTATCTTTCACAAAGCCATGTTGGCTATTGCTAGTGATATTCCTGTTCCAGCAGAATTCTTGAATATATTCCCTTAGCAACCTTTCAAACAGCTTCCCTACCACAGATGTCAAGCTTACGGGTCTGTAATTTCCTGGCTGGGACTTTGATCCCTTTTTAAATATGGGCACCACATCTGCTTTACGCCAATCCATGGGCACCATACCAGAAATAAAAGAATCCCTGAAAATCAGATATATCAGTCTGGCCAGGGTCTGGCTTAGCTGTGACTGCGCTGTATCGAACGTATCCCTCTTCTTATATCGGTCTGTGACTGGGCTGTACCGAACGTATCCCTCTTCTTAAAGCGAACTGTGACTGGGCTGTACCGAACGTATCCCCCTTCTTAAAGCGGACTGTGACTGGGCTGTACCGAACGTATCCCCCTTCTTACAACTGACTGTGACTGGGCTGTACCGAACGTATCCCTCTTCTTATATCGGACTGTGACTGGGTTGTACCGAACGTATCCCTCTTCCTATATCGGACTGTGACTGGGCTGTACCGGACGTATACCTCTTCTTATACCTGACTGTGACTGGGCTGTACCAAAAGTATCCCACTTCTTATACCTGACTGTGACTGGGCTGTACCAAAAATATCCCTCTTCTTACAGCGAACTGTGACTGGGCTGTACCGAACGTATCCCTCTTCTTACAGTGGACTGTGACTGGGCTGTACTGAAAGTATCCCCCTTCTTATATCAGACTGTGACTGGAATGTACCAAATGTATCCCTCTTCTTATATCGGACTGTGACTGGGCTGTACTAAACTTATCCCTCTTCTTATATCAGACTGTGACTGGGCTGTACCAAAAGTATCCCTCTTCTTATACCTAACTGTGACTCGGCTGTACCAAACGTATCCCTCTTCTTATAGCGGACTGTGACTGGGCTGTACCAAACGTATCCCTCTTCTTATACCTAACTGTGACTCGGCTGTACCAAACGTATCCCTCTTCTTATAGCGGACTGTGACTGGGCTGTACCGAACTTATCCCTCTTCTTATATCTGACTGTGACTGGGCTGTACCAAACGTATCCCTCTTCTTATATCTGACTGTGCTGTACCGAACTTATTCCTCTTCTTATATATAACCCTGACTGGGCTGTACTTAACGTATCCCTCTTCTTAAAGCGGACTGTGACTGGGCTGTACTGAATGTATCCCTCTTCTTATATCTGACTGTCACTTGGCTGTACTGAACGTATCCCTCTTCTTATGTCTGACTGACTGGGCTGTACCGAACGTATCCCTCTTCTTACAGTGGACTGTGACTGGGCTGTACTGAAAGTATCCCCCATCTTATAACAGACTGTGACTGGAATGTACCAAACGTATCCCTCTTCTTATAACGGACTGTGACTGGGCTGTACCGGACGTATACCTCTTCTTATATCAGACTGTGACGGGCTGTACCAAATGTATCCCCCTTCTTATATCGGACTGTGACTGGGCTGTACTAAACTTATCCCTCTTCTTATATCAGACTGTGACTGGGCTGTACCAAAAGTATCCCTCTTCTTATACCTAACTGTGACTCGGCTGTACCAAACGTATCCCTCTTCTTATAGCGGACTGTGACTGGGCTGTACCAAACGTATCCCTCTTCTTACATCAGACTGTGACTGGGCTGTACCAAATGTATCCCACTTCTTATATCGGACTGTGACTGGGCTGTACCAAACGTATCCCTCTTCTTATATCTGACTGTGCTGTACCGAACTTATTCCTCTTCTTATATATAACCCTGACTGGGCTGTACTGAACGTATCCCTCTTCTTAAAGCGGACTGTGACTGGGCTGTACTGAACATATCCCTCTTCTTAAAGCGAACTGTGACTGGGCTGTACCGAACCTATCCCTCTTCTTATATCTGACTGTGACTGGGCTGTACTGAACGTATCCCTCTTCTTATATCGGTCTGTGACTGGCCTGTACCGAACGTATCCCTCTTCTTAAAGCGGACTGTGACTGGGCTGTACCGAACGTATCCCTCTTCTTATATCTGACTGTGACTGGGCTGTACCAAACATATCCCTCTTCTTATATCGGACTGTGACTGGGCTGTACCAAAAGTATCCCACTTCTTATACCTGACTGTGACTGGGCTGTACCAAACATATCCCTCTTCTTACAGCGAACTGTGACTGGGCTGTACTGAACGTATCCCCCTTTTTATATCGGACTGTGACTGGGCTGTACCAAACGTATCCCTCTTCTTATATCTGACTGTGACTGGGCTGTACTGAACTTATTCCTCTTCTTATATATAACTCTGACTGGGCTGTACCAAACGTATCCCCCTTCTTATACCTAACTGTGACTCGGCTGTACCAAACGTATCCCTCTTCTTATAGCGGACTGTGACTGGGCTGTACCGGACGTATACCTCTTCTTATATCAGACTGTGACTGGGCTGTACCAAATGTATCCCTCTTCTTATATCGGACTGTGACTGGGCTGTACCAAACGTATCCCCCTTCTTAAAGCGAACTGTGACTGGGCTGTACCGAACATATCCCCCTTCTTAAAGCGGACTGTGACTGGGCTGTACCGAACCTATCCCTCTTCTTATATCTGACTGTGACTGGGCTGTACTGAACTTATTCCTCTTCTTATATATAACTCTGACTGGGCTGTACCAAACGTATCCCCCTTCTTATACCTAACTGTGACTGGGCTGTACCAAACGTATCCCTCTTCTTATAGCGGACTGTGACTGGGCTGTACCGGACGTATACCTCTTCTTATATCAGACTGTGACTGGGCTGTACCAAATGTATCCCTCTTCTTATATCGGACTGTGACTGGGCTGTACCAAACGTATCCCCCTTCTTAAAGCGAACTGTGACTGGGCTGTACCGAACATATCCCCCTTCTTAAAGCGGACTGTGACTGGGCTGTACTGAACCTATCCCTCTTCTTATATCTGACTGTTACATAGTTACATAGTAATTTAGGTTGAAAAAAGACTTGCGTCCATCCAGTTCAACCCTTTTCCTATTCCTGTTTACCATCGCTGACCCAAAAGAAGGCATCTGACTCCAAATGGCAATCAGATTTCTCCCTGGATCAACAAGCCCTAACTAAATATTAATCCCAATACTAATGTGCATAGCCCTCTATATTATGCTCTTTTAAATAAGTATCCAGGCCCCTTTTAAAGGCATCTAATGTATTTGATAGCACCACCTCCTCCGGAAGTGCATTCCATACCTTTATTGTCCTTACTGTAAAGAAACCCTTCCGCTGTTGTAGACTAAATCTCCTTTCCTCAAGTCTAAGCGGGTGGCCCCTTGTCCTGTGTACTGTTCTGTTAATGAACAGGTCTTTTGAAAGCCCTTTATATGGGCCTTGAACATATTTATATAGTGTTATCATATCCCCTCTAAGACGCCGTTTCTCTAGTGTGTACAAGTTTAACTTTTCTAGCCTCTCTTCATAACTAAAACATTCCATTCCCCTTACTAGTTTTGTAGCCCTCCTCTGCACTCTCTCTAGTTCCATAATGTCCTTCTTCAGAAAGGGCGCCCAGAATTGAACAGCATATTCTAGGTGGGGTCTTACCATGGACCTGTAAAGAGGCATAATTATATCTTCCTCCCTTGAGTCAATACCCCTTTTAATACATGCCAATATCTTATTGGCCTTTGCAGCTGCCAGCTGGCACTGCATGCTACTGCAAAGTCTATTGTCTACCATTACTCCTAAATCCTTTTCATTAGTAGATTTCCCCAGAGAAACACCATTTAAACTATATGTTGCATTTTTATTATTATACCCAAAATGCATAACTTTACACTTGTCTATATTGAATCTCATTTGCCTGCCCAGTTACTCAATTTGTCCAAGTCCTCTTGTAATGAAGACACATCCAGTTCAGACTTTATTACCTTACTTAATTTTGTGTCATCGGCAAACACTGATACATGGCTTCCTATGCCCTCTGGGAGGTCATTAATAAACAAATTAAAAAGAAGAGGACCCAGGACAGATCCCTGAGGCACTCCACTTATCACGTTTATCCAACTGGAGAACTTGCCATTTACTACCACTCTTTGCATTCTATCTTTCAGCCAATTTCCAATCCACTCACAAACATTTTGCCCTAGTCCTATTTCATTCAATTTGTACAGTAACCTCTTGTGTGGAACTGTATCAAATGCCTTGGCAAAGTCTAAATAGATCACGTCAACCGCCTCTCCCTCATCTATATTATTACTTACTTTTTCATAAAATGCGATCAAGTTCGTTTGACAAGACCTATCTTTCACAAAGCCATGTTGGCTATTGCTAGTGATATTCCTGTTCCAGCAGAATTCTTGAATATATTCCCTTAGCAACCTTTCAAACAGCTTCCCTACCACAGATGTCAAGCTTACGGGTCTGTAATTTCCTGGCTGGGACTTTGATCCCTTTTTAAATATGGGCACCACATCTGCTTTACGCCAATCCATGGGCACCATACCAGAAATAAAAGAATCCCTGAAAATCAGATATATCAGTCTGGCCAGGGTCTGGCTTAGCTGTGACTGCGCTGTACCGAACGTATCCCTCTTCTTATATCGGTCTGTGACTGGGCTGTACCGAACGTATCCCTCTTCTTAAAGTGAACTGTGACTGGGCTGTACCGAACGTATCCCCCTTCTTAAAGCGGACTGTGACTGGGCTGTACCGAACGTATCCCCCTTCTTACAACTGACTGTGACTGGGCTGTACCGAACGTATCCCTCTTCTTATATCGGACTGTGACTGGGTTGTACCGAACGTATCCCTCTTCCTATATCGGACTGTGACTGGGCTGTACCGGACGTATACCTCTTCTTATACCTGACTGTGACTGGGCTGTACCAAAAGTATCCCACTTCTTATACCTGACTGTGACTGGGCTGTACCAAAAATATCCCTCTTCTTACAGCGAACTGTGACTGGGCTGTACCGAACGTATCCCTCTTCTTATATCGGACTGTGACTGGGCTGTACCGAACGTATCCCTCTTCTTACAGTGGACTGTGACTGGGCTGTACTGAAAGTATCCCCCTTCTTATATCAGACTGTGACTGGAATGTACCAAATGTATCCCTCTTCTTATATCGGACTATGACTGGGCTGTACTAAACTTATCCCTCTTCTTATATCAGACTGTGACTGGGCTGTACCAAAAGTATCCCTCTTCTTATACCTAACTGTGACTCGGCTGTACCAAACGTATCCCTCTTCTTATAGCGGACTGTGACTGGGCTGTACCAAATGTATCCCTCTTCTTATATCGGACTATGACTGGGCTGTACTAAACTTATCCCTCTTCTTATATCAGACTGTGACTGGGCTGTACCAAAAGTATCCCTCTTCTTATACCTAACTGTGACTCGGCTGTACCAAACGTATCCCTCTTCTTATAGCGGACTGTGACTGGGCTGTACCAAACGTATCCCTCTTCTTATACCTAACTGTGACTCGGCTGTACCAAACGTATCCCTCTTCTTATAGCGGACTGTGACTGGGCTGTACCGGACGTATACCTCTTCTTATATCAGACTGTGACTGGGCTGTACCAAATGTATCCCTCTTCTTATATAGGACTGTGACTGGGCTGTACCAAAAGTATCCCTCTTCTTATACCTAACTGTGACTCAGCTGTACCAAACATATCCCTCTTCTTATAGCGGACTGTGACTGGGCTGTACCGGACGTATCCCCCTTCTTATATCAGACTGTGACTGGGCTGTACCAAATGTATCCCACTTCTTATATCGGACTGTGACTGGGCTGTACCAAATGTATCCCTCTTCTTAAACCTAACTGTGACTGGGCTGTACCAAACGTATCCCTCTTCTTATAACGGACTGTGACTGGGCTGTACTGAACGTATTCCCCTTCTTATAGCGGACTGTGACTGGGCTGTACCAAATGTATCCCACTTCTTATATCGGACTGTGACTGGGCTGTACCAAATGTATCCCTCTTCTTATATCGGAGTGTGACTGGGCTGTACCAAATGTATCCCTCTTCTTATATCGGAGTGTGACTGGGCTGTACTGAACGTATCCCTCTTCTTACAGTGGATTGTAACTAAAAAAACACTCTCTTAATGCAAAGAATTTGAACGTCCAAGATGTGCCGGTGGGTGATGCAGATGTGTTATGTATAATTAAAGGAGTAGTAAACTTTTTTTTATGAAAAGACATTTTATAGAGCTTTTCCTGCTGAACAAAACAAGGTCATTCCCACTGCTGTCAGATGTTTTATTCAAAATGTATGGCAGTTAAAATAACCAGGAAGTGAATTTACTGTATGTTTGTTTACTTCCTGATACTTCTGACAGGAAGTGAATTTACTGTGTGATTACTTCCTGATAGTTCTGACAAGAAGTGACAGGCAGTTTTTATCACATTCTATGGAGAACTGTATGTCTCTGACTTTCCTGTCTTTCCTCTCCATTAGAATCTAACAGAATAACTAATTGGAATTTGTGCACTAGAGGGACTGCTAAAGTATAAAACTTGGACTTAAAGGGATAGTAATACTTAATTTTATCTTTATTTTATTTTGTAGGCATTAAAAACACATGAAGAACCATATAAGTCTTATCTCTCAAACCTTTATGGTTTAAGAGATATTCACAAGCAAAGTTTCCCCCTCCCGCCCCTTTTACCTAGTGTAAGCCATCTCTTCTCAGATGTGGAATCCAGTCCATAGACCAGACAGATAACAGCAGGGGACAATCTTCTTCCTATGAGAACAATGAAAGCCCTGCCCCCCTTGACAAGTTTTTCCCTTATGTTAATTGAAGATTGTCCCTCTCTGCAGTCTACCCAAGCACCTCCCTTCTGATCTGGCTGAGCAGTGTTATATCAGTAAAAGGGGCGGGAGGGGGACACTTTGTAATTGAATTACTCTTGTACTACAACTCTGACAGAACTGAAATAACACTCTCCAAAGTCCAAATACTATGATGATTAATTAGAGCTGCTTTTATTATGAAACATTACTATCCCTTTAAACTGTAATAACTCTGGAAATATAAATCTCTCAGCAGTGGGAGTACCCTTAATTTATTCAGTAGGAAAATCCCTACAATATATATTTTTTCATAAAAAAAGTTTACTGCTCCTTTAGGTGTTTAACCTCATTTGAGAGCCAGGAGTAAACTGCCACTGTGGCACTCAGAACTTTAATGCATTCCTTTCTCCTGTTCATCATTAAACTGCACATGACATCGGAAGACAAATTTAGTTTCTTTCGCAGAGAAATAAAACCTGTCTACATCCTGTACTTGTCATTTTTCTATAAAATCGTTTTTGTGAAATTAACTGGTATGTTGGTGGCTCAGTGTGGCATTTTATGCTAATTCCCCGAACAATATGCTAATTATGTCTCCGACCAAACTTCCCTCTTGCCAATGAGTGGGCTATGCCTAAATCCATTCATATCACAGTGTGTGGACTCTGCCTAAATCCATTCATATCACAGTGTGTGGACTCTGCCTAAATCCATTCATATCACAGTGTGTGGACTCTGCCTAAATCCATTCATATCACAGTGTGTGGACTCTGCCTAAATCCATTCATATCACAGTGTGTGGACTCTGCCTAAATCCATTCATATCACAGTGTGTGGACACTGCCTAGATCCATTCATATCACAGTGTGTGGACTCTGCCTAAATCCATTCATATCACAGTGTGTGGACTCTGTCTAGATCCATTCATATCACAGTGTGTGGACTAGATTCATTCATATCACAGTGTGTGGACTAGATCCATTTATATCACAGTGTGTGGGCTAGATTCATTCATATCACAGTGTGTGGACTCCACCTAGATCCATTCATATCACAGTGTGTGGTCTCCACCTAGATCCATTCATATCACAGTGTGTGGACTAGATTCATTCATATCACAATGTGTGGACTCTGCCTGGAACCATTCATATCACAGTGTGTGGACTCTGCCTGGATCCATTCTTATCACAGTATGTAGACTCTGCCTAGATCCATTCATATAACAATGTGTGGACTAGATCCATTCATATCACAGTGTGTGTAATCTGCCTAGACCCATTCATATCATAGTGTGTGGACTAGATCCATTCATATCACAGTGTGTGGACTCTGTCTAGATCCATTCATATCACAGTATGTAGACTCTGTCTAGATCCATTCATATCACAGTGTGTGGACTAGATCCATTGGTATCACAGTGTGTGGGCTCTGCCTAGATCCATTCATATCACAGTGTGTGGACTAAATCCACTCATATCACAGTGTGTGGACTATGCCTAGATCCATTCATATCCCAGTGTGTGGACTAGATTCATTCATATCACAGTGTGTGGACTAGATCCATTCATATCGCGGTGTGTGGACTCTGCCTGGAACCATTCATATCACAGTGTGTGGACTCTGCCTGGATCCATTCATATCACAGTGTGTGGACTAGATCCATTCATATCACAGTGTGTGGACTCTGCCTGGATCCATTCATATCACAGTGTGTGAACTCTGCCTAGATCCATTCATATCACAGTATGTAGACTCTGCCTAGATTCATTCATATAACAATGTGTGGACTCTGCCTAGATCCATTCATATCGCAGTGTGTGTGGGTTCTGTCTGGATCCATTCATCTCACAGTGTGTGGGTTCTGCCATATCGAAGTGTGTGGGTTATGCCTGGATTCATTCATATCACAGTGTGTGGACTCAGCCTGGATAGCGGTGTGTGATGATATAGGCCCAGCACAAAAACCATTTGGCATAAACTGCTAGACTGTATCACCAACAACTAAAGGTTCATATTTATACTACTTAAAAATCAATAGCTGAAAATCCATGCAGTTACTTTATTCTTGTGTTAATTTATGGCAACAGTTCCACTTTAATGTAAGAGTGAGGTTTTGTTATGAATCACATCCAAGCACTCACTTACTGTACCTGATTTTCACCTTTATTTAAAACAAATAAAATTATTTCACCAACTGCAAAAGAAAACTGCCTCTCTTCTTAGACCTGGGTTTAAGGTCATGGGACCGTACAATGGACTGGTGCTGAAGAGTGGACATTGCTCCAAGTAGGCAGGGATCATGGGACTGTCCAGTGGACAGGTGCTGAAGAGTGGAAATAGCTCCAAGTAGGCAGGGATCATAGGACTGTCCAGTGGACTGGTGATGAAGAGTGGACAGTGCTTCAGGTAGGCAGGGATCATGGGACTGTCCAGTGGATGGGTGCTGAATAGTGGACAGTGCTCCTGGTAGGCAGGGATCATGGGACTGTACAGTGGACAGTGCTCCAGGTAGGCAGGGATCATGGGACTGTCCAGTGGATGGGTGCTGAATAGTGGACAGTGCTCCTGGTAGGCAGGGATCATGGGACTGTACAGTGGACAGTGCTCCAGGTAGGCAGGGATCATGGGACTGTCCAGTGGATGGGTGCGGAAGAGTGGACAGTGCTCCTGGTAGGCAGGGATCATGGGGCTGTACAGTGAGTCTATGATTAAGCACGCAGGTGCGAAACGCGTGAGACAGATAAAGCATGTGTAGCGTCTATCCTGGATATTGTGGAATAAAGTGAGAATTGGTTTTATTTACTATTGGAGTACATTTCTGTTTGTATGTTCAGGTGCTGAAGAGTGGACAATGCTCCAGGAAGGCAGGGATCATGGGACTTTCCAGTGGACTGGTGCAGGAGTGGACAGTGGTCTGGGTCGGCGGGGTCATGGGACTGTCCAGTGAATGAGTGCTGAAGAGTGGACAGTGCTCCTGGGAGGCAGGGCTCATGGGAACCCCAATATCCCAACCAGGTAGCTCCACCAACCTGTGCTTCCTTAACTTGGGACTGCACCCACCAATCTCTCCAGCCACCCAAACCACTAGTCTCAATGTAGTGTAGGGTGAAAATAAGAACTCTTTATTGAAGAACACACATGGTTTATATAAACGGGTTAGCAACACACATTGGAATACAATAGGATCCAAGTTACTGCACACAACATATGGGAATACAATAGGGTGCCGGAGTGAGCATAATTGAGTTTACACATAGTTCAAACACAGGTCAGAATACGATGCATTTCACTCCCCCTGTACCTTCCCCTCAGCAATAGAAACAATGGGGTGTCTGAGTGAGCATAACTGAGTTTACACCTAACTCAATTGCAGGGAGGAATACAATGCATTTCACTCCCCCTGTACCTTCTCCCCCAGCAACAGGATCCAGGTTACTACACACAGGATAACAAGGTGAAATTCCCTGAACAAATATACTACCCTAGATGGATAGTCTGTAGAGGCCTGGACTGGGTAGACCAGACTGGGTTTCCTGGTCACCCTGTTCCCCAATAATCACAGGGTGACTTAGACCCAAGATGGGACTGGGAAGTTGTGAAAGAAGCTTTCCCATGAATGGAGTCCATAGTCTGTGGGCAGGAGGCTGTCCCTTAGCCCCCTCCAGGAGCCCCAGTGATGGAGAGTTCTATCACGGGAATGTGCTCCAGGTAGGCAGGGATCATAGGATTGCCCAGTGTGTAATGGAAGCTGGAAGGCACCGTGTCACCCTCAGCCGTCGTTCTGGGTTTCTCCTTCTCGAAGGCGGATTACACAGCGTGGTTCCTACCGGTCGAGCAATAACCGGCTTGATCGAACTTCCGCTGTGTCGTAAACTCCGTGTCGAGGCCGGATGAAGTTGGTAGCATCATCGACTCCGTGTCGGAATCGGAAGAAGTCTAGACGAACAGGAAAGGGTCGAAGGGACTCAAAGCCAAAGTCGAGTCGAAGACTGGTACCACAGGCTGTAGACAGTGAGGTCTCTACTCCCGGTCACGGATACACTGGAGGATGTCGTAGGAACACAAGGAGTTTGAATGGAGTCCACATCGCCGTCTGACAGCATACAAAAGCCCAAAGTCCCTACTCTAAATTGGATCCGCAGAAAGCTGGCAGCAGACGGTCTACAGTACAGGATACTCAGCTCAGATGGGAATCAGAGATGATACTTTAAACCACAGGAGCAATAAGACACCAGGACTCCTTGTTCACTTCAATATAACTAATGCTTTCTTGAAACAAACCACAGCCTGTTTATACAGTTTAACCACATTGACAATACATGGGCAGACATGACACAATGGGCGAGTTTACAAGGATAATGCAATCAAAACAAATAAGACAAAGAACCCACAACAACTGGTTCAGGGAAACATAACAGGGCAGACATGATTGAATTAACACACAGCAGGGGGTCACAGGACAGTTCACAAAGCTACAATGACTGGAGTGGCTAGAATACACATCTGCAGGGACACTGGCCCAAGGTTGGAGCTTTTGTTTGACTGCTTTGAATGTCCTGCTCCAACCTTGACCAATCACTGAGCTGCCTACGGTTCTCCATGTTAGGCTATGGAAGTTGGTCCGGGTAGGCAGGGATCATGGGACTGTCCAGTGGACTGGTGCTGAAGAGTGGACAGTGGTCCGGGTAGGCAGGGATCATGGGACTGTCCAGTGGACTGGTGCTGAAGAGTGGACAGTGGTCCAGGTAGGCAGGGATCATGGGACTGTCCAGTGGACTGGTGCTGAAGAGTGGACAGTGGTCCAGGTAGGCAGGAATCATGGGACTGTCCAGTGGACTGGTGCTGAAGAGTGGACAGTGGTCCGGGTAGGCAGGGATCATGGGACTGTCCAGTGGACAGGTGCTGAAGAATGGACAGTGGTCCAGGTAGGCAGGGATCATGGGACTGTCCAGTGGACTGGTGCTGAAGAGTGGACAGTGGTCCGGGTAGGCAGGGATCATCCAGCAGCAAATATGAAAGTTTTAATACAGAGAGAAAGCGTACCAATACATGTGAAGCAGAATGTTGTGTTTAATACAGAGAGAAAGCGTACCAATACATGTGAAGCAGAATGTTGTGTTTTCTCTTTTATATAGCATTTCCCCTAATTTCTTTAGTAATACTTAATTCATTTTATTTTGTCCCGTTTGTCTTAGGCATAATTCTACCTGGCTGTTTGTTGTATTTTGCGGCTGGACGAGTTTCGTGTGTGCGCAGACGAGTCTGGCCTCTCTCTCTATTTCTCAAGATCCCGTTTTGCCTCCTTATTATTAAGTGCATTTACATGCGTTTCGCTTAGTCCCCTTCCAGTTACATTGCTTCACCTGCATTACTCATGTTCTTATTTCTTTCATTCGGTATAGCTTTCTCTCCTTCTCCTCATACAGTGGTGGCCATGTTCTTATTTCTTTCGTTCGGTATAGCTTTTTCTCCTTTTCCTCATACAGTGGTGGCCATGTTCTTATTTCTTTCATTCGGTATAGCTTTCTCTCCTTCTCCTCATACAGTGGTGGCCATGTTCTTATTTCTTTCATTCGGTATAGCTTTCTCTCCTTCTCTTCATACAGTGGTGGCCATGTTCTTATTTCTTTCGTTCGGTATAGCTTTTTCTCCTTTTCCTCATACAGTTGTGGCCATGTTCTTATTTCTTTCATTCGGTATAGCTTTCTCCCCTTCTCCTCATACAGTTGTGGCCATTTTCTTTAAAGGCAATACCCTGAATGTATTCACTGCACATGCCCAAGTTACCTCAGGAGACAGCACCATCTTGTGGCTGCCAGTGGTAACTACGGACGCTATTTTTTCCATTTCAGCAGTTATTTTCTATTTCTATTGACATATATTTTCTCTCTACATTTATTATATTTACTGTGTAGATTTTAGTCCACAGTGTTTTATATACATATAGCTTATATAGATTTTGTATATAGATATATATAATATTATTACTGATTTATCTGAACACTTCTCTGTCTTCCTGTGTCATATAAAACACTTAATTTTCAGTGCTTCAAAATATATCTCAAAAAGTTAGTATCCCCTATTACTCCACAAAAAAAGGTAATAGGATTCCTGCTCATTTTGTTTTGGATGACAATGTCTCTGTTGATTCGGATTCTCAGGAGGCAATAGCATTGGGGTCCAGATCTAATGAGGATCACATTCAAGATTTAACCCCTTCCCGACAATGGATTTACCTGGTACATCAAGCAAAAACTGTCACTTAGTGACAGTGGACGTACCAGGTACGTCTCGGAAATCCGGGTCCCCGCGCGGTGGCATCATTTAGCAAAAAGAAAAAAAAAATTGTTAGCCGGGCGTTAAGTGACGGCCGCGTGCGCATGTGGCCTGTCACTAAGGGGTTAATGTATCAAACAGTTAATAAATCACTGACAAACATTGGCAAAATCCATTGCAGATGCTTTCAACAAAAAGAAGTAAACCTCAATTGAATTTAATACCTCAATCTATTGGCAAGAACAATTTGTCTGACTCCTCTCCTGAGAGAGTAAATCTGGAAAAAATTGGAGGTTCAAGTAAAGTGAAGCACCGTTCCTCAGAAAGAGGGCCTAAATGTTCTCACAAAGACAAAGCTAGTCAGACACCTTGTGTATCAAACACACATAAAAGATCCTCAGCTCGTGAGGATGGAGCGCCGAGTACAATAAATAAGGTCCGTTCTAAACCTGATTCTTTTTGCTTGGATTCATCTTCTGCTGAATCAAGTGATGAATATGAGGATCTTAAAGGTGAATATTAGGAGTCTGATAATTCCGATGAATCAGATCTCTATAAGGATTGTGATGACAACGATATTGACACTAATGTGATTTTAGATGAACACGGTAATCTTCTTTTTGACCCTGACGGCATTAAACACCCTAGGTCCTCCGAATGGGTGCCTAAGGACCATGTGTCAAAATATACAGACCTGTGGGTTAGGAAGGATGTAGTTACCAAACCTAGAAATAAACTTAAATCAGAATGTCCTAGACCTTCCATTAATAAAATCTGTGACGCCCCTCTGCTAGACCCACAAATGGCTCAATATATATCCAAGTCAGGGAGAGACCCTAGAAAGTGTGTGGAAAGGTCACAAACAGTGCCAGGGCAAGCTGTTGGACATTGTAGGCCCTCTGGCAAACATTTTTAATCTGAGGAGGCTATAACCAATAATTTCTCAATTGACCTTAACACCTTACGGAGTTGGATTCAAAGGGCCTTTTGTTTGATTCACAATGCCAACACTGCACTCTCTACTGAGAGACGTAGGGTTATTCTTCTTCGGATAGACAAAGTTGTCTGAAATGGCCTCTACTGAGGCAGGATCAGAAGCCAAAGGCCAATTATTTGTGCACGGACAGAGGACATGTTAAATGAGAACACAGAACTGTTCTAAACTGAACCTTTTTCCAGTAGACCTAAAGTAAGTGGAGTAAGTGGGTCTAGTCCGGGGACCAATGCTTTTTATAATTTGTGTATTAATAACCTAGAAGTGGGAATTGAAAGTAGCGTCTCAGTCTTTGCTGATGACACTAAGCTGTGTAAGGAAATACATACAGGACTGGATGTAATGTATATTAATGTATAGATTGTACACGCAGGAGTCCATATAGAACACTAAGCTGTGTAAGGAAATACATACAGGACTGGATGTAATGTATATTAATGTATAGACTGTACACGCAGGAGTCCATATAGAACACTAAGCTGTGTAAGGAAATACATACAGAGCTGGATGTAATGTATATTAATATATAGATTGTACACGCAGGAGTCCATATAGAACACTAAGCTGTGTAAGGAAATACATACAGGGCTGGATATAATGTATATTAATGTATAGATTGTACACACAGGAGTCCATATAGAACACTAAGCTGTGTAAGGAAATACATACAGGGCTGGATGTAATGTATATTAATATATAGATTGTACACACAGGAGTCCATATAGATCACTAAGCTATGTAAGGAAATACATACAGGGCTGGATATAATGTATATTAATGTATAGATTGTACACACAGGAGTCCATATAGAACACTAAGCTGTGTAAGGAAATACATACAGGACTGGATGTAATGTATATTAATGTATAGATTGTACACACAGGAGTCCATATAGAACACTAAGCTGTGTAAGGAAATACATACAGAGATGGGTGTAATGTATATTAATGTATAGATTGTACACGCAGGAGTCCATATAGAACACTAAGCTATGTAAGGAAATACATACAGGACTGGATGTAATGTATATTAATGTATAGATTGTACACGCAGGAGTCCATATAGAACACTAAGCTATGTAAGGAAATACATACAGGACTGGATGTAATGTATATTAATGTATAGATTGTACACACAGGAGTCCATATAGAACACTAAGCTGTGTAAGGAAATACAGAGCTGGATATAATGTATATTAATGTATAGATTGTACACGCAGGAGTCCATATAGAACACTAAGCTATGTAAGGAAATACATACAGGACTGGATGTAATGTATATTAATGTATAGATTGTACACACAGGAGTCCATATAGAACACTAAGCTATGTAAGGAAATACATACAGAGATGGATGTAATGTATATTAATGTATAGATTGTACACACAGGAGTCCATATAGAACACTAAGCTCTGTAAGGAAATACAGAGCTGGATATAATGTATATTAATGTATAGATTGTACACGCAGGAGTCCATATAGAACACTAAGCTGTGTAAGGAAATACATACAGAGCCGGATGTAATGTATATTAATGTATAGATTGGATACACAGGAGTCCATATAGAACACTAAGCTGTGTAAGGAAATACATACAGAGCCGGATGTAATGTATATTAATGTATAGATTGGATACACAGGAGTCCATATAGAACACTAAGCTGTGTAAGGAAATACATACAGAGCTGGATATAATGTATATTAATGTATAGATTGTACACGCAGCAGTCCATATAGAACACTAAGCTATGTAAGGAAATACATACAGAGATGGGTGTTTTTCCTCTGCAGAAGGATTTGAATAAACTGAATGACTGGGCATAAAAGTGGCAGATGTCATTTACTGTAGATAAATATAACGTTATAAAATTTGCATTACAGAAACAAGCAAGCTACATATATACAAAGGGGGCACTACTTTTTGGGAATACTTGTTAAGGAGGGATTTGGTATTATTATTAAGAATGAACAGTATTCAGAGATCGACACCCGTTAAAAGATCCAGTAGGTGAAGATCATGTATAAAAAGGGATGCAGATACACAGAATGGGAATGTAATTGTACCACTATATAAATCCTTGGTAAGGCCTCATCTACAATAGTACAGTTTTGGCCACCTGTTCGTAAAAAGTACGTTATCCTATATAATAATTTACTAATGTATGTTTGTCAGAAGCTGTTGTGTGCAGTACAGACGGCTGCGTGCTCTGCAGTCATGTCCAGTACAGACTGCCCGTGCAGTGGGACTACGATCTGAATTTGGAGCGCACTGCTCCATTACCAGCCGCGGCATGGGCAGTTTCCACTCTGCATTACTTTACCGTGGCCATTGCTGCCTGGCACTGTGGCCCATGTACACAGGCTGTTCAACTAGTAGAGCTAGAAAAGGCACAGAAGTTCAACAAAACTGAAAGGGAATAGAAGTTTAGTTTAGTTATAATGACAATTTGTCAAACCAGTTAGGTTTATGTTGGCGAAAAGGGGATTTTTGTCTACTTACCAATAAGTCATTTTCTTGTAGTCCATGTGGAACACAGGAACCATGGTGTAAAGTATCCTCTGGCCAGGAGAGCAAGGCACTTGCTTTAAAAGGCTCATAGTGGTGGACTCCCTCTCTGTTCCACTTTACCCCACCAATGCATACTCAATTGTAACATACAACAAAGATACAAGAAAATAAACAGAAGTGGAACAAGAAAGGGAATCCTCTTAACTAGAGATCTGCCCTACAGGGAACTCATGTTTTTTTCTCCAGGAGGGAATACCTTTATTGAATATGGACGAAGAGAAAAAAAAATTAAATCGGTAACTACATAAAAATCTCCTTTTCTCTTACGTCCTATGTGGAACACAGAAACTATGGGGATATACCAAATTATCCACAAAAATGCCAAGGAGGGAAAGAGAAAAACCCTCAAGACACAGACCAGTGCCCACCGAGATGAACCGATACAACAAGAACCTCAGGTGTCAATGGACACCAACACTACAAACAAAACAAAAACAAGTTACTCATCAAAATAAAATCAAGACGCACACCTACACGGGCACAATGAACTCTAGGACCTTCTGGCCCAAACTAGCTTCAAAACCAGCACATTAACAGGGTCGTGTTTAATATACATCTGAAGGGACGGCCACGTTGTTGCCTTGCACAACTGTTCAGCAGAGGCCTGGTGCTTGTAGGCCCATGAGGCTCCCAAAGACCCAGTGGAATGTGCTGAAAGGGCACTGGTTTCTTCCTGAGAACATATGCCTGGTGAATGGTCTGCTTAAAGTGAAATTACCACCCAATATAAAATCGCCCCCAATAATTAGGTATATGGCGACATGCTCCTTAATAGTGTTATTATCTTCTACAAGTAACATGATCTGAAGTAATCCTGTTTCTTCAGAGACCGACGGCCAGGCTTGCACGCAGACATCTTGGCATAGAGACGTCTGCACACCTGTGCTGTCTGTCCTGGTCTCCTCTAGGAGGCATTACATGGAGCTGAAAGGCACCTGAAGGAACTGACGGCACAGATGCGCAGACGGCCCTACAGCAAGAAGCCTGGTTGTCAGTCTCAGAATAAAAGAGGATTTTAGTCTTACATGTTAAATCCTTTTCTTTTAGTCCATACAGTTTACAGGTACCATGGGGAAGCGACAGCTCCTCCTAATGGCTGGAACAATTCTTCAAGAAGCTGCAGGGTGGAGCCTCCCCCTCCTCTTAGCAGGCTACCTAACCACTCCCCTAGAGAATGATTTGAGACAATAAACCTACTAAGCTAGACAGTGAGAGGAGGAAAACTCCTGTGAGCATGGACCCAATCGGACTCCAGTGTCCAGCCACAGGAAACCTAGCACAGTCCCTTTCACTGGGTGGGAGGCCTGTTAGATATATGGACTAAGAGAAAAGGATTTAACAGGTAAGACTAAAATCCTAATTTATCTGTCATCCAATATAGCCTATAGGTACCATGGGGACGCACCAACATTGAGCTCCCATGCGTGGGAAGAGAAGGAAAGGACCAAATGCCAGTCCCACAATACCAGAGCTCCCATGGACACGGAACAGCCCAAACCAACCAAGTGTCAATGGACACTGAATAACAACACACAGCACACAAGAATAAGAGCCAAAAGGGCTCAAACAGTTAAAGAGCTACAAGGCACAGGAATATAAAGTCCTAGACAGGCAAAACTGCTTCCAAGACTTTCTTGCCAAAGCTGGCTTCAGCCAAAGCCAGAACATCCACACAGTAGTGTTTGGTAAAGGTGTGCACAGAAGACCAAGAGGCCGGCTTGTTCAGCTGCTCAGCAGAGGCCCGATTCTTGTAGGCCCAAACAGACCTGATGGAGTGTGCTGTAATGCGGAAGGGAACAGTTTCCTCTTGAGAACTTGAGGCAATGCACTACATGCAACAAGTGGAGATCCCTCTCCTTGTCAGATTTAGGGTCAGGACAAAAGGAAGACACAACAATCTCCTGACTGATGTGGAACTCAGAGACCACCTTAGGAAGAAATTCCTGGGAGATACAGAGAACAGCCTTATTCTTGTGAAACACCAGGAAAGGCGGTTTGCAGGAAAAGGCCTGCAACTCAGGGGACAGAGACCACAGCCAAAAGGAAAAACATCTTCCACGTCAAAAGACGTAAAGGAATGGTAGCCAAGGACCCAAAGGGAGGCTTCTGCAATACTCCCAAGACAAGATTAAGGTCCCACTGAGGAGTGGGAGCCTTGTAAGCAGGGAAAGCATGAGCGCATCCTTGAAAGAAGACTTTGACATCTGGCATCATGGCAATGCGTTTCTGACAAAAGACCCAAAAGTGCTGAGGTCTGAACCTTCAAGGAACTAAGGCTAAGGCCCCTTGTTCACACCATCCTACAAAAAGGATAAAATAGATGGAAGGACAAATTCCTGGGAGGACAGATCCCTATCCACACACAAAGAATGAAAAGTATACCAAACTCTGTGCTAAGCCTTAGAAGACAGGTTTCCTGGCCTGGATCATGGTGGAGAACACCTCAGAAGAAAAGCCCTTCCTCTCAAGATGGAGGTTTCAATAGCCATACCATCAAAGCTAGGCTGTCCACATCCTCCTTCCAGAGGTAACCCAGGAGGATGAGATCTGGTCTGAATGACAGAGGAAACAGATCCTGAGCAGCAAGTGTCAGCAATTCTGGAAACCAAGGATGTCTGGTCCAATAAGGTGTGCGATCAGAACAACTGACGCACCGTCCATCCGAATCTTCCTCAGCACCCTGGGGAGGAGAGGAAGTGGAGGAAAGATATAGGCCAGATGGAAATGCCAAGGAATTGACAGAGAATCCACAGCAAACGCCAGAGGATCCCTCTAGTGTGAGCAAAAGGTCCAGATCTTCTGGATGTCCTTGGTGGCCATTAGGTTTATTGAGGGAAGACCCCACTTCTGCACCAACATTTCAAAAATCTCCAGCTAGAGTGCCCACTCCCCAGGGTCCACAGTGGTGACTGAGAAAATCTGCCAAGGCATTTTCCACGCCTAGAAAGTGTAGTGCGGAGATGGCAGGAACATGTACCTCTGTCCAGGCTAAAATAGCCTTTACCTCCAACCAAGCAGATGCGCTTCTGGTCCCTCCTTGCTGGTTGATGTAGGCAATGGCTTTCGCATTGTCTGACTGGACGTGGACTGGGCAACCTCTCAGACGAGCGGTCCAATGCCTCAGAACATGGAGAATCGCCCAAAACGCCAAGATGTTGATGGGAAGGAGGGTTTCCTCCATTGACCAACAATCCTGAACATTCAATGTCACAGAACAGTGCCAGAGCCGAACTGGCTGGCATCGGTCATGAGTATGGTCCAATATAGTATCACAAACTATCTCCCTTTCAGCAGGCTGGAGCTGTCCAGCCACCAGCAAAGATCTAGTCTCACTTCGTGAGGGAGAGAGGCAGGGTGATCCAGGAAAGCCGGATCTCCCTGGCACACATGGATGACAAACCTCTGAATCTCTCTGGTGTGGGCCATGGAGTACAGTACTACCTCCATAGTAGATATCATATTGCCCACCAGAGACTAGAAACTCCTTGCTGGAGCAGAAGTCCACTCCAGAGCTTGAGAAACCTTGGACGTGATCTGCTAGACAGACTCTTCTCTCAGGAACACCATGCTCTGATGCTTGTCGAAGTGGAGACCAGGGAAGACCAGGTCCTGAGAAGGAACCGGCTCAGACCTGTCCATGTTCAGGATCCACTCATGTTGGAGGAGGACCAGAGCACATTCTTGGACCTTACAGTCCAGGATATCCCTAGAAGGAGCCTTCAGCAGAAGGTCATCCATGTACGGAGTCACCTGAATTCCACTGGTGTGTAGGAAGGAAATCAATGCGCCCAGGACCTGGGGGAACACCTGAGGAGATGCGGTGAGCCCAAAGGGCAGGGAGATGAACTGGAAGTGGCCTAGGCTGCAAGAGAACCTGAGGTACATCTGACTGCCCAGATGAATCAGAATGTCCTGCAGATCCAAAGAAGCCAGATATTCTCCTGGACACATAGCTGTAAGGTCAGAGTGCAAAGACTCCATCTTGTAGTGAGTAAGGACCACAAATGAACTGAGATCCTGGAAATCCAGGATAGGATGGCATCAACCACCCATCTTGGTAACAAAGCAGAGGTTGGAATAGAAACCTGAACCTATCTCTGGCTGAGGCACTGGAGCCAGGACTCCCTTGTCCAAGACAGCCTGAACCGCCCCATTGAAAAGACTGAGCTTTTCCTGTACCTGAGGGAAGTGAGAACTCTGATGGGAGGCAGGGATGTGAAGGGAATCCTGTAACCTCCTGAAAACACCTGTAATACCCACTGATCCGCAACAGAGCCTGTCAAAGTACTCAAAAAATGTGAATGCGGACCAGGGTTTGGTGAGTCATGCCGAAGTAGGTTTGGTGGAGGTGTATTTCAGCCTCCACTGCTGCCTGGACTTGGGGGTGGAGCGGGGTATGCTGATCTGAGTCGGCACCAGGTTTGACCTTTGCTTCTCTCTTTGGCGAGACTGAAAGGAACGATTTCCTTGTCTGAGCATTGCGTTTAGGAACCTGAGGTAACAAAGTGCTCTTACCCCCATTGTCTTCACTGATGATCTTCTGTAATTCAGGGCCAAAAACAGATGCACACTGAAAGGGAAGAGAGGCCAGTGATTTTTTTTTTTTTTTTTTTTTTAGAGATCAAGTCAGATCAAATCTTAAGCCACAGTGTTCGTCTGGCAGCTACAGAGAAGGCAGGGGTTCTAGCCTCAAGCCTAAATCTGAGCCTCAGATATGTTTGCCAAAATGGGTAAAAGGTCCTCCTTAGGGGCACCTTTGTGGACAGCATAAGTCAGCTGTTCAGTCCAAGTAGCAATAGGCCTATTAACCCATGCGGATACCAAGGGGGGTCTCAAGGCCGCAACAACTGCTGTAAAGATAGCTTTAAGGAAAGCATCCAGCTTCCTATCAGTCAAATCTTTGAACGCCGAAGCATCCGCAACAGGCAAGGCAGTAGACTTAGACATCCTGGAAATAGGGGAATCAACCTGAGCCGGTGTAGTCCCCTGAGCCAAGGCTGAGTCTGCAAAGGGATACAGCTTAGAAAATGTCTTAGAAAATCTGAGATGCCCATCAGGGATCTTCCACTCATCCAGGATAATCTGATCCAGACTGGGATTAGGTGGAAAAAGAGTTCCGGACTTCTTATGCCTGGAAAAGATGTCAGAAGTAGACTGTGGTTTTACAGAATTAACAGGAATGTTAAGGGTAGACAAAACTGCCTTAATAGGACCTTAGCAGAGGGTTCAGGGTCAGCCTCAAAGGGGCCGCCATGAAATTGGGAAGAAGACCCTTCTGAACACACACCATCCTCAGACTCTTCAAGTGATTCCCCTTCAGAGGAATCAGATAAAATCAGGAATGCCAGGTTCCTTAGGGGCCACAAACCTGAAATATGTGGGGGGTCTCCAAGACTGGAGGGCCCCTTGAAGAGAAAAAGGAAACTGCCATAGAGGATTTTAAGTCCTTGACCCAAGGTGGCTCTTGTTCATGGCTGGGGGGCCCTGATGGAGAAGCAGGGGCCACAGCGCATGAGGGTCATAAGTGACATCGGTATTCTCTGGGAAGTCCCGTCTGGCATGAGAAACAATAAAGGGGGGGGTCAAAGACGCCCCTGAGTCCTTGCCCTTAGGTCTAACCCCATGTTCCAATGATCAGACAACCTACAGGATAAAAAGTGTCTTGCAGTATAACGGAAAACCAAAATACTGTCACTCAGAAAAAGGATTTCACCCCAGAAAGCCTAAAAAGTACTTATATGGCAAGCAAAGAGTTAACCTGTGGAGGAGAGCAGAGGAATCCAAGCCTGTGTATGATACTCATGTGAAAGGAAAACGGCAGCCGAATAGGGAGCCAATCAGAGAGCAGCCCACAAAACGGGCGTTTATGGGAAACATAGTTTTCCCATTCAGAGTACCAAAAAACAGACCCAAATTCCCCTGAGACCCCCCAAGACACAGAGGATGTGAACCGGAATGTAGGACAAGGGGAGACCAGAAGAATGAGCCCTTTGTCAACTCGGTACATAGAGCGGTTGTAGAGATACGTCCCAACACAGTCTGTCCTATAGAGATCAATGGAGCATTGCGGCTATGCAATAAAGCACGCGCTTAAAGGCATGGAACTCAAATAAACCATAAAAACAAAAAGTGTCCAAATACTGATAAAACACATACAGAACACATAAATAAGAGGATTTTAGTCGTACCTGTTAAATCCTTTTCTCTTAGTCCATACAGGTTACTGGTAACTCTGGGAGGCAATCCACCCCTTAGTAGGCAGGAACAATTCTCAAAGTGTATGCAGGGGGTGGAGCCTCCCTTCCCATCTTGGCTGCAGCTAGCCAATCAGCTCCAGAAAGATTTGAGACACTAACTATTGACTAGATAGTAGAAGGGAAGAAGACTCCTGTGAGCATGACCCCAAAGGACCCCCACAGTCTGCCATAGGAGAGCCAAGCATGATCCCTTGACAGGGTGAGAGACCAGTAACCTGTATGGACTAAGAGAAAAGGATTTAACAGGAAAGACTAAAATCTTCTTTTCTCTGTCATCCAATACAGGTTACTGGTGACTCTGGGATGTCCAACCATTAAGTTTCCCAGAGGCGGGAAGAAGGCAAGGACCATGCGCAAGGCCCCCAAAGTCACCAGTGCAGATATGAACCATCAGATCAGAGATAGCCCAACAACAAATGAAGTGGGGTAAAGGCACCCCAGGAATGTTACACAGCACACTGAACTAGAGCCAACAGGGCTCAAAAGTAAAGGAAGCAACAAGAAACAAGTAAAATTCTAGACAGATAATACTGCCTGCAGGATTTTCCTCCCAAAGCTGACATCAGCCGATGCCAATACATCAACACGGTAGTGCTTCGAAAAGGTGTGCACAGACAACCAAGTGTCCGCCTTGCACAACTGAACAGCGGAGGCTTGATTCTTGTAAGCCCAAGAAGCCCCAATAGATTGAGTAGAATGAGCCGTGACCCTGAAGGGGACAGGCTTCTTCCTCAGCTCATAAGCCTTATGAATAGTGGACTTGATCCAAGGAGCAATAGTCAACTTGGATGCAGGTCTTCCTGCCCTGGGACCCTCAGGAATGATGAACAATGCGTCTGACTGTCTGATAGTCTCAGTGTGATGTACATAAAACTTGAGACAACGCACCACGTCTAACAAGTAGAGATCCCTCTCCTTGTCAGAGGTGTGGTCCGGGCAAAAAGAGGGCACCACAACCTCCTGATTGATGTGGAACTCAGAGACCACCTTCGGCAGAAACTCCTTAGAAGTGCGAAGCACTACCTTGTCCTTGTGAAACACCACATAGGGTGATTTACAGGACAGAGCATGTAACTCTGCAACATGGTGAACTGACAATCACCAGGAGAAAGGCTATTTTCCACATCAACAGGTGTAGAGGAATAGTAGCCAAAGACTCAAAGGGAGGGCGCTGAAGTACGCCCAAGACCAAATTAAGATCCCACTGAGGAGTGGGAGTCTTGAAAACAGGTTGATTATTAGCAACACCCTGGAAGAAAATCTTGACATCAGGAAGGATGGCAATGTGCCTCTGAAAGAAAACAGAGAGAGCAGAAGTCTGAACCTTAAGGGAACTCAAAATGAGGCCCTTATCCACACAGTCCTGCAAAAAGGCCAGGACCATAGGTAGATCAAATTCCTGAGATCGGTCCCTGTCAGCACACCAGGACAGAAAAGTCGACCAGACATGATGGTAGATCTTGGAAGAAACAGGCTTGCGGACACTGAGCATAGTAGCCACCACACCAGAAGAGAAGCCCTTCTTCTTCAATATTGAAGGATTCAATTTCCAAGCCTTCAAAGCTAGCTGATGAAAATCCTCCTTCCACAGTTAACCCTGTAGAAGGAGGTCTGGATGGTAGGGGAGCCGAAAGGGCTCCACCACTGACAGATCCAAGAGCTCCGGAAACCAAGACTGACGCGGCCAATACGGAGCAATCAGAATAACTGGGCAACGCTCCAGTTGTAATTTCTGTAACACCCTGTGCAACATGGGAAGGGGAGGAAAGATGTACGCCAGAGGAAAGAACCATGGAATGGACATTGCATCTACTGCTAAAGCCAAAGGGTCTCGCCACCAAGAGCAGAACACTGGAACCTTCCTGTTGTGTCTTGTCGCCATCAGGTCGTTGTAAGGGGGAGCCCATTGCTGAACAATGAGTTGGAACACCTCAGGGTGCAACTCCCACTCTCCGCGTCGACTGAGGAAGTCAGCCATGACGTGGTCTACACCTGGAATGTGCAACGCTGGATATGGCAGGTACATGTTCTTCTGAGCAGGACAAAATAGCCTTGACCTCTAACCAAGCAGTGAGACTTCTTGTTCCACCTTGCTTGTGGATGTAAGCCACGGCCGTGGCGTTATCGGACTCCACTCGGACCCGATAGTCTTCCAATTGAGATGTCCAATGTCGCAGGGCATGAAATATCGCCCGAAGCTCCAATATGTTGATTGGAAGGGGGGACTCCTCCCGAGACCACCGACCCTGAGCGCTCAAGCGACCCAGGACCGCACCCCAGCCGGAGAGGCTGCCATCCGTCGTCACCTTGGTCCAGGAGAGGACCAGGAAGGAAAGGTCGAGCCACCATGACAAGCTCAGTTCCACATGAAGAGGAAGAGAAACAAACATCTTCAGAAGATCCGGTTGACCCTTGCACACATGGATCACAAGCCTCTGGAGCTCCCTGGTGTGCGCCATGGCAAACGGAACCGCTTCTATGGTGGATATGAATTTCCCCACCAGAGAGGATAGCTTTTGGACTGGAACTGGATCCTGAGAAAGAATCCAGGAAACCCTGTGGGTGATCTGGTGAGCCACCTCGTCCGTGAGGGACACCATGCTCTTCTGAGTGTTGAAGAGAAGGCCCAGGAAGACCAGACGCTGGGATGGGACAAGATCTGACTTGTCCAAGCTGATGATCCACCAGTGATGGGTGAGAGCCTGAATGCAGTTCTGAACTTGCTGATGAAGAAGTTCGGCAGAGGGTGCTTTCAGAAGCAAGTCGTCCATGTATGGAGTAACTCTGATGCCGTTCCGGTGAAGGACGGATATCAAGGCACCCAGGACATGGTTGAAGACCCGAGGAGCCTTTGTCAGACCAAATGGAAGAGCTGAGAACTGAAAATGTCCCCTGTCGCATGCAAACCTGAGGTACTACCGGCTCTCTGGATGAATGGCAATGTGTAAGTACGTGTCCTGAAGATCCAGAGAAGCAAGGAATTCCCCCGGGGACATGGCAGCAATCACTGTGCGCAGAGACTACTGACGATAATGAGTCCGGGTCACAAAGGAATTGAGATCCTTCAAGTCCAAAATAGGGTGACAACCACCATCCTTTTTGGCGCCCACAAAGAGGTTTGAGTAGAAACCCGAACCCTGTCCTGGATAGGCACTGGCTCTAGAAAATCCTTGTCCAGAAAAGCCTGAACATCGCTGTCGAACAGACAGCACTTCTCTACACCCTAAGGTGTGCAAGAAGGACGAAAGCGAAAAGGGAGGAAGAGAAATGAAAGGGATCTTGTTTCCTTCTGTCATCACCTGTAAAACCCATGGGTCCGCCACTGAGTCCTTCCAAATGCTTTGATAGCGTCGTAGACGACCACCCACAGTGGAGTGCGGACCTGGGTCTGGCGAGTCATGCCGAAGTAGTCTTGGAAGCCTTGGGCTTGGAGGAGACCTTGGGCTTCCATTGTTGTTTGGGCTTGGAGGAGATAAGTGGAGCTGAAGGAACCATCTGGTTCGCTGGACGTGTCTCATTCTGAAAGGAATGAAAAACGGTTACGCTTAAGCTGCAATTTATTCCTGGGAACCAAGGGTAGAAGAGTACTCTTACCCTCTGTGTCCTCCCTGATCAGATCCTTAAGATTTGGCCCAAACAAAGAGGTACCCTGAAAGGGTAGGGAAAGTAAAGCTTTCTTAGGAGCAGTGTCAGCAGACCAGATCTTGAGCCAAAGAGCCCGTCTGGCCACTACAGACATGGTGGAAACCCTAGCCACCAAACGGATGGCATCAAATAAGGCAGCAGAAACATAGTGCTGTGCATCAGATATGTTAGCAGAAGGCACAACTTATCAGAAGTAGGTGCATCCTGATGGACAACCTTGGTGAGCTGTTCAATGGCCTGGTTCACCCACACTGTGGCAAACGCTGGACACATAGCAGAACCAGCAGTGGCAAAAATGGACTTGAGTGAAACCTCAAGTTTCTTGTCAGTCCAGTCCTTCAGAGCAGAGGCATCAGAAACTGGTAAGGCAGTAGATTTAGATAGCCTGGATATAGGGGCATTCACTTTGGGGGGATGAACCCACTGAGCAAGCGCAGCCTCAGAAAAGGGGTAAAGCTTAGCAAATTTTTTGGACACAGGTGTTTTCTTGTCTGGGGATTTTCACTCCTCAGACACAAGACGGTCAAGAATGAGATTAGGTGGAAAGTAAGTAAGGGGCTTAGCAGGCTTCTGGAATACATCAGAGGGATCAGAAGGGACCTCCTGAACTAGGGGAATGTTAAGAGTAGTTAATACAGCCCTGATCAGACCCTCAGCGGAGGGTTCAGGATCAGCCTCAAAAGGGTCCCCAAAAAACTGAGAGGACTCCAACACATAACATTCCTCAACATCCGAATCCACCAGCAGTTCCTCCACAGGAGGAACCTCCCTGAGGTTTGGGCAGGGAAGACCTGACTGAAGAGGGGGCCTGCCAAGACTGAAAGGCCCCCTGTAATTGGGATGGAAAGAGGTGCAATGTGGACCTAAGGTCCCTAGTCGTAGCCTTGAACTCTTGCACCCAAGCTGGCTCTATGGCATGGCTGGAGGTCCCTGGAATGCTGTCAGGGACATCAGAACATGCTGGGCATAAATTACCTGAGAATTCTCTAGGTAGCCCTGAGTGACAGGAAGAGTAATGCGCAATGGGGGATGCAGAGACCCCAGCCTCCGTAGTCTTAGGTCTAGCCCCAAGCTCCAGCGGTACAGACATTCTCACAGTGTCAAGATAACCAACTGTACAATAAATCACCCAATTATAGTGTGTAGGATTAAAGTTTCACCCCAGAAATTGCTAAAATAAACTTATCTGGCAGGTGAAGGGTTAATCTGCAGAGGAGAAAAGGAGTCCAAGCCCTGCGCAGGATACTCGCCCCCAGAAACGCTCACAAAATGGCTGCCGCTGCGGGAGCCAATCAGAAACAAGGGCATGAAGCAAGTACTCCAAACAGTGCCCAAAGCCCCCCAACACACTAGAAACATGAACCGGATGATAGAGCAAGGGCAGACAAGTAAAATGAGCCATCTCTGAAGTCGCTAGGTTAAACGGTTGCAGAGATATGTCCCAAACAGTACAGTCCCATAGGAGTGAATGACGTCTATGCGGTAAAGCGCGCCTTAAAGGCGCAGTACACAATTTTTACAAATTTTAAGGTAAAACATTAAAATGTGTAAAACATCAAGTGAACATGTGAGGATACCCAAAAAACACTAACCCAGTAGGAAAAGTGTTAGAAAACCCCCAAAAAAGTGCCAAACCAGCAGTTAAAGGGTTAAGTTACCATATAACCCTGCTGCAAACACCCAACAGACATACAGATAGACCCAGTGAGTGCAGGAGTGTGCAATAGGAACTCCAGGAATAACCCCTGTGCGGAGGGGCACTGTGGGACAAGTGGACCTGCAGCACTCAAAGGGTTGCTCACCTTGTATAGGTGTGATAGATCCCCTTTAAGACTAGAGTAAAGCCGATTTTGACTAAAACAAAAAGGCAGGTTTTTTTTGTTGTTTTTTTTACAGTAAGGGCGGTAAAGCTATGGAATTCTTTGCCTCGGAATCCTGTGCTTGCAGATACTATAACTGCTTTCAAAAAAGTGATAGATACCTGTCTAGCACAGAACAATACTGATAATTATTACAGTTGGCTTCAGTGCAGATAGGATGGTGATCCAGGGAAATATCTGACTGAGGGGGTGTGAGTGTGAGTGGAGGGAGGTTGATAGGATGGTGATCCAGGGAAATATCTGACTGTAACTGAGGGGGTGTGAGTGTGAGTGGAGGGAGGTTGATAGGATGATGATCCAGGGAAATATCTGACTGTAACTGAGGGGGTGTGAGTGTGAGTGGAGTTGATAGGATGGTGATCCAGGGAAATAGCTGACTGTAACTGAGGGGGTGTGAGTGTGAGTGGAGGGAGGTTGATAGGATGGTGATCCAGGGAAATATCTGACTGTAACTGAGGGGGTGTGAGTGTGTGTGGAGGGAGGTTGATAGGATGATGATCCAGGGAAATATCTGACTGTAACTGAGGGGGTGTGAGTGTGAGTGGAGGGAGGTTGATAGGATGGTGATCCAGGGAAATATCTGACTGTAACTGAGGGGGTGTGAGTGTGAGTGGAGGGAGGTTGATAGGATGATGATCCAGGGAAATATCTGACTGTAACTGAGGGGGTGTGAGTGTGAGTGGAGTTGATAGGATGGTGATCCAGGGAAATAGATGACTGCCATTTGGAGTCAGGAAGGAATTTTTTTACCCACTTGGGGCTAAACTGGAAATGGCTTCAGAGGGCTTTGTTTTTTTTGCTTTCCACTGGATCAACAGGTGACTTTGCATGGGCTGGACTTGATGGACACGTCTTTTCACAGTCTCATCAATTATGTTACTATTCCCATGGCTACCTGACTCCCAGGCTCCATGTGAAAAAGAGGATTTTAGTCTTACCTGTTAAATCATTTTCTCTTAGTCCATACAGGTTACTGGTAACTCTGGGAGGCGATCCACCCCTTTAAGTAGGCAGGAACCATTCTCTAAATGTATGCATGGGGTGGAGCCTCCCTTCCCTCCTAAGGTGCATCCTAGCCAGCTAACTCCAGAATGATTTGAGACACTAATAACTGACTAGAAAATAGAAGAGAAGAAGACTCCTGTGAGCATGCCCCTAAGGACTCCCACGTATTGCCACTTGAGAGCCAAGCATGGTCTCTTGACAGGGTGGGAGACCAGTAACCTGTATGGACTAAGAGAAAAGGATTTAACAGGTAAGACTAAAATCCTCTTTTCTCTGTCGTCCAATACAGGTTACTGGTAACTCTGGGATGTCCAACCATTGAGTTCCCCAGAGGCGGGAAGAAGGCAAGGACCAGGCGCAAGGCCCCCAAAGTCACCAGAACCTCTATGAACCAACTGGTTAAAGAAGCCCAACAAAACTAGTGTCAACGAACACTGAACAGGGAAAAAATACCCCAGGAACTGTTACACAGCACAATGAACTAGAGCCAACAGGGCTCAACAGCAAGGAAGCACTAAGAACCTGAGAAGAAGATCCTAGACAGGCAAGACTGCCTCCAGGACCTTACTCCCAAAGCTGGCATCAGCCGAAGCCAGCACATCCACACGGTAGTGCTTCGAAAAGATGTGCACAGAGGACCAAGTGGCCACCCTGTACAGCTGATCAGCAGAAGCTTGATTCTTATAGGCCCAAGAGGCCTCAATAGACCTGGTGGAATGAGCCATGACCCAAAAGGGAACATGCTTATTCCTCAATTTGTAGGCCCTACGAATAGTGAACTTGATCCATGACGCAATAGTCACTTTGGATGCAGGTCTTCCTGCCCTAGGACCCTCAGGAATGACTAACAGAGCGTCAGACTTCCTGACAGATTCAGTGCAATGGACATAAAACTTGAGACAATGCACCACATCCAACAAGTGGAGCTCTCTTTCCTTGTCAGAGGAGGGGTTAGGGCAGAAAGAGGGCACCACAATCTCCTGATTGATGTGAAACTCGGAGATCACTTTAGATAAGAACTCCTTAGAGGTGTGAAGCACCACCTTATCCTTATGAAACACCAGATAAGGTAGTTTACAGGACAGAGCTTGCAACTCCGCAACCCGGCAAAACAGACACAATTGCCAGAAGAAAGGCCATCTTCCATGTCAAGAGACACAGAGGAATAGTAGTCAAAGACTCAAAGGGAGGACGTTGGAGAACTCCCAATACCAAATAAAGGTCCCACTGAGGAGCCGGACTCCGAAAGGCAGGATGCACATGAGCAACGCCCTGGAAGAAAACCCTGACATCAGGAAGGATAACAATAAGACAGAAAGCGCCGAAGTCTGAACCTTAACAGAACTCAGACTGAGTCCTTTGTCCACACCGTCCTGCAAAAAAAACAGGACAGTGGGAAGATCAAAGTCATGAGACAGATCTCTGTCAGCACACCAAGACACAAATATCGACCAGATATGGTGATAGATCTTGGAAGAGACAGGCTTACGGGCACTAAGCATATTAGACACCACAGCAGAAGAAAACCCTTTCTTCCTTAAAATCGAGGATTCAACCTCCAGGCCATCAAATTGAGCCGATGAACATCTTCCTTCCACAGGTAACCCTGCAGAAGAAGATCTAGACGAGAGGGCAGCGGAAAAAGCTCTGCCACTGATAGGGCCAGAAGCTCCGGATACCAGGACTGACAAGGCCAATTCGGAGCAATCAGAATTACTGGACAACGTTCCACTTTCAATTTCTGTAACACCCTTATCCACATTGGGAAAGGAGGAAAAAAGTAGGCCAGAGAGAATGTCCAGGGAATGGACATTGCGTCAACAGCGAGAGCTAGAGAATCTCTCCACTGAGAGCAAAATGCAGGAACTTTCCTGTTGTGTAGGCATCAGATCCACTAGGGGCATACCCCATCTCTGAGTTAGGAGTTCAAATACCTCGGGATGTAGCTCCCACTCTCCGCTGTCGACTGTGTGAGGACTGAGGAAGTCTGCCATGACGTTGTCCACGCCTGGAATGTGCACTGCAGAAATGACAGGAACATGAACCTCTACCCAGGACAGAATGGCCTTGGACCTCTAACCAAGCGGCGAGACTTCTTGTTCCGCCTTGTCTGCTGATGTAAGCCACTGCCGTGGCGTTGTCTGACTCCACTCGGACTGGACAGTCCTCCAGTTGAGACACCCAATGACGGAGAGCATGAAATATTGCTCGAAGTTCCAGGATGTTGATAGGGAGAAGGGACTCCTCCATGGACCATTTCCCTGAGCGCTGAAGCGACCCAGAACAGCTCACCAGCCCAAGAGGCTGGCATCTGTTGTGAGCTTGGTCCAGTAGGGAATCAGGAAGTTGGTCCAGCCTCCACTCCAAGCTCAACTCTACATGAGGAGGAAGTGACACCGACAGCTTCTGATGATCTGGTTGATACCTGCATGTCTGTATCACAAACCGCTGACGTTCCCTGGTGTGCCATGGCAAATGGAACTGCCTCTATCGTGGAAATTAACTTCCCCACCAGAGAAGCCATCTTCGGAACTGGGATCCAATCCCGGGATAGAATTGTTGAGACTCTGTGGGCAATTTGATGGGCTACCTCATCCATTAGAAACACCATGCACATCTGAGTATCGAACAGAAGACCCAGGAAGATCAGTTGCTGGGATGGGACAAGATCTGACTTGTCCAAGTTGACAATCCAACCGTGATGGGTAAGGATCTGAATGCAGGTTTGAACCTGCTGATGAAGAAGGTCTGCAGAGGAGGCTTTCAAAAGCAAATCGTCCATGTAGGGAGTCACTCTGATGCCGTCCCGATGGAGGACGGAAATCAAGGCCCCCAGAACCCTTTGGAAAACCTGAGGGGCCGTTGTCAGACCAAATGGAAAAGCTGAGAACTGAAAATGACCCCTGTCGCAGGCAAACCTCAGGTACTGCCTGCTCTCTTGATGAATTGGGATGTGCAAATATGCATCCTGAAGGTCCAGAGAAGCAAGGAACTCCCCTGGAGACATGGCAGCGATCACTGTGCACAGAGACTCCTGACGATAGTGAGTCTTGATTACAAAGCAATTGAGATCTTTCAAATCCAAAATAGGGCAGCATCCGCCGTCCTTTTTGGTCACCACAAAGAGGTCTGAGTAAAACCCCGAACCCCTGTCCGAAGGAGGCACCGGCTCCAGGACATCCTTGTCCAGAAGAGCCTGAATAGCGCCTTCGAATAGACGGCTTTTCTCGACTTCCTGAGGAGAGCGAGAAAGATGAAAGTGAAAAGGAGGAAGAGAAAAGAAAGGGATCTTGTATCCCTCTGACACTACCTGTAAAACCCATGGGTCTGCCACGGAATCCTCCCAAATCCCGCAAAAGAGGCGGAGACGACCACCCACAGCGGGATGCGGACCCAGGTTCTGTGAGTCATGCCGAAGCAGTCTTGGGAGCCTTGGGCTTTGATGTGGCCTTAGGCTTCCATTGCTGCTTGGGCTTGGAGGAGGGACGCGGAGCTGATGGAACTGCCTGGTTCGTCGAACGTCTCAGTTTGAAAGGAACGAAAGGACCAGTTACGTTTAAACAGCAACTTCTTCTTAAAGACCAAGGGTAGAAGTGCACTCTTACCCCCTGTGGCCTCGCTAATTAGTTCCTTAAGTTCAGACCAAACAAAGAAATACCCTGAAAAGGCAAAGAAAGCAAGACTTTCTTGGAAGCAGTGTCAGCAGACCAAATCTTAAGCCAAAGCTCATGCCTGGCCACCACAGAGGTAGTGGAGGTCCTTGCCATCATGGGGACAGCATCAAAAGCAGCAGCAGAGACATAGTGTTGCGCTTCAGATATATTAGCAAGAAGATGCATTTTCTCCGAAGTAGGCGCATTCTGACTGACAGCTGTAGTGAGGTCTGTGTGTTCACCTGTGTAAAGATACTACGGAGTTTTGTGTGGAGGGCTCTCCCACACTGATGTACAACTTCAGCAGATATGTACCTTTACGTTTTTTTCTTTTTATATCCTGGAGCGGTATGTCTATCATACTAATGTTAACTCTGGCAGGAGCTCTGATTTATTTTATCACATCACCTGTTTAATCATTGCATGTTCAATAAACTGTAGTTATATTTTTTTCCTCCACTGCCTTTGTGCGTATTGCTTATCTTTTTCTGAAATTCCAGACCTCTATTGTAACATCAGAAAAGGGATAAAGTTTAGCAAATTTCCTGGACACAGAAGCAGACTTGTCCGGATTTTTCCATGTGTCAGAAACCAAACGGTCAAGAGTGGGGTTAGGAGGAAAATAAGTCAGGGGCATTGCAGGCTCCTGAAAAACATCAGACGGATCAGAAGGGACCTCCTGAACAAAGCGGATGTTGAGTGTGGTCAATACAGCCCTTATAAGGCCCTCGGAGGGTTCAGGATCAGCTTCAAAGGGATCCCCAAGGGACCTAGAAGACTCCAAAACAGTACCAACCTCAACATCCGAATCTAACAACAATCCTTCCTCAGAAGAATCTGACACATCAGGTGCCCCCTGTGGTTTAGGCAGGGAAGACCTGATAGTAGAGGGGGTCTGCCACATTTGAAGTGCCCCCTGTATCTGGGATGGAAAGAGTTGCAGGGTGGACCTAAGGTCCCTAGTCGCAGCCTTAAACTCTTGCACCCAAGCTGGCTCACTAGCATGGCTGGAAGGCCCTGGGTTTCTGTCAGGAACTTCAGAACATGCTGGGCAGAAATGACCTGAGAACTCTCTAGGTAGCCCTGTGTGACAGGAAGAGCAATGCGCAATGGGGATACAGAGACCCCAGCCTCCTTAGTCTTAGGTGTAGCCCCAAGCTCCAGTGGTATATACAGTCTCACAGTGTCAAAATAACCAACTGTACAGTAAATCACCCAATTGTAGTGTATAAGATTAATATTTCACCCCAGAAATGCTAAATATAGACTTATCTGGCAGATGACGGGTTAATCTGCAGAGGTGAGAAGGAGAGTCCAAGCCCTGTGTAGGATACTCGCTGAGAATATCTGACAAAATGGCTGCCGCGACAGGAGCCAATCAGAAAAGAGGCACGAAACAAGCGCTCATGGAAATGTAGTTTTTCCCCAAAAAGTACCACAAAGCAGTACCCAAAGCCGCCCAACACACTTGAACTATAAACCGGATGATAGAGCAAGGGTAGACAATTAAAATGAGACCACTCTGAAGTTGCTGTGTGAAGCGGTTGCAGAGATATGTCCCAAACAGTGTTGACCCATAGAAAGTAAATGGAGCAATGGCGTCTATGCAGTAAAGCGCGCCTTAAAGGCATGGTACACAATTTTAATAAAAGTTAAAATATGAGATAAAAACATGAAAAACATAAAGGGAACATGTGTGCATACTAAGGAAACACTAACCCATTAGGGAAAGTGTCAGAAAACCCCACAAAACGTGTCAAACCAGTAGACAAATGGTTAAGTTACCACATAAACCTGCTCCAAATACCCAACAGACACACACATATACACCCAATGAGGGCAGGAGTGCTCAACGAGAACTCCCAAATACAAGCCCAGTGAAGAGGCACTGTGGGACAAGTGGACCTGCAGCACTCAAAGGGTGGCTCACCTCTCCTGCAGATCTTCTGTCTTCAGATTACCATGTAGTAAGAAGTAACCTCAGTGGGTAACTCCTGGGGAAGCACTTGGAATCAAAATTTTCCCCCTCAGGGATTAAGGTCCACAAAAAGCACCTGGATATGAGCTAGCCACATTGAAGGGCATTGTCAGTAAAGGTAACCCGCCTAATGGTGGTATTCCATATCTAACAGAAAAATAAAAAAAGAAACTAAAGGTAACGACAAATGTTCTCCACCTGGTGTTGTCACACCCAGGAACAAATCATTCTGAATCTAGCTGGCTAGGATGCAGCTGAGGAGGGAGGGGAGGCTCCACCCCCTGCATACATTTAGACAAATGTTCCTACCTACTTAAAGGGGTGGATCGCCTCCCAGAGTTACCAGTAACCTGTATTGGGAGTTACCAGTAACCTGTATTGGACGACAGAGAAAGAGACAATTGGAAGCAGAAGCAATGACTGTAAAGACAGCCACACCTACTAAACATTTAAGTGCGCTGAAAACCTTTCCACTCTTAATAGAATCCTGCTCATTTTAACCCTTGGATCCCCAGATTTCGTGTACAGTGTGCACTCCTGGCTTTCAAAGGGATAAAAATGAGCAATAAACCTGGTGTCCACTTCTTCATGAGTCACAAACATCTAAACAAAAATGAGCAGTGGGGGCGGGGAGCAAAGATGGTCGACTCCCCTTCGGTCAGACCTTTGACTGTGGACGTACACATATCCATACTCATGACCCCACGTATGTGAAGAAGCTCCACCTTGCAGCTCTCTGGACGTCTGCTGGAGGTGAGGGGAATCAGACAGGAAGGCTAAGCTGGGAAGAGGGGACGTGGGTCTGAGAGCGAGTCTTCCACTCTAGAGACTTTTTCCTCCCCAAAGTGCCTTGCCTTCTAGAGGAAGGAACCTAACCAGTGGATCCGCTGCCCCCATAGGATGAAAAAAGAATAGCCTGTGTCACCAGAGACCTAAAGGATCAGAATGGAAGAAAACAGAACGTAAACAGTCCAGGCAGCTTATAGGAACTTTTATTATATAAAATACATGCATTACTTGAGGTATCTGAAATAAAACCTATCTGGATTATAGGATTTGTGCAGTATTGTAAAGAAAACTAACACCTAATCATGAAATACCCCCTTAGGCATCATTTGTGTTTTGTGCAAGGCCCAAGGACTCTATAACCATACGTATTGTGATCACTGTCTTAGTAATGATCATGTAATATTGTCTATAAACAGTCAAAGATAAAGTATTCCTGAAAACAAGACAGGTAAGTACCAACGTCAATATGTGGAATATATGAGGTTTAAATGTCTGTATCTGCTTTTTATTTAGGTGTTAGTTTTCCTTCAAGGGCCTCAGCGTATAGCTAGATCCCATCATTAGTACTCCAGTAAGAAAAGGTACAATGTATATACACTAGGATTCTGGTATCAGAATATCCCACTGCTGACACCAAACCAATACCACCACACTAATGCTTCATCTCCACTCCTAAAACAACCGTTTACAATAAATAATCCTAGTTCACTTACCAGTATGGTCTCCTTATATGGTAAGACATTCCTTCTCTGAACTCTGAATATGACAAACAATTATATAATACCAAGATATTCTGCAATGATCGGGCAACATGTGGCTCTCCACATGGTGAATTACAACTCCCATCCCCATTAGCCAGAAGTGCCCAGCCAAGGAAGCAGCCAGAGAGCCACAGGTGTCCCACACCGGGTCTATAACCTTACAAAGTGAGTGTAAGCCACCAGTGATCAGATCCCACTTTTACTGGATAACAAGTCTGTTCCCAGAGGGATCAAGATGAAGTCATTCTCCTTGGTGTTTAATCGGTTCCAGATGTGCCTTGTTCTTTTATATCCCCCTCTCTCACAGCAGCAGAGGATCAGAAGTTCTTGCCATGCTGCGCGTACCATTGTTGTCGCTGTTTGCGCATTTCCACCTCGGTGATTAGAGCTTGTCTATACGCCTCGTACAGTTTCACAATTCGCTCTAACTCCTTCATAAACAGCAGTTTCAGCATCCCTTGGTACGTGTCCAGATCAGCCAGCTGGAAGAGTTCCCACTTAAGAATGTGGTCATATCTATCAGAGGGAGGAGGAACAATACATAAAAGAGAATGTGGACGAATAACACCAGTTCTCACTAAGATACTGTGTAACATCATACCCCTTTAGGGCACTGTACCTCCCTCGCTACTGCCCAACTGACATCTGCTACACCTAGAGGAGCGCACTAGCCAAACCACGGGAGGATTACTCAGGTCATATACACATGGGACAAAAGCTGAATTTCACTTTTTGGGTAAAACAGTTTGAGGTTAGTGGAACAGAGACAACTCTCATTAAAGAGAAATGAAACTACACCAACAATCCACCCTAAACTGAACCTAGAGCACCAAATCCAGAACAATGTTCCCCATTTGGTCTTCCTACATCAGGGCATAACAGAACTACCAAAGATGTGTGACTACTCTAAACTGAACCTAAAGCACCAAATCCAGAACAATGTTCCCCATTTAGTCTTCCTAAATCAGGGCATAACAGAACTACCAAAGATGTGTGACTACTCTAAACTGAACCTAAAGCACCAATTCCAGAACAATGTTCCCCATTTAGTCTTCCTACATCATTTAGTCTTCCTACATGAGGGCATAACAGAACTACCAAAGATGTGTAACTACTCTAAACTGAACCTAAAGCACCAAATCCAGAACAATGTTCCCCATTTAGTCTTCCTACATCAGGGCATAACAGAACTACCAAGGTCTAGGACCAAAGATGTGTGACTACTGAACCTCTGCTGTTGATGACCAACTCCTATAATCCTAAAACAGCCAGAAAGGACAGTACCTGTAGGCAGCAACAGCCGTGGAAAGGGTTGCAGGGTAAGTAACCTGTATACTTACCATGACTTGCCAAAACAAGTGCACTGGGGACTAGGGCACCAGAGTAAAGACCATATGAAATGGTAATACAGGCTCCTGGGACACCTAAAGCTAGTCATTCTGAGGTATGGAGACAATGCTACCAAGCTGCAACAGAGGAATGAGGGGGCTTATATTTCTACTCTGTGGTGCAGCTGGTTTTCCCCAGAATCTCTGCATTTGTTTGTGAATATGGCCCAATTTGCCTTGAGGAGCAGCCTGTTCAGAATCTTTGCCAGTGCAAGTGTTAAACTGAAACGGTACACTGCCAAATCCTTCATACATAACAGAGGTTAGTGCATCTTCTCTCAGAAACCAAGCTGGGCCTTCTGCCCACACTATTCATGAGATTGATCACTGCACATTCCAATGAGACAATTGTGCACCTAATGACTGAGGGGCAGGATGATTCCAAGGAACAACCAGGCATACTCTCCATATCAATTATGGAACACCTGGGTATTTGGCAGTCAAACAGGCCCCTATGTTCTATAATTATCTACTCATAGAACAAGAGTACAAAGCTGCACTGCTGATCTAGCTCACCCGGGCTAATACAAAGCTGCACTGCTGATCTACACTGTCACTACGCTAATATAAAGCTGCACTGCTGATCTACACTGTCACTGGGCGAATACAAAGCTGCACTGCTGATCTACACTGTCACTGGGCGAATACAAAGCTGCACTGCTGATCTACATTGTCACTGGGCTAATAAAAAGCTGCACTGCTGAACTACATTGTCATTACACTAATACAAAGCTGCACTGCTGATCTACATTGTCACTGGGCTAATAAAAAGCTGCACTGCTGAATTACATTGTCATTACACTAATACAAAGCTGCACTGCTGATCTAGATTATCAGTGGGGTAATACAAAGCTGCACTGCTGATCTACATTGTCACTGGGCTAATACAAAGCTGCACTGCTGATCTACATGGTCGCTGGGCTAATACAAAGTTGCACTGCTGATCTACATTATCACTGGGCTAATACAAAGCTTGCACTGGTGATCTAGATTATCAGTGGGGGTAATACAAAGCTGCACTGCTGATCTACATTGTCACTGGGCTAATACAAAGCTGTACTGCTGATCTACATTGTCACTGGGTAAGTACAAAGCAGCACTGCTGATCTACATTGTCACTGGACTAATACAAAGCTGCACTACTGATCTACATGGTCGCTGGGCTAATACAAAGCTGCACTGCTGATCTACATTGTCACTGGGCCTAATACAAAGCTGCACTGCTGATCTACATTGTCACTGGTTAAGTACAAAGCTGCACTGCTGATCTACATTGTCACTGGGTAAGTACAAAGCTGCACTGCTGATCTACATTGTCACTGGGCTAATACAAAGCTGCACTGCTGATCTACATTGTCACTGGGCTAATACAAAGCTGCACTGCTGATCTACATTGTCACTGGGCTAATACAAAGCTGCACTGCTAATCTACATTGTCACTGGGGGAATACAAAGATGCACTGCTGATCTACATTGTCACTGGGCTAACACAAAGCTGCACTGCTGATCTACATTGTCACTGGGCTAATACAAAGCTGCACTGCTGATCTACATCGTCACTGGGCTAATACAAAGCTGCACTGCTGATCTACATTGTCACTGGGTAAGTACAAAGCTGCACTGCTAATCTACATTGTCACTGGGCGAATACAAAGCTGCACTGCTGATCTACATTGTCACTGGGCTAATACAAAGCTGCACTGCTGATCTACATTGTCACTGGGCTAATACAAAGCTGCACTGCTGATCTACATCGTCACTGGGCTAATACAAAGCTGCACTGCTGATCTACATTGTCACTGGGCTAATACACTGGGCTAATACAAAGCTGCACTGCTGATCTACATTGTCACTGAGCTAATACAAAGCTGCACTGCTGATGTACATTGTCACTGGGCTAATACAAAGCTGCACTGCTGATCTACACTGTCACTGGGCTAATACAAAGCTGCATTGCTGATCTACACTGTCACTGGGCTAATACAAAGCTGCACTGCTGATGTACATTGTCACTGGGCTAATACAAAGCTGCACTGCTGATCTACATTGTCACTACTCTAATACAAAGCTGCACTGCTGATCTACATTGTCATTACACTAATACAAAGCTGCACTGCTGATCTACATTGTCATTACGCTAATACAAAGCTGCACTGCTGATCTACATTGTCATTACACTAATACAAAGCTGCACTGCTGATCTACATTGTCACTACTCTAATACAAAGCTGCACTGCTGATCTACATTGTCAGTACACTAATACAAAGCTGCACTGCTGATCTACATTGTCATTACGCTAATACAAAGCTGCACTGCTGATCTACATTGTCACTACTCTAATACAAAGCTGCACTGCTGATCTACATTGTCACTACTCTAATACAAAGCCGCACTGCTGATCTACATTGTCACTGGGCTAATACAAAGCTGCACTGCTGATCTACATTGTCACTGGGCTAATACAAAGCTGCATCTGTATGGACTCAGGGTAAAGTGAACCAATAGAGCTAGAAGGGAAATACTCACTTTACAGGAGCTCGGGCATAGACCTGAAGCCAATCAGGAATCTCAGCTGTGTGGTAAGGGTTGGCAGGTACCAGAAGAGGTTGGGTTCTCTCCACTTGCTCAGCCTGATAAGTTATCGATGATGGTAGAGGAGGAGGCTGATCATACCGGGGAACGCTGCGTGAAAAAACAGGGAAGAATTGAACAACAGAAATGAGTATGAGAGAGAAAGGGGGGGAGCGAGAGAAAGGGGGGAGAGAGAGGAGAGAGAGAGAAAGGGGGCGAGAGAGAGAAGGAGAGAGAGAAAGGGGGAGAGAGAGAGAAAGGGGGGAGAGAGAGAGAAAGGGGGGAAGAAAGGGGGGAAGAAAGGGGGGAAGAAAGGGGGGAAGAAAGGGGGGAAGAAAGGGGGGAAGAAAGGGGGGAGAGAGAGAAAGGGGGAAGAAAGGGGGGGAGAGAGAGAAAGGAGGGAGAAAAGGGGGAGAGAGAGAGAGAGAAAGGGGGGAAGAAAGGGGGAGAGAGAGAAGGAGAGAGAGAAAGGGGGGAGAGAGAAAGGGGGGGGGAGAGAAAGGGGTCGAGAGAGAGAGAGGTGGGGAAAGAGGGGGAGAGAGAAAGGGGGGAGAGAGAGGAGGGGGAGAGAGAGAGGAGGGGGGAGAGAGAGGAGGGGGGAGAGAGAGGAGGGGGGAGAGAGAGGGGAGAGAGAGAGAGGGGAGAGAGAGAGGAGGGGGGAGAGAGAGAGGGGAGAGAGAGGAGCGAGGGGGAAGAGAGGAGAGAGAGGGGGAGAGAGAGAAGGGGGGGAGAGAGAGGGGGGGAGAGGGAGAGGGAGAGGGGGAGAGAGAGAAGGGAGAGAGGGAGAGGGGAGAGAGGGAGAGGGGGGAGAAAGAGGGGGGAGAGAGAGGGGGAGAGAGAGGGGGAGAGAGAGGGGGAGAGAGAGGGGGAGAGAGAGGGGGAGAGAGAGGGGGAGAGAGAGGGGAGAGAGAGGGGGGAGAGAGAGGGGGGAGAGAGAGGGGGGAGAGAGAGGGGAGAGAGAGGGGGGAGAGAGAGGGGAGAGAGAGGGGGGAGAGAGAGGGGAGAGAGAGGGGGGAGAGAGAGGGGGGAGAGAGGGGGGAGAGAGGGGGGAGAGAGAGGGGGGAGAGAGGGGGGAGAGAGGGGGGAGAGAGGGGAGGGGGGGAGGGAGAGAGAGAGAGTGGCACCTCTGTGGCACCTGTCAGGTGCCCTTTCATGGTGTTCCTGAACCAGTTCTACCGTGTTGCTGTGTTCCTGTGTACCGACTTGGCCCGTTTGACTACTCCTTCTGGTTCCTGCTCCGTGATTCGACCCGGCCTGGCTTACGTTCCTGCTCCGTGACCTGATTCGGCTAGTCTGACATTCCTGCATTGAGATCCAGCCCTCCGGGTCGCTTGGGCGACATTCTTACTTCTGCTGGTGCTGGTTTTAGCAGACTGAGTGTTGTGGCCTCCAGCCCACTGAGCCTTCCATTAACTCTTGCAGAGCATTGTTGCCTCCGTTACACTGAGCCTTCCGTTTACTCTTGCAGAGCACTGTTGCCTCCGTTAACTCTGAGCCTTCCGTTAACACTTGCAGAGCACGGTTGCCTCAGTTACACTGAGCCTTCCGTTAACTCTTGCAGAGCACTGTAGCCTCCGTTACACTGAGCCTTCCATTAACATTTGCAGAGCACTGTTGCCTCCGTTTACTCTGAGCCTTCCGTTAACACTTGCAGAGCACTGTAGCCTCCGTTACACTGAGCCTTCCGTTAACACTTGCAGAGCATTGTGGCCTCCATTAACACTGAGCCTTCCGTTAACCCTTGCAGGGCACTGTTGTTTCCTTTACCGCACCGGTCGGGTGCAATAGGCTCTTGTCCATCAGCTCTTGCAGTGCACAGTGTCTCCGTTACCGCACCTGTCGGGTGCTATTGGCTCCAGTCCCTCAGCTCTTGCAGTGTCAGTGTCTCCGTTACCGCACCGGTCGGGTGCAATCGGCTCTTGTCCATCAGCTCTTGCAGTGTCAGTGTCTCCGTTACCGCACCAGTCGGGTGCTATTGGCTCCAGTCCCTCAGCTCTTGCAGTGTCAGTGTCTCCGTTACCGCACCGGTCGGGTGCAATCGGCTCTTGTCCATCAGCTCTTGCAGTGTCAGTGTCTCCGTTACCGCACCGGTCGGGTGCTATTGGCTCCAGTCCCTCAGCTCTTGCAGTGTCAGTGTCTCCGTTACTGCACCGGTCGGGTTCTATTGGCTCTAGTCCTTCAGGTCTTGCAGTGTACAGTGTCTCCGTTACCACACCGGTCGGGTGCTACTGGCTCTAGTCCTTCAGCTCTTGCAGTGTACAGTGTCTCCGTTACCGCACCGGTCGGGTGCCCGCAGCTCAAGGTAGTGCTAGCTCTAGCAGAGTATTGTGGCCTCCGTTTCTGCTCAGCACAGGTACAGTCTCAGTCCTGCTTTACAGACTAGGTGCTTCCACATCTCGCACCACAGTCTCTTGCTACCTTTACCATCATACTGGGCATAGTCAAACACACCACATCAGAGACTGATTACCTACTATGAACTTTAACCCATGTTGTGCTGGAATTGCCTGATTATGCCTGTCCTGTGACAGTATCTACTCTCTACCTTTGTATACTGGGCCTGAGAGGGCATATGTACATGATTGATATTTTCCTGTGATATTCTATAGCCTGTGGTGGGCATTCTAATTGTGTCTTTTAATAAAACTGTGTGTTACGGGGGGGGGGGGGGGGGGGGAGAGAAAGACACGTGCACACACACAGAAAGACAGACCAACACATGCAGAGTGTGTGTATAGTGAGGCTATGAATGTTTATTCACTTGGGAGAACAGGGATGTCTGTACTGGTATATTAAAACTAACAGACTGTGTATAGTGAGGTATGTAAGTTAGTCACCTGGGAGCGCAGGGGTGTCTGTACTGGTGAATTAGAACTAACAGACTGTGTATAGTGAGGTATGTAAGTTAGTCACCTGGGAGCGCAGGGGTGTCTGTACTGGTACATTAGAACTAACAGACTGTGTATAGTGAGGTATGTAAGTTAGTCACCTGGGAGCGCAGGGGTGTCTGTACTGGTATATTAGAACTAACACACTGTGTATAGTGAGGCTATGTAAGTTAGTCACCTGGGAGCGCAGGGGTGTCTGTACTGGTATATTAGAACTAATAGACTGTGTATAGTGAGGTATGTAAGTTAGTCACCTGGGAGCGCAGGGGTGTCTGTACTGGTATATTAGAACTAACACACTGTGTATAGTGAGGCTATGTAAGGTAATCACCTGGGAGCGCAGGGGTGTCTGTACTGGTACATTAGAACTAACAGACTGTGTATAGTGAGGTATGTAAGTTAGTCACCTGGGAGCGCAGGGGTGTCTGTACTGGTACATTAGAACTAACACACTGTGTATGGTGAGGTATGTAAGTTAGTCACCTGGGAGCGCAGGGGTGTCTGTACTGGTACATTAGAACTAACACACTGTGTACAGTGAGGTATGTAAGTTAGTGACCTGGGAGCGCAGGGGTGTCTTCACTGGTACATTAGAACTAACACACTGTGTATAGTGAGGTATGTAAGGTAGTCACCTGGGAGCGCAGGAGTGTCTGTACTGGTACATTAGAACTAACACACTGTGTATAGTGAGGTATGTAAGTTAGTCACCTGGGAGCGCAGGGGTGTCTTCACTGGTACATTAGAACTAACACACTGTGTATAGTGAGGTACGTAAGGTAGTCACCTGGGAGCGCAGGGGTGTCTGTACTGGGCTCTCTTATTGATATGATCCACATAATAGACTCCAAACTCTGCTGACTCCACACGTTCCCACCCAGGTGGCAACCCTTCCCTCTCCAGAGGATGGCTCCAATGGGTAGTGTTTGTATTGTGATCTATGTAGAACTTCCTCCCTCTTATAGTCCAGTCTACTGTCCAGCCGGGGGGTAGAGGCATATCCTCATTGCTGTGACTTGTTAAGTTGCCCAGAGATGTAGCTGCAATTCTTCCAATACCTTAAACAGGAGAATACAGATGTTATTGATACACACTGTGACCTAATGATGATGTCCTGGGAGAAGGGGTTGCAATCATTTTGGCCAGAGGACATCCCCTCAAACAGGGGGAGATATTTGTGAGGAAAGTGGAATAAATGTGCAGTTCTTGTGGTAGAACCTGAAGCCAACTGTGACATAAAAGGTTAAAAAAGGGGATATATGCTACAAATCACCAAACACTGATGTGAATATTAAGGCCCCACTGTTATTGCAAATGAGGAAAGTTGCACATTTTGGCCATAATATTATTATGGGATATTTTACCTAACCACATATGTTAACAGCATCAATTCAACATATTGACTGGGATAAATTATTTAAAGGAAAAAATACTGAGGGAAAATGGTCATAATTTAAATTAAGGTTGCAGAAATATATTCAACAGTATATACCATTGCCAGGGCTTGACAAATCCCGGGTGCCAGGTTGCCATGGCTGTTAGAAACTAGGACCTGGCACTGTATGTCAGAAGTGATCTTCTGTATATAGAATAATTGTAGAATAAGTGTAGAAAAAAAATAAATAAAAATCAGACATCCTGATGCTTCCACACCCCCAGCACTGATCATCTATTCAATAGGATACGTGATCTCACGTCCTCATTACAATGCATTCCATGCCACTCTGGCACTCAAAGGGTTAAGTTCTCCTCCACAACGCAGCGTTCAATGTATGTACTCGGGTTAAGGAAGAGGATCTACAAGACACATACGATTCATGTTTGTCTTGAAGATCCTCCTACTCAACCCAGGCATGCACAGAACAATGGCTAAGGAGGCCAACATGAAGAGAAGGCAGACATTTTCTTCCTGGTCACAGCATTGATCGCCTATCCTACTGGATAGGTGATCAGTGTTAGGGGATGCATCAGAAAGGTCCCGATACCCTCCCACAAGGTCTGCTTTGAAGAAGAAAAAAAAAAAAAAACATAAAAAAACCCCAACCCAAACAAATACTAACATAAATAAATTGCCACTGCCCCAACCTGGCCCCATGGCAGCCAAGGACACTTGTTTTAGAAGAAGGGGAGGGCACTGCCTACAATTTTATATGTCATGACCTATTGGCACCTGTTTCTGCAACTGTATCAGTGATTTATAGCAAGACCAAAATGTTTTATTTACATAGACTAAACATGTATACTGAAGTTTAACCAAACATTAATATGAGTTTTATTGCTGTGGAGCAATGTGATACACTTCTATACACACCACACAGTCTGATCTCCTGAACAACACAGGGACACCAAGGTGATACACTTCCATACACACCACACAGTCTGATCTCCTAAACACAGGGACACCAGGGTGATACACTTCTATACACACCACACAGTCTGATCTCCTAAACACAGGGACACCGGGGTGATACACTTCTATACACACCACACAGTCTGATCTCCTAAACACAGGGACACCAGGGTGATACACTTATATATACACACAACACAGTCTGATCTACTAAACACAGGGACACCAGGGTGATACACTTCTATACACACCACACAGTCTGATCTCCTAAACACAGGGACACCAGGGTGATACACTTATATATACACACCACACAGTCTGATCTCCTAAACACAGGGACACCAGGGTGATACACTTCTATACACACCACACAGTCTGATCTCCTAAACACAGGGACACCAGGGTGATACACTTATATATACACACCACACAGTCTGATCTCCTAAACACAGGGACACCAGGGTGATACACTTATATACACACCACACAGTCTGATCTCCTAAACACAGGGACATCAGGGTGATACACTTATATATACACACCACACAGTCTGATCTCCTAAACACAGGGACACCAGGGTGATACACATATATACACACCACACAGTCTGATCTCCTAAACACAGGGACACCAGGGTGATGATACACTTATATACACACCACACAGTCTGATCTCCTAAACACAGGGACACCAGGGTGATGATACACTTATATACACACCACACAGTCTGATCTCCTAAACACAGGGACACCAGGGTGATACACTTCTATACACACCACACAGTCTGATCTCCTAAACACAGGGACACCAGGGTGATACACTTCTATACACACCACACAGTCTGATCTCCTAAACACAGGGACACCAGGGTGATACACTTATATACACACTACACAGTCTGATCTCCTAAACACAGGGACACCAGGGTGATACACTTATATATACACACCACACAGTCTGATCTCCTAAACACAGGGACACTAGTGTGGGACACTTCTCCTCCTCCCTCCCACCGCTCCCTCCCCACCGACTCCTCCTCCCTCCCACCGCTCCCTCCCCACCGACTCCTCCTCCCTCCTCACTGCTCCCTCCCTACCAACTCATCCTCCCTCCTCACCAACTCATCTCTGCCCAACAACTCCTCCTCCCTCCCACCGCTCCCTGCCCACCGACTCCTCCTCCCTCCCACCGCTGCCTCCCCACCGACTCCTCCTCCCTCCCCACCAACTCCTCCTCCACCGCTCCCTCCCCACCGACTCCTCCTACACCGCTCCCTCCCCACCAACTCCTCCTCCCTCCCACCGCTCCCTCCCCACCGACTCCTCCATCCTCCCCACTGACTCCTCCTCCTCACCAGCTCCCTCCCACTGACTCCTCCTCCCTCCTACTGCTCCCTGCCCACTGACGACTCCTCCCTCCTACTGCTCCCTGCCCACTGACAACTCCTTCCCACCGCTCCCTCCCACTAACTCCTCCTCCCTCCCCACTGATGACTCCTCCCTCCCATTGTGCCTCTAGCTAACACGGTAACAGCGCAGTACCCTCTTCTCCTTCGGACATCTCCTCTGCTTCACTGCCAGAAAGTGAAAAACAATCACTTCCAAGTTACTGTCAAACGTACCTATTTACCACCTTAAGTGTTTTACCCTCTACCTCTGTAGGAGCTGGCGGGTACAATACTCCTAAATACATGTGACAGATAACGCTGAGGTGGCTGCTTTTCACTTATGTTCTCACTTTCAGCCCTTTCCCTCCAAGCCACCAGATCTCACCGTCTTCCGCCCTCCCTTTTCACTCCTCCTCCCAACCTTCATTTCATTCATGGGCATACAGCCCTTATTCCACTTTGCTAGTCTGTAATCATGTTCTGTGTTTGCGCTGAATGAACAGCCATTCCTGCCTTTTCCAGGGCTCATATTCATTGTCTAGGATTAGGTGTGAACAGGCTTAGAGAAGATACAAGTATTTCTCTAAACACAACCATTTAACTTCTCCAATCACAAGACACAATGAACGACTGTGAACCAAGAATTATTAAAGTACAACTGTCTTGCTACTGCAGAACTAAGCTCCTCCAGAACCTTTGGGTGTAAGCCTTCAGGTCCACAGGGTTTTCACTCAAAGGGTGTAAATCTGTACCAAAGACGTTTCACCTACCTCCTGGATGTCTGCTTTGTCCCTGCAGCATCCTGTGGACATGGTCACTGCTGTGTTCATAGAATCTGTAGTCGTCATGGGCACGCTCCCCTCCTTGCCTTCTCCTCTGCCCCTCTGTGTATGGGATATCTGGACAGTAGTATCGGACACTTACATCTCCATTCTCCACAGCAGAACTAGAGTCTGTTAGGAAGGACTGAGAAGAGGTGGCATATTCCCGGGGAACATCGCCCAGGCCCCTGACTAGGTAGGAAGGTGCAGACAGTCTGTTGCTTTCTCTGCGCAGAACTTCTTGAGGGGCCCTCTGGACTGAAGCCCGCATAAAGCTCTGGGTTCTAGACATAGCCCCATCTCCTGCAGTGCTGTAGTGAGAGGAACCGGCATCTGGTTGGCACACATCTGACCGTCGAGGAATGGTTGGACCATGGCGGATAAAGGAGGGCACAAGATCTTTAAAATAAATAAATATCAGATTGTGGGAAGGTTTGCCATGACAGACACAACACAAAGCTTCCTGCTTTTAACACATATTAGAAAGCAATTCCATTTGACCATACTGTAATTCAATATCCTGTCTCCATAGAAGGTAGATCCCTTAACTCTGTGCCGTTATTTGGTTTAACTTACAGCAAATTAAAGTGTAGATAAATTGCTTTTCAACCTTATGAACACAATCCCCCCCAATAACACATCCTTTTGCCAGATGCATAGTGTTTAACTTATTGGGCTGTCTATAGCAAGTGGGATGAAGTCATAGAGGTGCAGCGATATAAATCATAACGTGTCCACGTATCTCTCCCTCCACACCGTCCTCAGTCAGTGTCCTTGCTCCCATTTCTCCACTGCTTGTCCTTCTATGGTCACTTAAGTCCCTGCTTCCCGTTGTGTTCTGAGCATTAACTTATCCATAAAGGTTAACTACAACACCAGCATGGACGTATATAAAATGCAAGCTCCACCCAACACTATTAAGATAGGAAGTGTGTCTCCTCCTTGTGTGTATTAAATTGAGCCTCCTTGTGTGATGATTTTATAGAGTACCTTCAACCCTTACTAGAGGCAAGAAGAACACACTCGCGATCTGTGCATTAATCTCTGCAAAGCAGAGAGTTTATTAGTAGCTGCACATCATCATGCAATATTTCGTGGGCCTCAGCTGCTTTTGTTCACCAAGCTCAATATTACCACCCAGTAATGGCCTATGTAAAAGGCCAAATGATCAGTAAGTACATCGTACAGAACTTCCAGAATGCTACTATACTCAAATGAATTGAAAATTCGCTATATATATGCAAAACAAACCCAAGTTATTCATAACAAAAAGGTTACATTCAGTTAAAAAGACAACCCTATGAGTACATAAGTTGTCAATGAAACTTCCATATGAATTCATGTCCACAGAACCCATACATGGAGATCTAAAGCAAGAGCAAGCACTAAAATAGCACATACAGGGTAACAACTGGAAGCATAATGAGGAACTGTCAAGTCCACATCGCTTGCCTCTGGTTGCTGTACCGCCTCCTTGCCGGCTTCCATACTGCTATATCACTGCTGGACTCCAGTTTGTATAGCGTCCCCTTTACCCAAGTGGTTTCCTGACCCTGTGTGCCGAGTTCTCTGTGTATGACCCGTTTCTGGCTTCTGACTTTTCTGCCTTCTGATCTTGCCTAAATATTCTCTAAGTGTTTGACCCGGCTAGTATTGTGACCGCTGTAATGCCTGCTGACTCTATTCCTGTTCCAGACTTCCACTGTGGCTAGCACTGCGACTACTAATTGTGACCATTCATGTAATGGACAACACGTACATAGTACTGGACAATGTACAGTGCACCGCTAGGTGTAGGTGAAGGTTAGAATCCTCCAAAAAGGGATAGTAAAGACAGAATCTAGGGATCAGGAGAGGTGGTTGCTAGAGAAGGGACTGTGCTGCAGCTTTGGCTGAATAAAGGTGCTACCAGTAAAGCCAGATGATGTGGACCCTTCTAGAGGAGATGAAGGAAACCTGGATAACTCCCCTCTAAGACAAACTAGGCAAGTACTTTCCCCAGGAAGAATAACTACTCCAACAGGACACAAGAATGTACTTACTGTGGCCTAAAGGTCCAGGATAATGGACACAGAGGAAATCCCAAAGGAGAAGTCCAAAACTGCAGGCAAACAGCGTAGGTAAAGATACTAGCCGGGTCATACACTGGACGTCTGGAACAGGAACCGAGTCAGTAGACAATAGAGCGGTCACTACTAGCCGGGTCATACACTGGACATCTGGAACAGGAAACCGAGGCAACAGGCAACAGAGCGGTCACTACTAGCCGGGTCATACACTGGACGTCTGGAACAGGAACCGAGGCAGCAGGCAACAGAGCGGTCACTACTAGGCAGGTCATAATATTTAAGAGAATGGGCCCCAGTACAGAGCCCCTGGTGTACCCTACTAGTAACACAACATTCGTCTGCTTATTCTCCATTGATTGCAACCCTGTCACTCAGCCATTGCCTTATCCCTTCAACTATATTTACATACAGACCCAAACACTACAATTTATTAGAGAGTCTTCTATGAGGGACAGTGTCTAGATAAGCCTCTATCAACTGCTTATCCCTGGTCTATAATTAAATACAATGTTTTCTTAGGTTGAGACTTTAATAAGTCCTCTCAATTTTTTTTTAAACTTCTCTCAATAAAAAACCCTATAACAAGAGTTAAGAGACACTCTTGAATAAAGAATGCTGTTTCAACCCAGAACGAAAGACAGACAACGCTCTCCATACCATGCTGGGCAGATCTTGCAGTTTATACATACAAGAAGGTAGTAAACATAAAGGGATAGTAATACTTCGTTTTATCTTTATTTTATTTTGTAGGCATTAAAAAAAACATGAGGAACGATATAAGTCTTATCTCTCAAACCTTTACGGTTTAAGAGATATTCACAAAGTACCCCCCCCCCCCCGTTCAGCCAGATCAGAAGGGAGGTGCCCAGGTAGACTGCAGAGAGGGACAATCTTCAATTAAGATAAGGGAAAAAGCTGAAAAACTTGTCAAGGGGGGGAAGGGCTTTCATTGTTTTCATACAAAGAAGACTGTCCCCTGCTGTTATCTGTCTGGTCTTACAACCAGATTCACATCTGAGAAGAGATGGCTTACACTAGGAAAAAGGGGCGGGGAGGGGAAACTTTGCTTGTGAATATCTCTTAAACCATAAAGGTTTGAGAGATAAGACTTACATCGTTCTTCATATTTTTTTCATGCCTACAAAATAAAATAAAGATAAAACGAAGTATTACTATCCCTTTAAACAGAACAGATTTCCAAATGAGAATTGTAGCTTTACTTTAATCAGAGTCAACCTCACGAGGCCTTTTATGTCCACCCACATGCTTGGTTCCACCAGATGTAACCCAGTATTGAATAGCTCTGCTGGGGTCATATTCCTCAAATACAGGCTCTTCCACTTTAACCCCTTAGTAACGGCCGCGTGCAGACGCGGCCGTCACTTAACGCCTGTCTAACATTTTTTTTTTTCTTCAGAAGAATCCGGAGTCCCTGAACGGCGTGCAGCCGCGCGGGGATCCGGATTTCCTGGACGTACATGTACGTCCTCTGTCACTAAGTGACAGCCACAGAGGACGTGCATGTACGTCCATTGTCGCTAAGGGGTTAATGAGCATTAAGTCCTGCAGTATACCCTGATGAAGTCTTGTTCTAAGTGGATTTTAACTATGTTCATAGAAGAAAACACCCGTTCTGCCTCCGCTGTTGAAACACTAATTGTGAACATCATCTACACAACCTTCAATATATGATACAAGGTAGAGGGCTTTGATGATAACATTGAAAAGTATGCAGGTAAAACTTATATTTTTATCTTTGAAAGTTTTCATGTGTGCCTTAAGTCCACAAAACTCATCAAGGATAGCTGACTTTACTTCAGCCAAGAGAAGAATGCCAAAATAACCAATTAATTCTTCAAGGTCAGCTCTGCCATATGCATATAGTTCCTCTCTGCAGTCTGGCCACGTTGTAAAGTTAAAAACTTGGAATCCACAGGATGGCACAGAATCAAAAGTGGAGAATCTTTCATCAATGTAATCCATATTGTTTTCAATGAGCTGTGCATTACTTATGCTACCAATTTAATCTCCAAATCTCCTCTCCTCTGGGTGGTACAGTCTAATAAACTGCTTCATGTTTTCACCCACATCCAACTTCAAGCCCAACAATCTTAATGCACATTTCTCAACCAGAGGCTTCACGTCTAGTAACAGAAGGTCATTTGCTTGAAAAAAGTCTGACAGCTGAGATACAGGCTCAAGAATGTCCCTCAGAATGCACAGAGTAGAGAGGAACTTCACACTTGTGATGGATTTTAGATATTTTCTTGCTTTAGCTGAAGACTCATCAGTCCCAGCACCAACCTGGCCAAGATGCAAAACAACAGTTTGCAAGTTTTGTTGCATTGCTTCTAGTGACCTTCTTTTACTAGAAACCCATCTCACTTGCTTAATGTCACTGAAGTGAGCAAAACTTTCTTCAATTACTCTTGCAATTTCTTTTGAATCCCTTCACCTTTTAGGGCTATTCCAATAGAACTTAAAAACCCATTTCAAAGTTTCTTCAAAACAAATAATATAAGGAGTGTTCCTTCCGGCATCTAGAATCCCCAGCGGAAACTTGTGTGCTGCACAGGCAGCGGAAATGGAATGTCGTTCTTTATCAGTGCTGCTACACCACCTTTTGAACCCATCATTATAGCCGCAACATCAAAATTTACTGAGATAAGTGTTGGACCAGGCTGTTCTGGAGACCTCAGGTGTAGCATATCTAAAGACAACTTTTTGATACCTTTTACAATTGCATCTAGCACACCTGTAGCATGTGAATGCTCCACTGGAACAAGGTCCATAAGAGCTGTATAAGGTTTACCTTCGCTGACAACCCTGATAAGCACAGTTTCCTGTTCGACTATGGCACTATCTGTGCTGCCATCTGCAACAATACAGATAAACCTTGAATTCTTGACAATCTCTTCTGCCTCACATTTAATGAATTCAGAAGCTTTCTCACGATTAGTGTAGCTTTTCCCTAAGTCCACACCAGCCTTTTTCATTGCTCAGCACAACATATCCATGTCTGAAAGAGACTTCCCCTGTTTTTCATTTAAGTATGCATTGTTAAGTAAAATCGTTAGCCTCATCCTTTCTAACTCCTTCAGTTTTAGTAACGCTGTAATAATGGGCAGCGTTGATTGACCTGCAGCACTGGCACCGCTAGTTGCTATACTTGTTGATGCGTCAGACTGCACTTTTTTATTTTCTTGTTTGAACCATGAACAGCACGTCATGTGAGCTTTGCTTGTTTCATGAGCTTTGATTGGTTCAACACGAAGTTTATCACAGCCACTTACAAAGACATTCCTACCAGATCCAGTGATTCATTGTAGGGTATTTTAAGCAAATTTCACAATACATCTTTTCTTCCCCTTGGCTCTCCTTCATAACAAGCCATGACCAGGAATCTTTCCAGTGAAGTTGAAACTCTCTCTCTTCTCTGTGCCATACTTTTTGTCTTTTGACACAGCAGTAGGATTTGGGCTTCTACTCTCACAGGGGCTGTGGCTCTGACATACATTGCCCGCATCTTGTTTGTTGGTTTTCTTGAAGCCAAAATTAAGAAGACTTTGAGATGTCATATTTCACTAAAACTGCTATGAAACCTGTCTTGCTAGGCAAACTGGGTTCTATTCTCAATATTCCTGAGTTTTGCATTTCATGAATCTGAAAAAAGAATGACAGATGGATTTTACATTTTTTCTAGGGCATCAGCAAGGGCCAAAAATCTAAAATTCTAATTTCTGTTTGAAATTAGCATTTCTGTTCAAATGTTGAAATTCCAACACACGATATCATAAGACAAAGTAAGGATTCTTATTATGAATCTCACTAGACAAAAAGGCACACCTACTGCCGATGTTTTATCAATTCCCAGCAGAAATTGCCAGCTGCTAGGAACTGAAATTGTGGGGACGCAGATTCCTTGCAGATGAAGTGCCCACAGGTAAGAGCATCATTTGCTTTCACAGCAATAATTTCCGTATCTATCCCACCGAATCGCTAAAAAATGTCCATCACAATTAGTGAACTGTTCCAGAGTTAGACTTACATTCATCTTATTTCATGAGTGTGACGGTTTACAGATGCAAGCTACAGTATACACCGCACAAACTGCCCACACACTGTCCACGCTGCACATAGTTATGGTTAGCAGACCCAGAAATCTCAGCATTAGACGGATGTGGCACCTAGCACCAGCCTGCAGTCACTGCCCCCACCACTAGGGTCAGTGGTTCCAGTAACACACAGTCACTGCCCCCACCATTAGGGTCAGTGGTTCCAGTAACACACATCAGCCTGCAGTCACTGCCCCCACCACTAGGGTCAGTGGTTCCCATAACACACACCAGCCTGCAGTCACTGCCCCCACCACTAGGGTCAGTGGTTCCAGTAACACACACCAGCCTGCAGTCACTGCCCCCACCACTAGGGTCAGTGGTTCCAGTAACACACACCAGCCTGCAGTCACTGCCCCCACCACTAGGGTCAGTGGTTCCAGTAACACACACCAGCCTGCAGTCACTGCCCCCACCACTAGGGTCAGTGGTTCCAGTAACACACACCAGCCTGCAGTCACTGCCCCCACCACTAGGGTCAGTGGTTCCAGTAACACACACCAGCCTGCAGTCACTGCCCCCACCACTAGGGTCAGTGGTTCCAGTAACACACACCAGCCTGCAGTCACTGCCCCCACCACTAGGGTCAGTGGTTCCAGTAACACACCATCTGGTTGTCACCTTTACTAAAATAATACATCAAAGGCAACACAAGGAAATGAGGAACGTCAGTGGCCACAAGACTAATTCTTACGTATGGGTATCCTTTTTGAAATGTATACATAAAATGGCTTCTCAATGAGCGCTGCTCTCTCTCCCCCCTTGTGGCATAACGGCTTGTATAACAGCTTCTCAATTAGCTCATTCAGAAGCCATTATACAAGCCGTTATGCCACAAGGGGAGAGAGAGAACAGCGCTCATTGAGAAGCCATTATACATTGTTATTAAGACAAGTCCCATCATGCTTACCTTTACCTATCTGGATAGAACTGCACTTTATGGCACTAATATTTATCCCCGGCGCTCATGTAATCACTGCAGTCCTGTATGCTCATCGCTGCTCCGGGTTCTCTCTCCCCTTCACTGCGTGTAAATGACAGATCGGAGCAGAGCACGCAGTGAAGGGGAGAGGAAGTGCTCACAAGAAAACTTGTGCAGTTCTATCCAGATAGGTAAGCATGCTGGGACTTGTATGCAGGTATGCGATGTTTGACTTGTTAGGCCATGTCATTTTACACTGTCACATATTGAGAGCATGGACACTGCTGCAGTCTTTTCTCAGGTACTTACTCTGTCTTCCTCTCAGCTCTACTTAGCACGTTCCACCACACAGCCTAACGGGTCACAGCCTCTGCACCATGGTAACCACCTGCTGCCATCTACTAGAGCCTTACAGAACTTCCGGGTGTCCTTAGATGTTATAATAAGAATAATAGCGTCGTGCTGGTGGTATTAAAGAGAACTGGGAGGAAATGATTACTCCTCGAGCCACCGCATAGCAGTGTCCGGCTCTGCTTGCCTGAAGCAGGGCTAAATGTGACAAAAATGTACATGCCCCGGGCATCGGGCGATACAAATTCCACAACCCTGATAGTAATACTTCGTTTTAACTTTATTTTATTTTGTAGGCATTAAAAAAACATGAAGAACGATAAATGTCTTATCTCTCAAACTTTATGGTTTAAGAGACATTCACAAGCAAAGTTTCCCCTCCCGCCCCTTTTACCTAGTGTAAGCCATCTCTTCTCAGATGTGGAATCCAGTCCATAGACCAGACAGATAACAGAAGGGGACAATCTTCTTCCTATGAGAACAATGAAAGCCCTGCCCCCCTTGACAAGCTTTTCAGGTTTTTCCCTTATCTTAATTGAAGATTGTCCCTCTCTGCAGTCTACCTGGGCACCTCCCTTCTGATCTGGCTGAGCAGTGTTATATCAGTAAAAGGGGCGGGAGGGGGATACTTTGTCATTGAATTGCTCTTGAACTACAACTCTGACAGAATTAAAATAACACTCTCCAAAGTCCAAATATTATGATGATTAGTTAGAGCGGCTTTTATTATGAAACATTACTATCCCTTTAAACCAATAAGGTTATTACTGAGGAACAGATTTGACAAGGCCCTTCCACCTCCTATGGCAGTGGATATTATAACAATGAATCAAGAGTTCCCATGCCCTTCTTCTCTCAAAAGGGGCAGACAATGGAGCATGAGAACATCAAGAGGAACTTCCAGATCTCGACCTTTTTCAGATAAGTCTTCCTACTGCTTCCACTTTTTCCCCAAGGAAAAGTGGGTGGCAGACTCGCTTCTTTTTCCTTCACTGGTGAGACATAACTTCAAATCCATGGGTTCTACAGACAATCATGGGTTATCAAATAGAGCTTTATTCCATCCCTACTACATGCATGACTCCTTTCCAGTTCTCAGAGGAGGAAAGACTCTTCGTGAACAGAGAAGTCCAAGAACCAGCTCAAAAAGTTGTTCCTCTATACCAGGGCTCAAAATTTCCCCTTGCCACTAGCCAATGGCGAGTGAAAATTTAGCCCTGGAGAGTAGAAATTCAGCCCTGGTGGGTATGTTATGGCTTGCAGTGGAGAGTAACTTTTCAGGTCTGGCTAGTAGCAAAGGACTTCAAGTTTTAAGCCCTGTTCTATACTCTCCAGGGTATATCAACAACCTCTTTTTGGTCAATAAAAAAAATCTTTTACTGGTCTGAGACCTGAAACTTTAAGTGAATAAAACATATGTCCTTTGCAGACATTTCAAAATGGAGGTCATTCATTGTCTAAGAGACTCCCACTTGACATCAGATTGGATGGTGAAATTAGATCTGAAAGATGCTTACCTGACAGTTCCCATATCTCACAATTACAAACCTTTCCTCCATTTTATTTGGAACAAACAGAATAGGCAATTTGTTTGCCTACCATTTGGACCATCTTTAGCACCTTGGGGCTTCACAAAACCAATATAGTTTCCTTTCTGAGATCCAGAGGAGTCCGTATGATAATTAGTATGTCGTCCAGATATATTATGTCCCAAAGCTTGACAACTATACAATTACAGCTTCAAAGGTTGATTCATTTTCTAACCCATCTGGGGTTTACCATCAAGAGAAATCAATTCTCATTACGAAACAGTCTATAGAATTCCTAGGCTTCATTATCAGTCCTCAAACCACTTCATTCATCTGCCATGAAAAAAGTTGAGGTTAATTTGCAAAGAGATCAAAACACTTCTATGCAAAGAAATTATATTGCGAAGAAGCATAGCCAGGATGGCTGACACGCTTTCGGCCCTCAATCGAGGCAATTTTCTTAGGACCTCTTCATTACTGAGCACTTCAACAGTTGAAAACAATTCATCTAATGAAAGGCTTAGATTATTCAAATCAAGTTCCCTTGTGACTAAAGGCAAACAAAGAATTGAATTGGTGGCTTTAGCACATGGAGGCATGGAACTGCAGAGCCATTTCTGGTTCAGCCCTAGACATCATAGAGTCAGATGCCAGCCATCTCAGCTGGGGAGCTCATTGTAGTTCTCTCACCACCGGAGGCAAATGGTCTCAGAAAGAAACCTTAAAGCACATCAATTGTTTAGAATAGTTATCAGATTCTTTCGCTATCAAGAGCCTATCTCACAATGCAACAAATCTTTGCATTCTTCCCAAAATGCACAATATCTCGGTGGTGAGATATATCGTTTAGGGAAAACCAAACTGATGATTCTAGCCAAAGAATTTTGGGATTTCTGCCGGTCTCAGTTCAGATGAAATATCTCCCAGGCTTAGCAAACACTGTAGCAGACTGGTAGTCAAGAGATCTTAAAGACTACAGTGATTGAAAATTGTGCTGTGTCATTTCCAATCGAATCTACTGTGGGGACCATTACTAAAAGATCTGTTTGCGTCTTGGCTGAACAAGCACTACAAAACCTTTTACAGCTGGAGACCAGACCCAGTGGCTTTGGCGTCAGATGCGTTTCTTCAAACATGGACAAAGGGAAAGAATTAAGCCTTTCCTCCATTCACTATGATTCAAGGGTTATTCTTCAGATCAGGAATCAACAAGCTACAATAGTCCTAATAACGCCCTCCTGTTTACCTTGGTTCAAGCCTCTCCTGTAGTATCAAAAGATTACCGCAGATGCCTCCCACAACTCCATTACTGACAAATCCTTTGGGGAATCCTCACAATTTACTGGTATCCAACCATCTACAGATCATGGCATGACTGATCTCCGGAAAATCATTTACTGAGGTAATTTCGGAAACTGCTTTGTCCCTCATGGAGGAAGCATGGGCACCAAGTACCAGATCAGGCTGTGTGTCCTGCTGGACAATTTGGTCTCGTTGGTGTCTGGAACGAGGTCTGGATCCCATATCTTCCGATTCAACTGGTGTGATCAATTTTTTTTTCCTCAATATTTCAGGGTTGGAAATCGTACAGAACTATTAACTGTCATAGATTATGCTATTTCAGCTAATCATGAAAACTATGATCGATGTCCGTTGGGCCAACACCCTTTAGTATGTAGATTAATGAATGGTATTAGATTCTCCAGACCACAAACTTCGAAATACTCCTCACTTTGGGATGTCAATTCAGTGTTAAATGTTTTGTCGCTGAAACAACTTTCAGCTAAACTCACTATGCTACTCTATTTGATTTATTTCCAACACGGTTTGGACATTCGTGCCTTAGACATCAAGAGTAGATCCTCTGTTCCCGAAAGAGTATTATTTTACATTTCTAAGAGAACAAACATGGATTCTAGGCAGATCTTGTACCCCTGTTGTCCTCATAACCCAAACCTGTGTGTTCATCAAAGTCTAGAGGCAAACAAGACAGAGACATCTGACCTGAGGTTATCCAACCATTATCAGTTGCTGATTTTTTTTTTTAACCCTCACCTTACAGTTATTTCTACTATTTTGGCCTGTTGGACTATGCAATCATCAGGTATCGGCATTTCTAGCTTCAGAGAACATTCTTCCAGAGGAGCTATGTCTTCTCAAGCCCTGGTAACAGGAGGCAGACTAGAAGATATTCTCAGAGCAGCTGATTGGGCTAGGGAAAAATTATGCCTCTGGTCTTGTAATAAAATCTATATATAGATATACCTGACTGCTGTGTGATGGACTCCTACCTAGGTAAGTGCTTCTGTTACACACGGTAATTATATAGATACACCTGACTGCTGTGTGATGGACTCCTACCTAGGTAAGTGCTTCTGTTACACACAGTAATTGTATAGATACGCCTGACCGCTGTGTGATGGACTCCTACCTAGGTAAGTGCTTCTGTTACACACAGTAATTATATAGATACATCTGACTGCTGTGTGATGGACTCCTACCTAGGTAAGTGCTTCTGTTACACACAGTAATGATATAGATAACCTGACTGCTGTATGATGGACTCCTACCTAGGTAAGTGCTTCTGTTACACACAGTAATTATATAGATACGCCTGACTGCTGTGTGATGGACTCCTACCTAGGTAAGTGCTTCTGTTACACACAGTAATGATATAGATACATCTGACTGCTGTGTGATGGACTCCTACCTAGGTAAGTGCTTCTGTTACACACAGTAATGATATAGATACATCTGACTGCTGTGTGATGGACTCCTACCTAGGTAAGTGCTTCTGTTACACACAGTAATGATATAGATAACCTGACTGCTGTATGACTGACTCCTACCTAGGTAAGTGCTTCTGTTACACACAGTAATTATATAGACACACCTGACTGCTGTATAATGGACTCCTACCTAGGTAAGTACTTCTGTTACACACAGTAATTATATAGATACACCTGAATGCTGTGTGATGGACTCCTACCTAGGTAAGTTCTTCTGTTACACACAGTAATTATATAGATACACCTGAATGCTGTATGATGGACTCCTACCTAGGTAAGTGCTTCTGTTACACACAGTAATTATATAGATACACCTGACTGCTGTGTGATGGACTCCTACCTAGGTAAGTACTTCTGTTATACACAGTAATTATATAGATACACCTGACTGCTGTGTGATGGACTCCTACCTAGGTAAGCCCTTCTGTTACACACAGTAATATAGATACACCTGAATGCTGTATGATGGACTCCTACCTAGGTAAGTGCTTCTGTTACACACAGTAATTATATAGATACACCTGACTGCTGTGTGATGGACTCCTACCTAGGTAAGTACTTCTGTTATACACAGTAATTATATAGATACACCTGACTGCTGTGTGATGGACTCCTACCTAGGTAAGCCCTTCTGTTACACACAGTAATATAGATACACCTGAATGATGTATGATGGACTCCTACCTAGGTAAGTGCTTCTGTTACACACAGTAATTATATAGATACACCTGACTGCTGTGTGATGGACTCCTACCTAGGTAAATACTTCTGTTATACACAGTAATTATATAGATACGCCTGACCGCTGTGTGATGGACTCCTACCTAGGTAAGTGCTTCTGTTACACACAGTAATTATATAGATACACCTGACTGCTGTGTGATGGACTCCTACCTAGGTAAGTACTTCTGTTATACACAGTAATTATATAGATACGCCTGACCGCTGTGTGATGGACTCCTACCTAGGTAAGTGCTTCTGTTACACACAGTAATTATATAGATACGCCTGACTGCTGTGTGATGGACTCCTACCTAGGTAAGTGCTTCTGTTACACACAGTAATTATAAACAATAAAGGTTTAAGAGATAAGACTTATATCGTTCTTCATGTTTTTTTAATGCCTACAAAATAAAACAAAGATAAAACGAAGTATTACTATCCCTTTAAAGCGTGAGTGCTTCCCACAACTAAATATCCTATTTGAAGCCTAGTCAAGCTTTCTGGAGCGCACCCGCAATTTTTTAAGCCAAGTTTCATACTCTTTTTGACTTTGTACCTTCACTATAATACTATCACTCTGTTTGAACACTGGGGTCACACGGATTATGGAAAATATTAAAGCCATCCATTCACAAGCCACAGCAGAGGAGAACAGTCTACAATTCACTACAGAGGACACTGAAAACATCTTGTTCACAGCTGCTCCTGAGGATACTGCGGGGGTGAGTCTCCTCTTAACCTTTATTACTCTCTATTAAAACTTAAAAAAGAGAGACTGATCTATATATGCATGGACTCTCTCTCTCCAATTACCATCTCAACAATCAGTTACCCAGGGGTTTTACAATCAGGAACACTCCCACAATAGGTTGTTCAAATCCTGAGTTTTGTAAAAGGTGGTGTGCAATCCTTAATACATGATCATTTGATTTATTGGTTCTTGTGGTTGAGGAAGATCTTGAAACTTAGTTAGACAAGATTTACAAAATGTTAAAAGTTTACATAAAGACACTCACCAATGATACCTCTACAGTCTGGTATAATAAACTCACTACTACTATTTAAAAATACAAACAAGAACTAGTTACCTTCAAAAACCGTAAACTCTAGAGAGTACAGGAAGATTACAAGGAAAACAGAGTATATTCCTGGCTCTCTGGACAACGTCATCGCACTACACTACCTACACGACAACACAGGAGATTAACCAAACCAAAAAATCCCAATACTATTGACTCTAGTGGAAACTCTTACCAATCTGATACAGACGATCAGCCTTCTTCCATTCCCAACACAACAGATACCATACCTCAATACCCTGAAATTGAAAGTCCTTTTTTAGGGCTACAAATCAGATCCAACAAAACAGGAGGAAGCGTCCACACCCAAGGAGGGGCGGGAGGCACCATGGATCCAAACAAACCACCAAAAATTCCCAGAACGTAGTGTTCAATCTGAGCAATAGGCCTTGCACACTAGCTGAAACCTCCCTTTTAGCTAAAGGACTCTCCTTTGTCCCAACCACAAGACCCAATAAATTTAATTTGGAAGTTGATACTCAAATTCAAATAAAGCTTAATTTAAACATTTTTTTTTTTTTTAAGGATCACACCACCACTGGCATCCCCTCCACTCTCAGGCCTAAAAGCACATTTGAGCCACCTTCTACAGATCCTGCAATTAAAACTCTCACATGTAGATTTCTGACTGATGCACTGAATCTAAGAGCAAAAAACAGGCATTCCAATCTCTCTGGTCCAGAGTTCAGGGCCCTTAAGTCCCTTTCAAAGGATCGTAACCTGGTCATTCGGCCAGCAGATAAGAGAGGGGCAATAGTGGTACCGAATACACAGGACTATAGAATGGACCTTCTAAGACAACTTTCTGATCAGCACACACATCATGCTCTGCCGTCTGACCCCGCAGCTACTTTTAAACAACTGATTGACACCATGTTGTCCACAGCATTCAATAGTAGACAAATCACAGATTCATTTTTTCAACATATGACAGTAAAACATCCTATTTGTCCCATTATATATTGTCTACCAAAAATCCATAAAAATCCTGTTTCTCCTCCTGGTCGACCCATTATTTCAGCCAGAGGCTCTTAATTGCAACCAATCTCCACTTTTCTTGATAATGAATTACAACCTTTTGTGAAATCCATGCCATTATATATAAAAGATACTACAGATCTACTAAGGATGCTAACTGGACTCCCTGGAGTTGGGAGGGAGGATACTCTGGTTGACAGCCTATACACCGTCATTCCACATGATGGTGGTGTGGAGGCTGGTCAGCGTGCCATGACGGAATCCGAACTTACCCCCAAATATCCTATTGAGCTTCTGTGACCTCCTCACTTTAACCTTATCTAAAAAATATTTTAGATTCGACAAAACCTATCTATAGTTGGCAGGCACCTAAATTGGATCCAATGTGGCACCCTCCTACGCAAACCTCTATATGCTTCAGTATGAACTGCATTGTATTCAACATCCCTGTATCTGTTTTTATAAGAGATACATTGATGATTTGCTCATTATATGGACGGGTGCCCCCTTGGAACTCATTGACTGGATTACAAAACTTAATTCTCTGGACAGTCCCATTAGATTTAAATATGCCTATAGTGAAACAGCTGTAGATGTTCTAGATTTTCATATTTATAAGAAAAAGACAACAAACTAGAAACCACATGTCACAAAACCCACTGATAGAAACACTTTGCTCCATGCTAATAGTTCTCATCCACCAAGTCTAAGAGGTGTATCCCTACTCGCAGTTCCTTGGAGTGGTCAGGAAGAATGATGACCCATTAAAAAAGTTCGCTGAGAAAAAATGCAGATTTCTGCAACAGGGCTATGATTCTAAATTATTGAAAATGGAATTAAACAGAGTCAAGAACATCACCCAAAGAGACTTAATCCAATCTAGGAAGCGGGACAATAAACCAACACGTATGGTTCTCAGCCCAATACTTCCCTGGTGAGATTCTATCAAAAATCATTGAACAACATTGGCCTATTCTATCTACAGACTCCGAACTACAGTTTTATTCCACTTCAGCCCCTATGGTCACATTCTTGCGTGGAAGGACTATGAAAGATTTTTTGATGCATCCCGATATAACAGACAACAAACTACCAACTAAACAAAAGACTACATGGCTGGCAAGGCAAAAGGAACAGAAAAGCGGTTTCCAATGTGCAAATTGTACAACTTGCAACAGCATGATAAAAACTACTACCTTCAGACATCCTCACACAAATAAGAGCTTTACAATTAGACACAGACGAACGTGCACATCAGAATTTGTGATATACATATTGACTTGTCCCTGTTCCAAAGTGTATGTAGGCAAGACTGAAACTACTTTCAGAGAAAGGATGGCAAATCATCGGTCTTCTATTAGCGCAGCCCTTTCCGCTGGCTCTTCAGATAAACCAGTTGTGAGACACTTTCAAGATCATCATCATACAGTGGCCTCTCTCAAAACCATTTTGATAGATCATATCCCACCACTACCCAGGGGAGGGGCCGTGGTGGGATTTACCAACACTATTCTCAGAGTAAGAATGGGATCCCCTGTCCAGCATATTCACAAGTCATTAAATGAAGGTTGGTTTGTTCCTTTTGCACCGTATCTGTAACAATATATATCTACATGCATATTAGGACTTTATGTCCAGCATGTTCTCTCTTTCGTCACATCGTGATAGGGACGCATAATAGGACTTTCGGTTCAGCACTCCCTTCGCCATCTGTAACCTTGGAGTATTTATATTGGACTGCATAATGACACCTCCTGTCCAGCAGACAATCTACATGAAAGGACTTTGATTTAACTACCTTGTCTTTCTAGAATCCACTGTATTTTGGTGGCATTATTTCTATCTATTAATTTACCACTTACTATTTTTATACATTTTGTTTGCTCATAAACTCACTTATTCATGACATGCAAGTCAGCTTAGCATGTCTATACCAAAACAATCTCGTATAATACATATGACTTTTGGAACACTAAGTGATTTATCTTGAAATTGACTTAAAATGACCTCTTAACGTAGGGCTTAAAGATGAGAACTATTTGGAATTATCTATTTTTCTATATTATTCAGAAAGGACTTTATAAAATGTATCACTAATATGTTATCTACAGGTAGCTGGACTCTATTTTGTAAAACATCAGAAGGATGTGGTTAATATGTACATAGTCTTATGATTCCTCTACAACAATGTAACTGCAACATTTATTATAAAGTACAAATGTCTATTTTACGATCCTGTACTACACATTCTTACTACATAGCCCCCGATTCGGGTTTAAGCCTTTAGCTAGTTGTTACAATATCTGCAGATCCAATCTGCTCTCAAATCTTTTTGTGTTCAAGAATCTTTCTATGTCCTCTCTGATACACTGCCAACACCGGTAAATCAGGCGGGTGATATCTTACTGCCCAGGAGACAGGCGCTGTGATACGCTGGTGTCCCGTGGCTAGTTAAAACAGTTATCCCTGAACTACATCGGTGCCATCCTATAGTACTCAGAAGTTCTACTGAATACAGTAGAGAGATTTTTGATGGGCCAGGTAATCATGAACAGACCTAACAGTACACACTGCAATGCACCAGAGTCCCACAAGTAAGTATGATCACAAACCAATGTCTTCATTCATTCTATTGCTGTGATCAAATTCCCTTTAATAGATTGATCTCTTTATCTCCTGCGTACTATATACAATTCCAGTAAAACACTATCTTAAAGTGGGCATATCTCCCATATGTGCCCATATAGTACAATTAGCACTGCACGCAGATGATTGTCAGGCCTTCAGACATTAAAATATCACTAAGGTCCTTCAACAAACTATATATTCACTATTAGCCTGTAGTTCATCATCACACTAGAGGATCATGGGTATTACAGTCAGTCACTGTATTTTTACTCTTGACATCATACACTTGCACCAACGTCATTTTTGGTGTTGTGTTCACATTTGGTAAATGAAGGGAGGTTGTTCATTGGTCTCAATCCTGATGAAGGTTACTGTTTGTTAACTGAAACGTTGATCTGTATTTAAAATTTCACTGGATTTTCACACTTTATAAAGTCCTGAGAGTGCTTCATACTACTTACAACTGATATATATATATATTTTGTACAGTCCTCCCTGCCCCACCATCTCCCATAACCAAAACATGCTGCACCCCCAAGCCCGCTTCTCAGACTCACTCCGCAGTAGAGGGGAGGTCTCCTTCTTCATGTACTTTCCCTGCACCTCTGCTGGTTTCGACACTTCTTTCTTGGTTTTCTTTCTAGAAAGCAACATTCCTCGCACCCCACGGACCCACCGGGCTCCCTCCTCGCACCCCACGGGCTCCCTCCTCGCACCCCACAGATCCACTGGGCTCCCTCCTCACCCAGGCTGCTCACAGTCCACCTCCCCCAGCAGTATATTCCCCTCCCCTAGTACTAACCTGAGAAACAGCTCTCTAGGCACCCCCCCAGTACTAACCCGAGAGACAGCTCTCTAGGCATCCCCCCCAGTACTAACCCGAGACACAGCTCTCTAGGCACCCCCCCAGTACTAATCCGAGAGACAGCTCTCTAGGCACCCCCCCAGTACTAATCCGAGAGACAGCTCTCTAGGCATCCCCCCAGTACTAACCCGAGAGACAGCTCTCTAGGCACCCCCCCAGTACTAAACTGAGAGACAGCTCTCTAGGTCTTACTTCATCCTGTACCAAACCCAGGGGCAGCTCTCCGAGTCCTCTCCCCTCCTGTACCAACCCCAGGGGCAGCTCTCCGAGTCCTCTCCCCTCCTGTACCCCAGGGGCCAGCTCTATGGGTCCTCTCACCTCCTGTACCAACCCCAGGAGACAGCTCTATGGGTCCTCTCACCTCCTGTACCCCAGGGGGCAGCTCTATGGGTCCTCTCCCCTTCTATACCCCAGGGGGCAGCTCTATGGGTCCTCTCCCCTTCTATACCCCAGGGGCCAGCTCTGTGGGTCCTCTCCCCTTCTATAACCCAGGGGGCAGCTCTATGGGTCCTCTCCCCTTCTATACCACAGGGGGCAGCTCTATGGGTCCTCTCCCCTTCTATAACCCAGGGGCCAGCTCTATGGGCCCTCTCACCTCCTGTACCCCAAGGGGCAGCTCTGTGGGTCCTCTCACCTCCTGAACCCCAGTGGTAGCTCTATGGGTCCTCTCCCCTTCTATACCCCAGGGGCAGCTCTATGGGTCCTCTCATCTCCTGTACCAACCCCAGGAGACAGCTCTATGGGTGCGCTCACCTCCTGTACCCCAGGAGACAGCTCTATGGGTGCGCTCACCTCCTGTACCCCAGGAGACAGCTCTGTGGGTCCTCTCACCTCCTGTACCCCAGGGGCAGCTCTATGGGTCCTCTCCCCTTCTATACCCCAGGGGGCAGCTCTATGGGTCTTCTCCCCTTCTATACCCCAGGGGGCAGCTCTATGAGTCCTCTCACCTCCTGTACCAACCCCAGGATACAGCTCTATGGGTCCTCTCACCTCCTGTACCCCAGGGGGCAGCTCTATGGGTCCTCTCCCCTTCTATACCCCAGGGGGCAGCTCTATGGGTCCTCTCCCCTTCTATACCCCAGGGGGCAGCTCTATGAGTCCTCTCACCTCCTGTACCAACCCCAGGATACAGCTCTATGGGTCCTCTCACCTCCTGTACCCCAGGGGGCAGCTCTATGGGTCCTCTCCCCTTCTATACCCCAGGGGGCAGCTCTATGGGTCCTCTCCCCTTCTATACCCCAGGGGGCAGCTCTATGGGTCCTCTCCCCTTCTATAACACAGGGGGCAGCTCTATGAGTCCCCCCGGTACTAGCTACAGTCCCAGCTCCGTTCACGGAGTCGTTAGTTCGTGCGCCCCCTACCGGTCCGAACGGGCACTTCCCGGATGTGGCAGGCGGCGGCACGAGACGGCACCACACCCACCGACCCAGCCGTGCGCGAGCCTCTCTACCGTCACGTGATCTCAAACTCTGCCCCCCTCGGTTCTTTCTCAAGAAAACTTTTCCACAACCCACAGCACATGCGCAGCACCAGCAACAGGCTGTGACGTGGCCCCATACCCGCTCCCTATTGGCCATTCCTGCCTAGGAGAGGGCGTGGTTGTTTGGCCCGGTTCAAGCAACAAGTGACCCTCCAGTTGTTGTTGGACTGCAGGTCTCATTTTCATCCGTCTAGGACTAGTAGTTCAGCAATTCATATGCCAATGTCTGGTCCTCCCAGAGCCTCACCCCATGGCACCTCAAAGGTCTGGTACCACCCTCACCTCATATACCCATGCCTGGTCCTCCCAGAGTCTCACCCCATGGCACCTCATAGGTCTGGTACCACCCACACCTCATATACCCATGTCTGGTCCTCCCAGAGTCTCACCCCATGGCACCTCAAAGGTCTGGTACCACCCTCACCTCATATACCCATGCCTGGTCCTCCCAGAGTCTCACCCCATGGCACCTCAAAGGTTTGGTACCACTCACATCTCATATACCCATGTCTGGTCCTCCCAGAGCCTCACCCCATGTCACCTCAAAGGTCTGGTACCACCCACACCTCATATACCCATGTCTGGTCCTCCCAGGGTCTCACCCCATGGCACCTCACAGTTCTGGTACCACTCACATCTCATATACCCATGCCTGGTCCTCCCAGAGTCTCACCCCATGGCACCTCAAAGGTCTGGTACCACCCTCACCTCATATACCCATGCCTGGTCCTCCCAGAGCCTCACCCCATGTCACCTCAAAGGTCTGGTATCACCCACACCTCATATACCCATGTCTGGTCCTCCCAGAGCCTCACCCCATGGCACCTCACAGGTCTGGTACCACTCACATCTCATATACCCATGCCTGGTCCTCCCAGGGTCTCACCCCATGGCACCTCATAAATCTGGTACCACCCACACCTCATATACTTATGTCTGGTCCTCCCAGGGTCTCACCCCATGTCACCTCATAGGTCTGGTATCACCCACACCTCATATACCCATGTCTGATACTCCCAGGGTCTCACCCCATGGCACCTCATAAATCTGGTACCACCCACACCTCATATACTCATGTCTGGTCCTCCCAGGGTCTCACCCCATGGCACCTCAAAGGTCTGGTACCACCCACACCTCATTTACCCATGTCTGGTCCTCCCAGAGTCTCACCCCATGGCACCTCAAAGGTCTGGTACCACCCTCACCTCATATACCCATGTCTGGTCCTCCCAGAGTCTCACCCCATGTCACCTCATAGGTCTGGTATCACCCACACCTCATATACTCATGTCTGGTCCTCCCAGGGTCTCACCCCATGTCACCTCATAGGTCTGGTATCACCCACACCTCATATACCCATGTCTGGTCCTCCCAGGGTCTCACCCCATGTCACCTCATAGGTCTGGTACCACCCACACCTCATATACCCATGTCTGTTCCTCCCTGGGTCTCACCCCATGGCACTTCATAGCCATACCTGGGAACTCTACGGATTTGCCCCGGAGACTCCGGTTCTGACAGAGCTTTACCGGGTCTCCGGGGCAGAGGCTGATTCCTCCGGATGTGGGGAGTTTCTATTGAAACTCTACCCGCTTACACTCTTTCTCCCGCTGTTCCTCCGTCCCCAGCCTTCTGTGTGACATTTTTAAACCTTTGAGTGCTAGAGTAGTACGGAATGCATTGCTTTGCAATGCATTCCGTACCACTCTGAATCTCAAAGGGTTAAGCACCCCCCCCCCCCGCTCGCGTCAAGCCCCGCCCCTTTTTGACGCGATTAGCGTCATTTTTGTCACCCCCTGCTGAACAGAGGACTCCCCTCCGGGAAAGGACTCTAGGTGACAATGGTAGCAGTGTGTCACAGTAGATATAGAATGGATCAGTGTGTGAAGAGGTGATATTCTAGTGAGCGGACACTAGGTGTCGCTAGTAGCAGTGTGTGACATTAGATCAATGTGTGTAGAGGTGATACTCCAGTGAGAGGACACTAGGTGTCGCAGGTAGCACTGTGATGTCACAGTACAGATAGAATGGATCAGTGTGTCTGTAGATGTGATATTCCAGTGAGCGGACACTAGGTGTCGCTGGTAGCACTGTGATGTCACAGTACAGATAGAATGGATCAGTGTGTGTGTGTAGATGTGATATTCCAGTGAGCGGACACTAGGTGTCGCTGGTAGCACTGTGATGTCACAGTATAGATATAGAATGGATCAGTGTGTGTGTGTGTGTGTGTAGAGGTGATATTCCAGTGAGCGGACACTAGGTGTCACTGGTAGCACTGTGATGTCACAGTATAGATATAGAATGGATCAGTGTGTGTAGAGGTGATATTCCAGTGAGCGGACACTAGGTGTCGCTGTTAGCAGTGTGTGACAGTACAGATAGAATGGATCTGTGGGTGTGTAGAGGTCATATTCCAGTGAGAGGACACTAGGTGTCGCTGGTAGCAGTGTGTGAAAGTACAGATAGAATGGATCACTGTGTAAAGAGATGATATTCCAGTGAGCGGACACTAGGTGTCGCTGGTAGCACTGTGATGTCACAGTATAGAAATAGAATGGATCAGTGTGTGTAGAGGTGATATTCCAGTGAGCGGACACTAGGTGTCGCTGGTAGTACTGTGATGTCACAGTATAGATATAGAATGGATCAGTGTGTGTAGAGGTGATATTCTAGTGAGCGGACACTAGGTGTCGCTGGTAGTACTGTGATGTCACAGTATAGATATAGAATGGATCAGTGTGTGTAGAGGTGATATTCTAGTGAGCGGACACTAGGTGTCGCTGGTAGCACTGTGATGTCACAGTATAGATATAGAATGGATCAGTGTGTGTAGAGGTGATATTCCAGTGAGAGGACACTAGGTGTCGCTGGTAGTACTGTGATGTCACAGTATAGATATAGAATGGATCACTGTGTGTAGAGGTGATATTCCAGTGAGCGGACACTAGGTGTTGCTGGTAGCACTGTGATGTCACAGTATAGATATAGAATGGATCAGTGTGTGTAGAGGTGATATTCCAGTGAGAGGACACTAGGTGTCGCTGGTAGTACTGTGATGTCACAGTATAGATATAGAATGGATCAGTGTGTGTGTGTGTAGAGGTGATATTCCAGTGAGCGGACACTAGGTGTCGCTGGTAGCACTGTGATGTCACAGTATAGATATAGAATGGATCAGTGTGTGTAGAGGTGATATTCTAGTGAGCGGACACTAGGTGTCGCTGGTAGCACTGTGATGTCACAGTATAGATATAGAATGGATCAGTGTGTGTAGAGGTGATATTCCAGTGAGAGGACACTAGGTGTCGCTGGTAGTACTGTGATGTCACAGTATAGATATAGAATGGATCAGTGTGTGTGTGTGTAGAGGTGATATTCCAGTGAGCGGACACTAGGTGTCGCTGGTAGCACTGTGATGTCACAGTATAGATATAGAATGGATCAGTGTGTGTAGAGGTGATATTCTAGTGAGCGGACACTAGGTGTCGCTGGTAGCACTGTGATGTCACAGTATAGATATAGAATGGATCAGTGTGTGTAGAGGTGATATTCCAGTGAGAGGACACTAGGTGTCGCTGGTAGCACTGTGATGTCACAGTATAGATATAGAATGGATCAGTGTGTGTAGAGGTGATATTCCAGTGAGCGGACACTAGGTGTCGCTGGTAGCAGTGTGATGTCACAGTATAGAAATAGAATGGATCAGTGTGTGTAGAGGTGATATTCCAGTGAGCGGACACTAGGTGTCGCTAGTATCACTGTGATGTCACAGTACACATACACTAGTACTAGAGAGGAAGAGAAGGGAATCGCCGGGCGCGGTGGCGTGCGCCTGTAATCCAGCTACTTGGAGGCTGAGTCTGTCGGATCACTTGAGTCCAGGAGTTCTGGGCTGCCCTGAGCTATGTCGATCGGGTGTCCGCACTAAGTTCGGTATCAATATGGTGTCCCTGGGGGAGCTCGGGGTCACCAGGTTGACCTAAGGAGGGGTGAACCGGCCCAGGTCGGAAACGGAGCAGGTCAAAACCCCCGTGCCGATCAGTAGTGGGACCGCGCCTGTGAATAGCCGGTGTAGGACAGCCTGGACAACACAGCGAGACACGGACTCTTTTATTACTAATTCATTATTATTACTAATTATTATTATTATTATTATTATTATTATTACAGCCTGGACAACACAGCGAGACACGGACTCTTTTATTACTAATTCATTATTATTACTAATTATTATTATTATTATTATTATTATTATTATTATTACAGCCTGGACAACACAGCGAGACACGGACTCATTATTATTACTAATTATTATTATTATTATTATTATTACTAATTAATTATTATTATTATTATTACTAATTATTATTATTATTACTAATTAATTATTATTATTACTAATTATTATTATTATTACAGCCTGGACAACACAGCGAGACACGGACTCTTTTATTACTAATTCATTATTATTACTAATTATTATTATTATTATTATTATTATTATTATTATTACAGCCTGGACAACACAGCGAGACACGGACTCATTATTATTACTAATTATTATTATTATTATTATTATTACTAATTAATTATTATTATTATTATTACTAATTATTATTATTATTACTAATTAATTATTATTATTACTAATTATTATTATTATTACAGCCTGGACAACACAGCGAGACACGAACTCTTTTATTATTATTATTATTATTATTATTACCATTATCTCCCTGTATCGTTAGTAATAATATAATAATAATAAAATAATAAAAACACATTAATTCCTATTATTTCCGTGACTCTTCTTTGCGGTTCTTCTCTTAACCCTTTGTGTGCCAGAGGGCTCGGTAGAGGGGATTTTGGGGGACACTTTTTATTACTTTGGACCGGACCCTGTGACGATGAATCGAGACAACTCTGACCCGAAAAGTGAGCGGTTTATTCCGGGAAAGATGAAAGGCTTAACCCTTTGAGCGCCAGTGCTTCACAATGCGTTGCATGACCCTCTGACGCTCAAAGGGTTACAGTGGCTTTGAGAGCGGAGGCTTTATGGCGCGTTGTCACTGCCCTCTAGTGGCTGATAGGTGAATAGACGGTGTGAGCTCCGTGGTATCCCGTTTATCAGCAGTAGGAGTCGCTGTCTCCAAGGCAACGCGTTGTTGGTGGAAGTTCTTTGTGTAATGTGCCCGGAGCAGGGGTGAATTGCCCTAATGACGTTATTTGCCCGCTGTCCTAGTACGTGGATTTATGGGGCAATAATATGGAGGAAGGTGGCTGCTCAGAGGGGGAAAGCAGATATCCGAGGCATAAAACGAGACTTTAATGGGCACATAATGAAAGTGGACACGTCCCGGGTGTGAGATGTGTACCAACAGGGGGCAGCACAGTCTCACTTGTGTCCATATTGGGCTTTAACCCTCGGAGTGCCGGAGAAGTCTCCAACATGTTGGGAAGCAGCCCGTCCTCTCAGGATGCAAAGGGTTAAAAGCCATATTGGGATCACGGGGCTTGCTGGCTCCATTTTGTTCTGTACAGATGTCCTCAGATGGGGTTTACTGTCCTCTCCTGTCACACACAGACTATACATACACATATATACATACATATAAATATACATACACATACCTCCCAAGTGTCCCTCTTTTAGACCCAAATCCCTCTGTCCCTGTGTGTAGGAGATCAGACTGTGTGGTGTGCATATAAGTGTATCACCCTGGTGTCCCTGTGTTTAGGAGATCAGACTGTGTGGTGTGTATATAAGTGTATCACCCTGGTGTCCCTGTGTTTAGGAGATCAGACTGTGTGGTGTGTATAGAAGTGTATCACCCTGGTGTCCCTGTGTTTAGGAGATCAGACTGTGTGGTGTGTATATATGTGTATCACCCTGGTGTACCTGTGTTTAGGAGATCAGACTGTGTGGTGTGTGTATAAGTATATCACCCTGGTGTCCCTGTGTTTAGGAGATCAGACTGTGTGGTGTGTGTATATAAGTGTATCAACCTGGTGTCCCTGTGTTTAGGAGATCAGACTGTGTGGTGTGTGTATATAAGTGTATCACCCTGGTGTCCCTGTGTTTAGGAGATCAGACTGTGTGGTGTGTGTATATAAGTGTATCACCCTGGTGTTCCTGTGTTTAGGAGATCAGACTGTGTGGTGTGTATAGAAGTGCATCACCCTGGTGTCCCTGTGTGTAGGAGATCAGACTGTGTGGTGTGTATAGAAGTGTATCACCCTGGTATCCCTGTGTTTAGGAGATCAGACTGTGTGGTGTGTATAGAAGTGTATCACCCTGGTATCCCTGTGTTTAGGAGATCAGACAGTGTGGTGTGTATATAAGTGTATCACCCTGGTGTCCCTGTGTGTAGGAGATCAGACTGTGTGGTGTGTATATAAGTGTATCACCCTGGTGTCGCTGTGTTTAGTAGATCAGACTGTGTGGTGTGTGTATAATTGTATCACCCTGGTGTCCCTGTGTTTAGGAGATCAGACTGTGTGGTGTGTATATAAGTGTATCATCCTGGTGTTCCTGTGTTTAGGAGATCAGACTGTGTGGTGTGTATAGAAGTGTATCACCCTGGTGTCCCTGTGTTTAGGAGATCAGACTGTGTGGTGTGTATAGAAGTGTATCACCCTGGTGTCCCTGTGTTTAGGAGATCAGACTGTGTGGTGTGTATAGAAGTGTATCGCCCTGGTGTCCCTGTGTTTAGGAGATCAGACTGTGTGGTGTGTATAGAAGTGTATCACCCTGGTGTCCCTGTGTTTAGGAGATCAGACTGTGTGGTGTGTATAGAAGTGTATCACCCTGGTGTCCCTGTGTTTAGGAGATCAGACTGTGTGGTGTGTATATAAGTGTATCACCCTGGTGTCCCTGTGTTTAGGAGATCAGACTGTGTGGTGTGTATATATGTGTATCACCCTGGTGTCCCTGTGTTTAGGAGATCAGACTGTGTGGTGTGTGTATAAGTATATCACCCTGGTGTCCCTGTGTTTAGGAGATCAGACTGTGTGGTGTGTGTATATAAGTGTATCACCCTGGTGTCCCTGTGTTTAGGAGATCAGACTGTGTGGTGTGTGTATATAAGTGTATCACCCTGGTGTCCCTGTGTTTAGGAGATCAGACTGTGTGGTGTGTGTATATAAGTGTATCACCCTGGTGTTCCTGTGTTTAGGAGATCAGACTGTGTGGTGTGTATAGAAGTGCATCACCCTGGTGTCCCTGTCTTTAGGAGATCAGACTGTGTGGTGTGTATAGAAGTGTATCACCCTGGTGTCCCTGTGTTTAGGAGATCAGACTGTGTGGTGTGTATAGAAGTGTATCACCCTGGTGTCCCTGTGTTTAGGAGATCAGACTGTGTGGTGTGTATAGAAGTGTATCACCCTGGTATCCCTGTGTTTAGGAGATCAGACAGTGTGGTGTGTATATAAGTGTATCACCCTGGTGTCCCTGTGTGTAGGAGATCAGACTGTGTGGTGTGTATATAAGTGTATCACCCTGGTGTCCCTGTGTTTAGGAGATCAGACTGTGTGGTGTGTATAGAAGTGTATCACCCTGGTATCCCTGTGTTTAGGAGATCAGACTGTGTGGTGTGTATATAAGTGTATCACCCTGGTGTCCCTGTGTTTAGGAGATCAGACTGTGTGGTGTGTATAGAAGTGTATCACCCTGGTGACCCTGTGTTTAGGTGATCAGACTGCGTGGTGTGTATATAAGTGTATCACCCTGGTGTCCCTGTGTTTAGGAGATCAGACTGTGTGGTGTGTATATATAAGTGTATCACCCTGGTGTCCCTGTGTTTAGGAGATCAGACTGTGTGGTGTGTATATAAGTGTATCTCCCTGGTGTCCCTGTGTTTAGGAGATCAGACTGCGTGGTGTGTATATAAGTGTATCACCCTGGTGTCCCTGTGTTTAGGAGATCAGACTGTGTGGTGTGTATATATAAGTGTATCACCCTGGTGTCCCTGTGTTTAGGAGATCAGACTGTGTGGTGTGTATAGAAGTGTATCACCCTGGTGTCCCTGTGTGTAGGAGATCAGACTGTGTGGTGTGTATATAAGTGTATCACCCTGGTGTCCCTGTGTTTAGGAGATCAGACTGTGTGGTGTGTATATAAGTGTATCACCCTGGTGTCCCTGTGTTTAGGAGATCAGACTGTGTGGTGTGTATATAAGTGTATCACCCTGGTGTCCCTGTGTTTAGGAGATCAGACTGTGTGGTGTGTATATAAGTGTATCACCCTGGTGTCCCTGTGTTTAGGAGATCAGACTGTGTGGTGTGTATATATAAGTGTATCACCCTGGTGTCCCTGTGTTTAGGAGATCAGACTGTGTGGTGTGTATAAATGTATCACATTGCTCCACAACAATAAAACTCACATTATTGTTTCTTTAAACATAAGTATCTGTGTTTATAAATTTGTCTGCTAAAATAAAATACTTTGGTCTTGTTATAAGTCATTTATTAGGTAAAACAAGAAGGTGTCAATAGGTCATGAAATACACTAAAAATTCTTGTTAATGCCCCACCCACCAGTCACACCCCCAGCCACACCCCCTAAAACACAATTGTCCCTCTTTGGAAATTTGAAATGTTGGGAGGTTTGCATACATACATATACACATATACACATATATACATACATACATACATACATACACACATATACACATATATACATACATACATACATACATACACACATATACACATATATACATACATACATACATACATATACACATATACACATATATACATACATACATATGTACATACACACATATACACATATATACATACATACATACATACACACATATAGACATATATATACATACACACATACACATATAGACATATACACATATATACATACATACACACACATACACACACATATACATATATACACACACACACACACATATATACACACATACATATACAGATACGCTCCTTCTGAGCTCCCCGCTCTGTATTATCCTCCTCACAGGCAGTCTCTACTGGGCATGAGTGCGTCGTTACACGTGTTTTAGTGAATTATTATATAGGAAGGATGCATACATACACATATATACACACACACATATATACACAGATATACATACACATATATATACACACATACACTTATATATATATATATAACTAGCAATGTGGGACGGCGTTGCCCATCAGGATATATAGGGAATTAATGCACACACAGGGATGCAAGACAAACACACACAGAGACACATATGCAAATGCACACGCATGCACTGAGATGCATTAAGAGCGACACAGTCATACACACACACACGCAATGCACAACATGCAGACACAGAGTGTGATACAGACATGCAACACACACAGTGAGGAACACACAGGCACGTACAGAGACACACACACACACACACACAGAAGTGAGTCATAAGGGGGTGACTTATGTGTCATTGTAATGAGTTTGTGTTTGTTCTTATGCCTCCACGGTGGCATTCATTCATATAGTTGAAATGCATGTGGTGATTGCACATACTATGGTGGAAGGTGGATCGTGCTGGCTCCCGGGGTGTGAGTTTGAGTGAGACTATGGTGGAAGATGGATCGTGCTTGCTCCCCGGGTGTGAGTGAGTGTGAGTGAGTGTGAGAGTGAGTGATTGCATGTGAGTGATTGCGTTAGTGTGTGTGTGTGATTGAGTGAGAGTATGTGAGTGTGAGAGAGTGTGAGTGAGAGGGAGTATGAGAGAGTGTGAGTGAGAGAGTGTGAGTGTGTGTGTGAGATTGAGTGTGTGTGATTGAGTGTGAGTGAATGTGTGTGAGTGTGTGAATTATTGTGAGTGTGTATGATTGAGTGTGTATGGTTGAGTGTGTGTGATTGAGTGTGAGTGTGTGTGTTTTTTGTCTGATGTGTTTGTGGTGTAGGAGCGACTGTCAGCCATTTTGTTTTTTCAGTTACTTGGATAGTGGTGGGCGGGCTGGATAGTGGGGGCAGGCCAACTCCCTGCATGATTTAAATCACTCCCCCATTGAATCACCCAATGGGAGCAGTAACTCCTCCTTACTTAACCCTTTGAGTGCATACCCCTCTGGCACTCAAAGGGTTAAGTTGAGGTAACATAACAATATAAAACACGGTGGCTCTTCAGTTAAGGCAGCATAGCAATATGCTGAGGGAACAAATAGAAAGTGGTGTTTGAGGCTTGCCCTCTGTAACATACAGCAAAGCATCTCTGTCCCTTTAAGGAGAAAGGGCGGGAATCAGGAAGCAGGAAGGGGAGGAGTGACAGTTGAAAACAGACAGTTAGTGAGGTGACTGAAGAGATGAAAAGAGTTAAATAAAAGAGTTGCTATTAAGTTTATCCCTGAGTTTGTATTTTATGGAAACATTACACTCTAGTACTTAAACAGAGTGTATGGAGGGTTACAGTTATCTGTGGGAGGTGACACAGAGTGTATGGAGGGTTACAGTTATCTGTGGGAGGTGACACAGAGTGTATGGAGGGTTACAGTTATCTGTGGGAGGTGACACAGAGTGTATGGAGGGTTACAGTTATCTGTGGGAGGTGACACAGTGTATGGAGGGTTACAGTTATCTGTGGGAGGTGACACACAGTGTATGGAGGGTTACAGTTATCTGTGGGAGGTGACACAGTGTATGGAGGGTTACAGTTATCTGTGGGAGGTGACACAGAGTGTATGGAGGGTTACAGTTATCTGTGGGAGGTGAAACAGTGTATGGAGGGTTACAGTTATCTGTGGGAGGTGACACAGAGTGTATGGAGGGTTACAGTTATCTGTGGGAGGTAACACAGTGTGTATGGAGGGTTACAGTTATCTGTGGGAGGTGACACAGTGTATGGAGGGTTACAGTTATCTGTGGGAGGTGAAACAGTGTATGGAGGGTTACAGTTATCTGTGGGAGGTGACACACAGTGTATGGAGGGTTACAGTTATCTGTGGGAGGTAACACAGTGTGTATGGAGGGTTACAGTTATCTGTGGGAGGTGACACAGTGTATGGAGGGTTACAGTTATCTGTGGGAGGTGAAACAGTGTATGGAGGGTTACAGTTATCTGTGGGAGGTGACACACAGTGTATGGAGGGTTACAGTTATCTGTGGGAGGTGACACAGAGTGTATGGAGGGTTACAGTTATCTGTGGGAGGTGACACAGTGTATGGAGGGTTACAGTTATCTGTGGGAGGTGACACAGTGTATGGAGGGTTACAGTTATCTGTGGGAGGTGACACACAGTGTATGGAGGGTTACAGTTATCTGTGGGAGGTGAAACAGTGTATGGAGGGTTACAGTTATCTGTGGGAGGTGACACAGAGTGTATGGAGGGTTACAGTTATCTGTGGGAGGTAACACAGTGTGTATGGAGGGTTACAGTTATCTGTGGGAGGTGACACAGTGTATGAAGGGTTACAGTTATCTGTGGGAGGTGAAACAGTGTATGGAGGGTTAAAGTTATCTGTGGGAGGTGACACACAGTGTATGGAGGGTTACAGTTATCTGTGGGAGGTGACACAGAGTGTATGGAGGGTTACAGTTATCTGTGGGAGGTGACACACAGTGTATGGAGGGTTACAGTTATCTGTGGGAGGTGACACAGAGTGTAAGGAGGGTTACAGTTATCTGTGGGAGATGACACAGTGTGTATGGAGGATTACAGTTATCTGTGGGAGGTGACACAGAGTGTATGGAGGGTTACAGTTATCTGTGGGAGGTGACACAGTGTATGGAGGGTTACAGTTAACTGTGGGAGGTGACACACAGTGTATGGAGGGTTACAGTTATCTGTGGGAGGTGAAACAGTGTATGGAGGGTTAAAGTTATCTGTGGGAGGTGACACACAGTGTATGGAGGGTTACAGTTATCTGTGGGAGGTGACACAGAGTGTATGGAGGGTTACAGTTATCTGTGGGAGGTGACACACAGTGTATGGAGGGTTACATTTATCTGTGGGAGGTGACACAGTGTATGAAGGGTTACAGTTATCTGTGGGAGGTGAAACAGTGTGTATGGAGGGTTACAGTTATCTGTGGGAGGTGACACAGAGTGTATGGAGGGTAACAGTTATCTGTGGGAGGTGAAACAGTGTGTATGGAGGGTTACAGTTATCTGTGGGAGGTGAAACAGTGTGTATGGAGGGTTACAGTTATCTGTGGGAGGTGACACACAGTGTATGGAGGGTTACAGTTATCTGTGGGAGATGACACAGTGTGTATGGAGGGTTACAGTTATCTGTGGGAGGTGACACAGTGTGTATGGAGGGTTACAGTTATCTGTGGGAGGTGACAGTGTGTATGGAGGGTTACAATTATCTGTGGCAGGTGACACAGAGTGTATGGAGGGTTACAGTTATCTGTGGGAGGTGACACAGTGTATGGAGGGTTACAGTTATCTGTGGGAGGTGACACAGAGTGTATGGAGGGTTACAATTATCTGTGGGAGGTGACACAGAGTGTATGGAGGGTTAGAATTTTCTGTGGGGGTGACAGAGTGTATGGAGGGTTACAGTTATCTGTGGGAGGTGACACATAGTGTATGGAGGGTTACAGTTATCTGTGGGAGGTGACACAGAGTGTATGGAGGGTTACAGTTATCTGTGGGAGGTGACACAGTGTATGGAGGGTTACAGTTATCTGTGGGAGGTGACACAGAGTGTATGGAGGGTTACAGTTATCTATGGGAGGTGACACAGAGTGTATGGAGGGTTACAGTTATCTGTGGGAGGTGACACAGTGTATGGAGGCTTACAGTTATCTGTGGGAGGTGACACAGAGTGTATGGAGGGTTACAGTTATCTGTGGGAAGTGAAGCAGAGTGTATGGAGGGTTAGAATTTTCTGTGGGAGGTGACAGAGTGTATGGAGGGTTACAGTTATCTGTGGGAGGTGACACAGAGTGTATGGAGGGTTACAGTTATCTGTGGGAGGTGAAACAGAGTGTATGGAGGGTTACAGTTATCTGTGGGAGGTGAAACAGTGTGTATGGAGGGTTACAGTTGTCTGTGGGAGTTGACACAGAGTGTATGGAGGGTTACAGTTATCTGTGGAAGGTGAAACAGTGTGTATGGAGGGTTACAGTTATCTGTGGGAGGTGACACAGAGTGTATGGAGGGTTACAGTTATCTGTGGGAGGTGACACAGAGTGTATGGAGGGTTACAGTTATCTGTGGGAGGTAAAACAGTGTGTATGAAGGGTTACAGTTGTCTGTGGGAGGTGACACAGAGTGTATGGAGGGTTACAGTTATCTGTGGGAGGTGACAGTGTATGGAGGGTTACAGTTATCTGTGGTAGGTGACAAATAGTGTATGGAGGGTTACAGTTATCTGTGGGAGGTGAAACTGAGTGTATGGAGGGTTACAGTTATCTGTGGGAGGTGAAACAGAGTGTATGGAGGGTTACAGTTATCTGTGGGAGGTGACAGAGTGTATGGAGGGTTACAGTTATCTGTGGGAGGTAACACAGTGTGTATGGAGGGTTACAGTTATCTGTGGGAGGTGACACAGAGTGTATGGAGGTTTACAGTTATCTGTGGGAGGTGACACAGGGTGTATGGAGGGTTACAGTTATCTGTGGGAGGCGACACAGTATATGGAGGGTTACAGTTATCTGTGGGAGGTGAAACAGAGTGTATGGAGGGTTACAGTTATCTGTGGGAGGTGAAACCGAGTGTATGGAGGGTTACAGTTATCTGTGGGAGATGACACAGAGTGTATGGAGGGTTACAGTTATCTGTGGGAGTTGACACAGAGTGTATGGAGGTTTACAGTTATCTGTGGGAGGTGACACAGAGTGTATGGAGGGTTACAGTTATCTGTGGGAGGTGACACAGAGTGTATGGAGGTTTACAGTTATCTGTGGGAGGTGACACAGTGTATGGAGGGTTGCAGTTATCTGTGGGAGGTGACAGAGTGTATGGAGGGTTACAGTTATCTGTGGGAGGTAACACAGTGTGTATGGAGGGTTACAGTTATCTGTGGGAGGTGACACAGTGTGTATGGAGGTTTACAGTTATCTGTGGGAGGTGACACAGAGTGTATGGAGGGTTACAGTTATCTGTGGGAGGCGACACAGTATATGGAGGGTTACAGTTATCTGTGGGAGGTGAAACAGAGTGTATGGAGGGTTACAGTTATCTGTGGGAGGTGAAACCGAGTGTATGGAGGGTTACAGTTATCTGTGGGAGATGACACAGAGTGTATGGAGGGTTACAGTTATCTGTGGGAAGTGAAGCAGAGTGTATGGAGGGTTAGAATTTTCTATGGGAGGTGACAGAGTGTATGGAGGGTTACAGTTATCTGTGGGAGGTGTCACAGAGTGTATGGAGGGTTACAGTTATCTGTGGGAGGTGACACAGAGTGTATGGAGGTTTACAGTTATCTGTGGGAGGTGACACAGAGTGTATGGAGGTTTACAGTTATCTGTGGGAGGTGACACAGAGTGTATGGAGGGTTACAGTTATCTGTGGGAGGCGACACAGTATATGGAGGGTTACAGTTATCTGTGGGAGGTGAAACAGAGTGTATGGAGGGTTACAGTTATCTGTGGAAGGTGAAACCGAGTGTATGGAGGGTTACAGTTATCTGTGGGAGATGACACAGAGTGTATGGAGGGTTACAGTTATCTGTGGGAAGTGAAGCAGAGTGTATGGAGGGTTAGAATTTTCTATGGGAGGTGACAGAGTGTATGGAGGGTTACAGTTATCTGTGGGAGGTGACACAGAGTGTATGGAGGGTTACAGTTATCTGTGGGAGGTGAAACAGAGTGTATGGAGGGTTACAGTTATCTGTGGGAGGTGAAACAGTGTGTATGGAGGGTTACAGTTGTCTGTGGGAGTTGACACAGAGTGTATGGAGAGTTACAGTTATCTGTGGGAGGTGAAACACTGTGTATGGAGGGTTACAGTTGTCTGTGGGAGGTGACACAGAGTATATGGAGGGTTACAGTTATCTGTGGGAAGTGAAGCAGAGTGTATGGAGGGTTAGAATTTTCTGTGGGAGGTGACAGAGTGTATGGAGGGTTACAGTTATCTGTGGGAGGTGACACATAGTGTATGGAGGGTTACAGTTATCTGTGGGAGGTGACAGTGTATGGAGGGTTACAGTTATCTGTGGGAGGTGACACAGAGTGTATGGAGGGTTACAGTTATCTGTGGAAGGCAACACAGTATATGGAGGGTTACAGTTATCTGCGGGAGGTGACACAGAGTGTGTGGAGGGTTACAGTTATCTGTGGGAGGTGAAGCCGAGTGTATGGAGGGTTACAGTTATCTGTGGGAGGTGACACAGTGTGTATGGAGGGTTGCAGTTATCTGTGGGAGGTGACACACAGTGTATGGAGGGTTACAGTTATCTGTGGGAGGTGAC
>CM074728.1:131975413-132152236 GCA_037306005.1 Rhinophrynus dorsalis
TGCCCCACTTCCCTGCCTAATACCGACCCCCTGCACCCCTTCACTGCCTAATACCAACCTCCTGTACCCCCTTCCCTGTCTACTACAGAACCCTGCCCCACTTCCCTGCCTAATGCCAACCTCCTGTACCCCTTCCCTGTCTACTACAAAACTCTGCCCCACTTCCCTGCCTAATACCGACCTCCTGTACCCCTTCCCTGTCTACTACAGAACCCTGCCCCACTTCCCTGCCTAATGCCAACCTCCTGTACCCCTTCCCTGTCTACTACAAAACTCTGCCCCACTTCCCTGCCTAATACCGACCTCCTGTACCCCCTTCCCTGTCTACTACCGGCCCCCTGTACTCCCTACTACCAACCCTGCCTAATACTGACCCCCTGTACCCTCTTCCCTCCCTAATAGGATCCCTTTACCTGCCTAATACCGACCCCTGCACCCCTTCCCTATCTACTGCTGAACCCTGCTCCCCTTGCCTGCTTAATACCGACCTCTTGTACCCCCTTCCCTGCCTAATACCGACCCCTGCACCCCTTCCCTGTCTACTGCTGAACCCTGCTCCCCTTGCCTGCCTAATAACGACCTCCTGTACCCCCTTGCCTGTCTACTACTGACCCCTTGTACCCCTTCACTTCCTACTACCGACCCCTGCACCCCTTCCCTGCCAAATACTGTCCCCTGTACCCTCTTCCCTCCCTAATACGGACCCCTTTACCTGCCTAATACTGACTCCTGCACACCTTCCCTGTCTACTACTGAACCCTGTACCCCCTTCCCTGCCTAATACCGACCTCCTGTACACCCTTCACTCCCAACTACTGACCCCCTTCCCTGCCTAATACTGACCCCTGTACCCTCTTCCCTCCCTAATAGGACCCCTTTACCTGCCTAATACCGACCCCTGCACCCCTTTTCTATCTACTGCTGAATCCTGCTCCCCTTGCCTGCTTAATACCGACCTCCTGTACCCCCTTCCCTGCCTAATACCGACCCCTGCACCCCTTCCCTGTCTACTGCTGAACCCTGCTCCCCTTGCCTGCCTAATAACAACCTCCTGTACCCCCTTCCCTGTCTACTACCAACCCCTTGTACCCCTTCACTTCCTACTACCGACCCCTGCACCCCTTCCCTGCCAAATACTGACCCCTGTACCCTCTTCCCTCCCTAATATGGACCCCTTTACCTGCCTAATACCGACCCCTGCACCCCTTCCCTGTCTACTACTGAACCCTGTACCCCTTTCCCTGCCTAATACCGACCTCCTGTACACCCTTCACTCCCAACTACTGACCCCCTTCCCTGCCTAATACTGAACCCTGCACCCGTTCCCTGCCTAATACTGACCTCCTGTACCCCCTTCCTTGCCTGATACTGACCTCCTGTACCCCCTTCCATGCCTAATACTGACCTCCTGCACCCCTTCCCTGCCTACTACCGACCCTCTTCACCTCTTCATTCCCTAGTACCGACCCGCTTCACTCCTTCACACTACTGAACCCTGCACCCCTTCCCTTCCTAATACCGACCCCCTTCACCCCTTCCCTGCCTAATACCGACCCCTGTACCCCTTCCCTCCCTACTACTGATCTCCAGTACCCTCTTCCCGGCCTAAAAACGACCCCCGCCACGTGCTCGACTGCCTCTTACCATCCTACCAACGTCTGTACCTTTTAGTTAATAAGACACACATTTCTGTATTTCACATTTACTTACAACCTGCCTCTGAATATTCCATCTCGGTGTGCCTCTCCCCCCTCTTCAGGAGCACCTCTGTGTGCTTCCCCCCCCCCCTCGGGAGCACCTCTGTGTGCCTCTCCCCCCCCCTTCGGGAGCACCTCTGTGTGCCTCCCCCCCCCCCCCTTCGGGAGCACCTCTTTGTGCTTCCCCCCCCACCCTTCGGGAGCACCTCTGTCTGCTTCCCCCCCCACCCTTCGGGAGCACCTCTGTGTGCTTCCCCCCCCACCCTTCGGGAGCACCTCTGTGTGCCTCCCCCCCCCACCCTTCGGGAGCACCTCTGTGTGCCTCCCCCCCCCACCCTTCGGGAGCACCTCTGTGTGCCTCCCCCCCCCACCCTTCAGGAGCACCTCTGTGTGCCTCCCCCCCCCCCTTCGGGAGCACCTCTGTGTGCCTCCCCCCCCCCTTCGGGAGCACCTCTGTGTGCCTCCCCCCCCCTTCGGGAGCACCTCTGTGTGCCTCCCCCCCCCCCCCCTTCGGGAGCACCTCTGTGTGCCTCCCCCCCCTTCGGGAGCACCTCTGTGTGCCTCCCCCCCCCCTTCGGGAGCACCTCTGTGTGCCTCCCCCCCCCCCTTCGGGAGCACCTCTGTGTGCCTCCCCCCCCCCCCTTCGGGAGCACCTCTGTGTGCCTCCCCCCCCCCCCTTCGGGAGCACCTCTGTGTGCCTCCCCCCCCCCTTCGGGATCACCTCTGTGTGTGTGTGCTCCCCCCCCCCTTCGGGAGCACCTCTGTGTGTGCTCCCCCCCCCTTCGGGAGCACCTCTGTGTGTGCTCCCCCCCCCTTCGGGAGCACCTCTGTGTGTGCTCCCCCCCCCCCCTTCGGGAGCACCTCTGTGTGCCTCCCCCCCCCCTTCGGGAGCACCTCTGTGTGCCTCCCCCCCCCCTTCGGGAGCACCTCTGTGTGTGCCTCCCCCCCCTTCGGGAGCACCTCTGTGTGTGCTTCCCCCCCCCCCTTCGGGAGCACCTCTGTGTGTGTGCTCCCCCCCCCCCTTCGGGAGCACCTCTGTGTGTGCTTCCCCCCCCCCCCCTTCGGGAGCACCTCTGTGTGTGCTTCCCCCCCCCCCCTTCGGGAGCACCTCTGTGTGTGCTTCCCCCCCCCCCTTCGGGAGCACCTCTGTGTGTGCTTCCCCCCCCCCCTTCGGGAGCACCTCTGTGTGTGCTTCCCCCCCCCCTTCGGGAGCACCTCTGTGTGTGCTTCCCCCCCCCCTTCGGGAGCACCTCTGTGTGTGCTTCCCCCCCCCCTTCGGGAGCACCTCTGTGTGTGCTCCCCCCCCCCCCCTCGGGAGCGCCTCGGTGTGCCTCCCTCCGCCTCTTCGGGAGCCTCAGTGTGCTGATGTCACAGTCCAATTTTTAGTGCTGCCCAGATAGCCACTTACAGCAATCCCAGTTGAAGACTATTATAAGACATTTGGAGGTTTATGCACGGTGCACTGTACGTATAATACCGAGCAGTCTCCGCAGGGTGAGGCCCTCTTGCTGTAGATGTTCTTGGGTAGCAGGGGATTAAGTGATTTGTACCCCATAACAGCTGGAGTGTGTCTGTTCATATGTCCTCGTTGGTTGGTGGACTCTGTGTATATATAATGTGTGCCTCTGTGTGCTTCCCCCCCCCCCCCTTCAGGAGCACTTCTGTGTGCCTTCCCCCCCCCCCCCTTCGGGACCACTTCTGTGTGCTTCCCCCCCCCCTTCAGGAGCACTTCTGTGTGCCTTCCCCCCCCCCCCCCTTCGGGAGCACCTCTGTGTGCCTTCTCCCCCCCTTTGGGAGCACCTCTGTGTGCCTTCCCCCCCCTTCGGGAGCACCTCTGTGTGCCTCCCCCCCCCCCCCTTCGGGAGCACCTCTGTGTGTGTGTGTGTGTGTGTGTGTGTGTATATATATATATATATATATATATATATATATATATATATATATATATATATATGAGAGAGAGTTAAGATTGTAGCCGTATTAGTCCAGTGAAGTAGATGTAAAATAACAAACAAAATTAATATCTTGTAATACCTTTTTTATTGGACTAACAGAATTTTGGATTGACAAGCTTTTGGCACTTGAATTTTGTTTGTTATTTTACATATATATATAAAGTTCTTTCTTGCCAAACAAAACAAACTCGTTCCTTTAGCTTCAGACCCAATTGTCAGGCCTTTTGTGAGTCCCAAAAGGATTATCCGGGAAGATCATATGAACGAAGAAGGTGGCAGGTCATCTTTCACAGTCGTGTGTGTTCAGGAAGGAATATTCCCAAAATGGACAATTCGAGCGTTCCAATGAGGAGCACCAGGCCACATCACCAATCCCAGTAGGGGGGCATGGAGGCATTTGTTCCAGTGGCTTGGGAACAGAGTCATTATTTAGACAATTGGGGTCTATCAGGTGGTGGAATTAGAATACCTGCTATAGTTCGATTCTGTCCCATCCCAAAATGCTTTCAAGATGTCAGTTGCTTTAAAATCTTCTCAAAGCAAAGGTTTTGTTACAGGCAGTACAAAAATGAATACAAAAAGGGGTAATAGAGACAGTCCTTAACCGTCAGAGGTGCCGTGACATCTACTCTCCCTGCTCTGTACTTATCATATCTTCTTGCTTATACAGAGCCTTGTACTCAAGGAAATACTTATACAGGATATATTATACTTAATTGCATCCCCAAATCTTAAAAAATAAACACACAACGTATATTACTATAGCTTAAAACGTTAAATTATAGTACCTATATAATTTATATATAACTAGTTTAAAAGCCCGTGTACATGGGCCACAGTGCTATCCAGCAGCCTCGGCTGGTGCCCGGAGCTCCTCTGCTGACCAAGCGGTTCCAGGAAGGTGCACAGAGAGGACTCCGGTCCGAATTCGGAGCGCCCCGCTCCGTATCAGCCGTGGCACTTTCAGGTAGTCTCTACTGCGCATGACTGCTTCTGACAAACATCCTAGCGAATTATTATATAGGATATGTAATATATACTATTGGAGGGGGAAGTTTCACTGCCATTGGAAAACAAAGGTGAAAAATGGTACCATTCTTGCTGGAAATTCTGTGGTGGTAGCAGAATGGTAGAAAATGTATGGGTTTCTTTATTGATGAGATTTTCAGCAGAAAAACATTTTGTGGTTTTTTTTTTTTTCTCTCTCTTGGAAATGTCCCACAGGAACAAAACGGGACTTTTCACCCATCCCTAGATGAGGTCTAACTAGAGATCTGTAGAGTGGCATGACCACGTCCCTTTTCCTGCTACTAATGCCCCTAGTTATACAACCCAGCACCCTGCTTACATTTCCCGCTGTTTTGTTACATTGCTTGCCTATGTTTATCCTCAGAAATAATTACTCCCAAATCCCTTTCCTCTGTTCTCTCTAACAGTACAGTACCTTTAATACTATATTCTGCCTTTGGATTTTTACATCCCAATTGCATTATTTTACATTTATCAACATTAAACTTCTGCTTCCGCATTCTCGCACATTCTTCTAATTTAACTAAATCATTTTGGCTTATTCCCCAGGAACACTGGCCCTATTGTAAGGAGCCTGACAGTGTGGCATGTCTGTGTGTTACACAACTCGAGCAATGCTGAGACAGTTCTGCTAGTGTGTGTGTATACATGTAAATCAATATATAATACAGGAAAGGAATAGGTTTTACTCAATAATGTAGGAGAATGCCCAGGTGCACAATCCAACAAAATGCAGAGAATATACAAAAATCTGCACTCCCACGACTTTTAAGAATGTAAAACAATAACTTTAATATAAACTTTACTTTCTTCACATTCTTTAAGTCCTTGAAGTGCTGATTTATTTAATTTTTGTATATTCTCTCTATAATATGTAGTGTGTGTTTTTTTTATACAGTTAAGCAATATAATGGAATTTCTTCTCTTCCACAGCTTGCTGGGAATGCGAGTGAACAATGTGTATGATGTGGACAATAAGACTTACCTCATCCGCCTGCAGAAGTAAGACTGCTGTTCTATTCGTTTGTTTGGTTTCATAAGAGCTTGCCTTTCCACATTTTCTGTAGTTTTTATAAAGCGGAGGCGTATGCACCCTACCTCATCCATTCCTTGGACATGAAGACTGGTATCAGATTGACTGACCCACTGCTGTAGGTCTGCACTGTCTGAGTTCTGAGTTCAACAGAGACTTTTGGTGGAAGTGCCGCAGGTTCATCTTTTTAAGGAACGTTACATTCAGTGTCATCTGTACATTTCTTGCACATGGTTGTCACATCGTAGCTCTGTCATTATGGCACTAGGCCACATAAAGTATTTCTACATTTAACTGTAGTAGGAGATCCTTGAACAGCTTGCGTCTCTGATAGTTTTCTTGCCCTACCCAGTATGTAATCTGGAATAGCAGAAAAAGGAGCAGATTTCCCTATACCACATGGCACATGCTTCCCCTTACACTTGGTCTTCCATTGTCACAGAACATCACTAGAAAGGACTGCACCGGTTATCTCCACGGAAAGCAAGAGCGTTCATAAAAATCTTCATAAAATCAAACAGGACATCAAACGGTATTTTATTGTTATCCGGAACCATTTTCAAAACTAATTCCTGTTGGTGTTATTTCCTGTCAGAATCTGTTATAATAGTATAATAAAGATGTTATAAATATTATTATAAAGATTTTGTTTAACAATGTTTGAAAAATGTTTTGAAAATGGTTGTTTTAAAAATGGTACCGGATAACAGGAAAGTACCCATCAAACTTCTATTACTCTCATAATTCAAACAAGCACAGTACACTCCAGAGTGTCTGGCTACGCGTTTCGCTTTATGCACGCTTAATCACGACCATCAAGTCAGTTTAAGAAACTGTTGAAGTTTAAAGATTCAACTTCCAATCAAACGAGTCCTAATCAGGTTGTTGGAATCCTGTATCAAATTCTTCAGACCATTATAGCAAATGCTGATTGGAAGTCTTTCCAGCAGCAATGTAACCCTTCACTCCTCTGCTAACTTAACCTCTTTATGTCGCTCATATCATCAGCACCTATATGATTGAATGCAACTATTATATCTTTAATAGTGACATTGAGTCCGAAAATAGCAAAGTAGAATGCAGATAAACATTCCCAGAAGGAGGAGACCTCCAAATTATATATATATATATATATATATATATATAATATCCCACACACACATTGTGTATGATAGACACTCTTGGTCAAAAGCTGAATATATCCATTTGATACAGCGACACTCTTAAGTGATCTCGTAATCAAGGAAATAAAAATGTTGTTCCCATGATTGTCATGATTAAGCATGCATAACGTGAAACACCTAGATCAACACTCTGGTGTGTACTGTACTCGTTTGAATTATGTGAGTAATGGAAGTTTGATGTCCTGTTTGATTTTATGAAGATTTTGAACACAGTTTATGAGTTTATGAACGCTCTTGCTTTATGTGGAGTTAACCAGTGCAGCCCTTTCTTTTGATGTTCTGTTTTGCGGCTGGAGGAAGCCTGGGTTTTGCGCTGTGGTGCCCTTGTTGGGAGAGCTATGGAGCCTGGGAATAATGTGAGATTCACAAGGATGTCCTGTGAGCTGCCAAACCCATTTGTTTTACTGTTCCATTTTCACCCCATTGAGTACTAGAAATCATCCAAAAGATTAATCTAGTTGGTGAGATGGCTCAGTTGGTTAATGCACCAGCTAAAGAGTCTCAGGTTGTAGTCCCAGCAGGGTCATCTGAGCCTTTCATTCTTTCGAGGTAGATACATTGAGTGCCATTAAAATGGGTAATAATATCTTTATCCCCAGGACGTACTTGGAAATAAGGCAATCTCAGCTTGTCCTTCCTGGTTAAATCCTTTGATAGTTTTATTAGTTTTCCAGGAAACACATGTCAGCAATTCACGGACTGGATTGGCTCTTCCCCTTTCAGCTGATGAGAGAACAAATCCTACAATTTCAAACTGTATGCGAGTCCCATTCCCCTGGTTCTCCCTGTCCTTAGGTTGGGAGTTTGTGGCTGTTTTGAGCCATACCTCTGTATTTTTGGCCTTACCTACCAGTGACATCGTCCTTTTCCCAGTTGGAGTTCTCTCCTTTTGAAGTCCCAGTTTCACACACCTGTAAGGAGGGTTCCCTGACCAGGTACCCAATAGTAGCTGGAACATTTAGAAGTCCTAAATGGCAGCAGATATTCTGTATCAATACTAAATGGTAGCATTGCATTTGTTCCATGTAAAGACTTATATACAAGTTGGGTATTTCTGTATAAAGATGAAATATTTGGGGAAACCTTGGAAAACTGGATTCCCTGGCTGCTTGGAGGTTGTGTTTCAAAAACCAGGACACAGCAGAACTGTAATCCCTTCACACTAGTTGATTCCAGGTATGATGTTGTGTGCCACTTCTAGGCCTCTGTTTCCCACAATGGTATGTCTCCTATCTGAAGCTCTGAATGCTAGTGAATTAGATGAGTCCTGTTGGAAGATTGCCATTTGAGGGGCTGTGTGTCACTTCTGCACATCTGGATATCTGCTGCCGGTCGCAGCTGTGCCATAATGCTCTTTCATTCATCTTGATCTGAAAACCTTGGATCTTGAGTCCTGCTTTCTCCTGCGTAGCCACCAGGAGGATTTGGTTCAGCAGGCTTTCTTTCAGAGCATGTTGTACACAGCTAGCCTTCAATAACACTCTGTTATCTGATTAGTTGTTTATCTAGCCTTTTCTGGGACGCTGTTTATACCCAGCTCCCTGAGTACCCAGTGCTCAATTGTGTTGCCTAGATCCTGACACTCGGCTGTTTTGTGAGACACGCTCTGCTTTGCCTCTTGCTTTGATCTTGGAGTACTGCTTGTATCGTTCTGCCCTGGACTTTGGCTTGGGCTTTGCTCTGCATTGCTACTTGCCTGCTTCAGAACTGTCTGCCTTGACCCAGATTGTTCAACCATGTTTTTGTCTTTTGATTTCATACCTTATTTGGACATGTTCTTCTGTCCAAGGCCACATAAATCAAGGTGCTCAACCTCAGGGGTGAGCAGTTTCTTCTTATTGCTACTGTCACTGCTTTTGCACTTTGGGACGGACTGCCTGACGTTGACTTTCTGTTGATTTTGTACTTCACCTTGGAGTTGACTTTATCCTGCTTGCAGCTACTTAAACATGAGGCTTGGTTCTTGGGTGCAAGGGGTTGCTCCTTTCCGGATTGCCTGACCTGGACAGTATTTGTTTAACTGACTGGTTTCTTTGACATTTTAGACCCCTCCTTCTTGCATGCTTCTGGGTACTTTGTAGCTGTGAACCTAATGCAGGCACTCACTGTGGTGGGCTGTCTTCAGCCTCAGGCCCTTTGCCAGTGACATTTTGCATGGCTTTTTCTGCACGTGGACTTTGTCTCCTGGATGAGACTTGCCTTCAGGTACGTTACCCTCTGTATTTATGATACAAGTCTCCAATACGGTATCCTAGTTCCAGTACACATCCTCTCGTGACTCACAGAAGTTCTGAATTCCAGAATTATGAACAGATACTGTAACAAGTTGCAGACCAGACTGGGGATGGAGACACAGAGAATTTAAGGAACACAAATACCTAATTTACACACGTAAATACCTTTATAGTCTGTGCAAGCCTCTATAAAATGTTCTGTGAGGCCTCAAATCTAGTCTTACAAAGGGTTTCATTTCTGCATGTTTTAGGGTTCCCATTACAAAAGCATTTTCAGAAGTGATATCTTATTATTTAATAGGCCTGAGGTAAAACATGTGGTGGTTACGAATCTCAGTACATTATTAGCATTAGCTCTCCACAAATGACCAAATTATATTTGCATACGATGGTCAACACTTGCCTTTAAAGTGCAACTTAAGATTAGATTTTAGGGATCGAACATAAAATGAATACATTATTCAGCCGTGTCACGTCTCTCACTTGTTTATCTGTCAGACTGCTTACCTTCCTACCTGTTTCTCATCTACTTCCCCAGCTCGTTACACGTTGGTTGTCACGTGTCTTCTATACATGCTTCTTCTCACTGTAGGCACCTCTTCCTCAAGGCTTCTGGTCTTATGTGCTTGTCTGTGTGTCAGTGTCCATTGTTTACTGACATCGGCTTGCTGTTTAACCTTCCGTCTCATTGGATCCCTGGTTCTGCTTCCTGTCTTTTCCTTGTTTTGTTATTGGCTATGGCTGTCTCCTTCCCCTCAGTTGTGACCTTGTTTTGCTATTGGCTATGGCTGTCTCCTTCCCCTCAGTTGTGACCTTGTTTTATTGACTATGGCTGTCTCCTTCCCCTCAGTTGTGACCTTGTTTTGTTGTTGACTACGGCTGTCTCCTTCCCCTCAGTTGTGACCTTGTTTTGTTATTGACTATGGCTGTCTCCTTCTCCTCAGTTGTGACCTTGTTTTGCTATTGGCTATGGCTGTCTCCTTCCCCTCAGTTGTGACCTTGTTTTATTGACTATGGCTGTCTCCTTCCCCTCAGTTGTGACCTTGTTTTGTTGTTGACTACGGCTGTCTCCTTCCCCTCAGTTGTGACCTTGTTTTGTTGTTGACTATGGCTGTCTCCTTCCCCTCAGTTGTGACCTTGTTTTGTTGTTGACTACGGCTGTCTCCTTCCCCTCAGTTGTGACCTTGTTTTGCTATTGGCTATGGTTGTCTCCTTCCCCTCAGTTGTGACCTTGTTTTATTGACTATGGCTGTCTCCTTCCCCTCAGTTGTGACCTTGTTTTGTTGTTGACTACGGCTGTCTCCTTCCCCTCAGTTGTGACCTTGTTTTGTTATTGACTATGGCTGTCTCCTTCTCCTCAGTTGTGACCTTGTTTTGCTATTGGCTATGGCTGTCTCCTTCCCCTCAGTTGTGACCTTGTTTTATTGACTATGGCTGTCTCCTTCCCCTCAGTTGTGACCTTGTTTTGTTGTTGACTACGGCTGTCTCCTTCCCCTCAGTTGTGACCTTGTTTTGTTGTTGACTATGGCTGTCTCCTTCCCCTCAGTTGTGACCTTGTTTTGCTATTGGCTATGGCTGTCTCCTTCCCCTCAGTTGTGACCTTGTTTTATTGGCTATGGCTGTCTCCTTCCCCTCAGTTGTGACCTTGTTTTGTTATTGACTATGGCTGTCTCCTTCCCCTCAGTTGTGACCTTGTTTTGTTATTGACTATGGCTGTCTCCTTCCCCTCAGTTGTGACCTTGTTTTGTTGTTGACTACGGCTGTCTCCTTCCCCTCAGTTGTGACCTTGTTTTGTTGTTGACTATGGCTGTCTCCTTCCCCTCAGTTGTGACCTTGTTTTGCTATTGGCTATGGCTGTCTCCTTCCCCTCAGTTGTGACCTTGTTTTATTGGCTATGGCTGTCTCCTTCCCCTCAGTTGTGACCTTGTTTTGTTATTGACTATGGCTGTCTCCTTCCCCTCAGTTGTGACCTTGTTTTGTTATTGACTATGGCTGTCTCCTTCCCCTCAGTTGTGACCTTGTTTTGTTGTTGACTACGGCTGTCTCCTTCCCCTCAGTTGTGACCTTGTTTTGTTGTTGACTATGCCTGTCTCCTTCCCCTCAGTTGTGACCTTGTTTTGCTATTGGCTATGGCTGTCTCCTTCCCCTCAGTTGTGACCTTGTTTTGCTATTGGCTATGGCTGTCTCCTTCCCCTCAGTTGTGACCTTGTTTTGCTATTGGCTATGGCTGTCTCCTTCCCCTCAGTTGTGACCTTGTTTTATTGACTATGGCTGTCTCCTTCCCCTCAGTTGTGACCTTGTTTTGTTATTGACTATGGCTGTCTCCTTCCCCTCAGTTGTGACCTTGTTTTGTTATTGGCTATGGCTGTCTCCTTCCCCTCAGTTGTGACCTTGTTTTGCTATTGGCTATGGCTGTCTCCTTCCCCTCAGTTGTGACCTTGTTTTGCTATTGGCTATGGCTGTCTCCTTCCCCTCAGTTGTGACCTTGTTTTGCTATTGGCTATGGCTGTCTCCTTCCCCTCAGTTGTGACCTTGTTTTATTGGCTATGGCTGTCTCCTTCCCCTCAGTTGTGACCTTGTTTTGTTATTGACTATGGCTGTCTCCTTCCCCTCAGTTGTGACCTTGTTTTGTTATTGACTATGGCTGTCTCCTTCCCCTCAGTTGTGACCTTGTTTTGTTGTTGACTACGGCTGTCTCCTTCCCCTCAGTTGTGACCTTGTTTTGTTATTGACTATGGCTGTCTCCTTCCCCTCAGTTGTGACCTTGTTTTGTTGTTGACTATGGCTGTCTCCTTCCCCTCAGTTGTGACCTTGTTTTGTTGTTGACTATGGCTGTCTCCTTCCCCTCAGTTGTGACCTTGTTTTGTTGTTGACTACGGCTGTCTCCTTCCCCTCAGTTGTGACCTTGTTTTGTTATTGACTATGGCTGTCTCCTTCCCCTCAGTTGTGACCTTGTTTTGTTGTTGACTATGGCTGTCTCCTTCCCCTCAGTTGTGACCTTGTTTTGTTATTGACTATGGCTGTCTCCTTCCCCTCAGTTGTGACCTTGTTTTGTTGTTGACTATGGCTGTCTCCTTCCCCTCAGTTGTGACCTTGTTTTGTTGTTGACTACGGCTGTCTCCTTCCCCTCAGTTGTGACCTTGTTTTGTTGTTGACTATGCCTGTCTCCTTCCCCTCAGTTGTGACCTTGTTTTGCTATTGGCTATGGCTGTCTCCTTCCCCTCAGTTGTGACCTTGTTTTGCTATTGGCTATGGCTGTCTCCTTCCCCTCAGTTGTGACCTTGTTTTGTTATTGACTATGGCTGTCTCCTTCCCCTCAGTTGTGACCTTGTTTTGTTGTTGACTATGGCTGTCTCCTTCCCCTCAGTTGTGACCTTGTTTTGTTGTTGACTACGGCTGTCTCCTTCCCCTCAGTTGTGACCTTGTTTTGTTGTTGACTATGCCTGTCTCCTTCCCCTCAGTTGTGACCTTGTTTTGCTATTGGCTATGGCTGTCTCCTTCCCCTCAGTTGTGACCTTGTTTTGCTATTGGCTATGCCTGTCTCCTTCCCCTCAGTTGTGACCTTGTTTTGCTATTGGCTATGGCTGTCTCCTTCCCCTCAGTTGTGACCTTGTTTTGCTATTGGCTATGGCTGTCTCCTTCCCCTCAGTTGTGACCTTGTTTTGTTATTGGCTATGGCTGTCTCCTTCCCCTCTGCTATGGACTTCCTGGCTATGACCAGGCTAGCATTCTGACTTCAGATATCTCTTCTCCCTGATTCTTCTTGGCTTGAACTCGGCTATTCGGACTCAGAGTTTTCCTTTGCCTCTACCAGTTCCCACGCTCTGCGGGCTACTCCTTTGTGAGTAGACTTGTGGTGAAGTTGTATTCTGAGTCACTGCATCAATCCCTGGTTATAGATTCTCTGCCTTGGTGTACTCTACCTGAGTCAAGCTGTTCCTGCTTAGAGACCCCCTCTGTACTCGGCCAGTGGTTCCTTCTATTGATATCCACTAAGGGGCTGCTTACTTTGTCTTACTGTGCGCTCTTCCTGAGGGTGACACCTTCATTGCCTAAGTCTCCTGCTGTCTGTCATCTTTCAGAGTCGACACTTACAATACAACCATCACACCCGGGGGGGTCAGCTCTGCCGATATGCAGTTCACTGGAGTGCCCATCCTGTCACTTTTCCTCCCAGCCAGCACTTTTACCCATGGCTTTGGCTGCAGCAAGGATACACGAGGGGCCTGCCCACTAACCAGAGCATCGCACCCTATTCTTGGCTCTCAAGCTACTGTTAGTGGACTTCCCTGAGTGTAGCTACCTGACTGTGACAGGTTATTGGTGCATGGACAGGATGTTTAAACCAGGGCTCAAAATTTCCACTAGCCAATGGTGAGTGAAAATTCAGCCCTGGCGAGTAGAAATTCAGCCCTGGTGGGTATGTAATGGCTTGCAGTGGCGAGTAACTTTTCAGGTCTGGCTAGTAGCAAAGGACTTCACATTTTAAGTCCTGTTTAAACTGCTGTAACTCCATTTCATGTTTTGTGTTTGTATTAAAGAAACACTAACACAGAACCTCTGGATTTGAGTTCTGGTTTTGTCAGGTAGAGCAGCAAGAAACTGAAATGGGAAGCTTGAATGAACAGAAAATGAGGTTAGTAATCCAGTGCAGAATCTTGAATAGTCGACCAAAGTAATCCCAGATGATGGGGTGTGTTGGTGCAGACTACTTTCCAGGAGAGGACTGGAAGGCCACAGGGAATGGCGAGCGTTAGTCACTGAACAATCTTTTAATGTGAAACTTGAAGACTTTAAGCCTTACTGTGGATCGGCAGAGAGGGGTGAAAATAGCAGAATCGCTAAAGTTGGTGAGATATGAATCTTCCCTTCACAAGCGCACATTTCTGGAACGATAACGTTTCTGGCTGCAAGTCAAGCCTTTAATAAGCAGGCTGAATGGGCTACGTTTATACTTGTTAACCCTTTGAGTGCCAGAGGGGTAGCAATGCATTCCATACCCCTCTGGTACTCAAAGGGTTAATAGAAGAGTACGCTTTGGTGTTTGGGCCCTCCCATTCATGCTGTCTGGATATTTACCCATTTGATGAATTGCTTCCATGGATGTGCAAGATGAGACTTATTCCTACTTGGTCATTTTCCATAGTCCATGTCCGCTGTCACTAGTTCCATCCCTTGTTTTACTAGTAGAAGGGTAACTGGAGGGGTGTCACTTATAATCTGTGACTTTAATTTGTTCTTTTTCTCTATCCTATTGAATGGAAGGGTGACATTAACCCATTGAATTTGTTCTATCCGCTGGACGGGTGGAGATAACCCTTAAGGTGAACGCTGCCATCAAATATGTAGAAAAAAAGAAGTTACAAGATGAATATTCTTCTATTGTTTTAGACCGAACTGTGTGGGCCTTGGCAGTGCCTGAGCGCCATATCTGTGGCCATAGGATGACACGTTCCCTGGCACTGGTCTAGCAGACAATTACACGTTTTTACTTTACTTTTTTTTTACTGGAAATATTGCAAAGTTTGTTTTTTGGTGAATACTAAATGGTTCACATGATGCACAGTGAGGCCTTATGTATTAAGAAACAGACACTAAATGATGCACAGTAAGGCCTTATGTACTAACACACTAAATGGTTGACATGATGCACAGTAAGGCCTTATGTACTAACACACTAAATGGTTGACATGATGCACAGTAAGGCCTTATGAACTAAAACACTAAATGGTTGACATGATGCACAGTAAGGCCTTATGTACTAACACACTAAATGGTTCACATGATGCACAGTAAGGCCTTATGTACTAGCAGACACTAAATGGTTGACATGATGCACAGTAAGGCCTTATGTACTAAAACACACACACACACACACACACACACACACACACACACACACACACACACACACACACACACACACACACACACACACACACTAAACGATGCAAAGTAATGCCTTATGTACTAACAAACCGATTCCCACAGTGCATTGTTGACCTTTCTAGGATTCAAACAAAATGGGAATGTTTGTTCTGTGTGGTGCAATAGCTTCAGGCCATATAGATATATACAGATATATACAGATATATATATATATATATATATATATATATAGTGGGGCAAAAAAGTATTTAGTCAGCCACCAATTGTGCAAGTTCTCCCACTTAAAAAGATGAGAGGCCTGTAATTTTCATCATAGGTACACTTCAACTATGAGTGACAGAATGAGACAAAAAAAATCCAAAAAATCACATTGTCTGATTTTTAAAGAATTTATTTGCAAATTATGGTTGAAAATAAGTATTTGGTCAATAACAAAAGTTCACATCAATACTTTGTTATATACCCTTTGTTGGCAATGACAGAGGTCATATGTTTTCTGTAAGTCTTCACAAGGTTTTCACACACTGTTGCTGGTATTTTGGACCATTCCTCCATGCAGATCTCCTCTAGAGCAGTGATGTTTTGGGGCTGTCGCTGGGCAACACGGATTTTCAACTCCCTCCAAAGGTTTTCTATGGGGTTGAGATCTGGAGACTGGCTAGGCCACTCCAGGACCTTGAAATGCTTCTTACGAAGCCACTCCTTCGTTGCCCGGGCGGTGTGTTTGGGATCATTGTTATGCTGAAAGATCCAGCCACGTTTCATCTTCAATGCCCTTGCTGATGAAAGGAGGTTTTCACTCAAAATCTCACGATACATGGCCCCATTCATTCTTTCCTTTACACGGATCAGTCGTCCTGGTCCCTTTGCAGAAAAACAGCCCCAAAGCATGATGTTTCCACCCCCATGCTTCACCGTAGGTATGGTGTTCTTTGGATGCAACTCAGCATTCTTTCTCCTCCAAACACGACGAGTTGAGTTTTTACCAAAAAGTTCTACTTTGGTTTCATCTGACCATATGACATTCATCCAATCCTCTTCTGGATCATCCAAATGCTCTCTAGCAAACTTCAGACGGGCCCGGACATGTACTGGCTTAAGCAGGGGGACACGTCTGGCACTGCATGATTTGAGTCCCTGGCGGCGTAGTGTGTTACTGATGGTAGCCTTTGTTACTCTGGTCCCAGCTCTCTGCAGGTCATTCACTAGGTCCCCCCGTGTGGTTCTGGAATTTTTGCTCACCGTTCTTGTGATCATTTTGACACCACGGGGTGAGATCTTGCGTGGAGCCCCAGATCGAGGGACACTATCAGTGGTCTTGTATGTCTTCCATGTTCGAATAATTGCTCCCACCGTTGATTTCTTCACACCAAGCTGCTTGCCTATTGCAGATTCAGTCTTCCCAGCCTGGTGCAGGTCTACAATTTTGTTTTTGGTGTCCTTCGACAGCTCTTTGGTCTTGGCCATAGTGGAGTTTGGAGTGTGACTGTTTGAGGTTGTGGACAGGTGTCTTTTATACTGATAACAAGTTCAAACAGGTGCCATTAATACAGGTAACGAGTGGAGGACAGAGGAGACTCTTAAAGAAGAAGTTACAGGTCTGTGAGAGCCAGAAATCTTGCTTGTTTGTAGGTGACCAAATATATTTTACCGAGGAATTTACCAATGAAGTCATTAGAAATCCTACAATGTGATTTCCTGTATTCTTTCCCCCCATTCTGTCTCTCATAGTTGAAGTGTACCTATGATGAAAATTACAGGCCTCTCTCATCTTTTTAAGTGGGAGAACTTGCACAGTTGGTGGCTGACTAAATACTTTTTGCCCCACTGTATATAGAGATGATATACAGAAATAAATAGATATATGATAGGAGAAACAATTGTATGTTCGCTGCCAGAAGACAGATCCTTTAGTGCTGGACACGCTGTGCACTGATAGCGGTATAATGTACAGACGGACACGGCATGGCCGCTCTGATCTCTAACGCTGTGCACTGATACCGGTATAATGTACAGACGGACACGGCATGGCCTCTCTGATCTCTAACTCCCGTGTATTCATTTCTTGTGCTTGTAACTACAGGCCGGACTCCAAAGCCGTTCTGTTAGTTGAATCTGGAATAAGAATTCACACAACTGAATTTGAATGGCCCAAGAACATGATGCCATCGGGATTTGCTATGAAGGTGAGTGATAAGCTGAAAGCCCGAGCCTTTTACTGGTTACAATGGTACTTACAGTATTGTATGGACTTTCTTTATATAGTGCTAATGGTTACACATCTCTTCTATAGGTATATATTTCTGCTACCGTATAGTACAGTTTGCCTTCTCTAGGGATCGGGAGTGAATTGCTGCTACCGTATAGTACAGTTTGCCTTCTCTAGGGATCGGGTGTGTATTACTGCTATCGTATAGTACAGTTTGCCTTCTCTAGGGATCGGGTGTATATTACTGCTACCGTATAGTACAGTTTGCCTTCTCTAGGGATCGGCTGTGTATTACTGCTACCGTATAGTACAGTTTGCCTTCTTTAGGGATCGGGAGTGTATTACTGCTACCGTATAGTACAGTTTGCCTTCTCTAGGGATCGGGTGTGTTTTGTAATCGGGAACGTGAGGTGAAGTATCTTCATGCAGGAAGATATGGCACTTGCCTTAAAAAGCTTTCTGGAGGCGGAGACTTCCCAACTACACTTTAACCCCAACAGTCCAGCTAAGTTTTAAAAGTGAGCTCAAAGGAGATGGCCCAGGGAAAAGATTGTTAGTTAGCCTTTTTTTCTCTCTGTAAGATAGGGGCCTATCTAATGGGGATTACACAGCACCAATCACTGGCTTCCATTGTTGGCTTGAACCAGAGTGCAGACAGTACAAGCCATCCTCTGTCAGACCAGGTCCTGTATAATTAGCCATTTTTCCCTCACAGTTCTGCTTGGTTCCCTGAGCTGGACGGGTATATATAAACAGGAGCCTGAAGAGAACAGGATCTCCTCCAGTATTCAGAGTGCACGGGTCCTGTGGGTATGTCTATTTGTTTAGCAGTCAAATTCACACAGTCTTTGGTAAAAATCACTAGATTTGCACTCTGTTCCTCCTTCCTTTCTCTGTCCCTTTACTATCCTTATTTCTCATATGGGGATTTTACTTCAGCAGATGGGCTCATCTGAGCGGTGTTAGAGATGTCTAGGTCTCTGAGGCCTCTGATGGGGGGGGGAATCTGCCACTCCGTGTTTTTGCCACAGATGGACATACTCCCCTGTCTGTCCACCTAACAGCACCTTAGACCAGATTCTGTTGGAGGAATTGAAAACCCCAGATAATAGATTTTCGTATTAAACACGTTTCTAATACCCCTTTACTGCCGAGGCCCTAGAGCAGTGGGCGTCCCTTTGTTTTATCCCCCTTTTCACAAGGCCGCTGGAGGCAATAGCACTCTTCTGTCCCCAGATGTCTTCTAAGCATCCCTTTTTAGCAAAGATGTGTGGCTTTTGCCCCCCTCCCACCAGTTTAGTGAGCAGAGGGCTGAACTCCCTCTGGCCTCCCAGGAGCACTCACCCCAAAGCCCAAACAGGCTTGTCAGAGCAAAAATTATGCTCCAAAACCTACATCTGACCAGCCATCCTCTGCATGACTTTCAGGCTCCTGGTCTTTCTTTGCCTGTAGCGGGATGCCTGTGTCTTTTGTAAAGATGCCTGGGCATCTTGTGACAGATCAGTGGGCTTTGCAGTTTGCTTTGGAAGGTTACGGCATAGAAGCGATGAGGTGGAAGAGACATGAAATCTTTGTCAAGGGTTCCTTGGGACATAGCGCCACTGTGTCATCAGACACATTAGACATCATCTCCTTTCTGTTAGTTCTGGTTGTGGTTCCAGTCCAGAAACACACTTTTCAGGTTTTTGCTTCAACCTTTTTGGAGTCAGCTCCAATAATCATGAAGATCATGGCAACTCTTGCCTCATATGTCCATTTGCTTGAAATATCCCTGCCTCCATATATGCACAATCTCCTGATCAAAGCACCTTCATACGAGCTGCTGGCGATCCTTGTCCATGAGTGTGCCTGCATCCAAGTGCATCATGGCTTGGTTCCCAATCTCAAGAAGTCATCTCCGAGTCCATCCCAAAAGCTGTTCTTCATGGAAATGAAGTTCCTTCAGGGGTGACTGTCTCATGACATATCTTGAGGTGTAGCACTGCCCTCAGTGACAAGAAATGACTACATGAGGACCCTGGGATGTCTTGTATCTGGATACAAAATCAGGAAAAAGCGTCTCAGATCGAGGGGGGGTTTAACTTATATTCCCAAAGGTTTCAGTCCTTGTATGTTCAGGATACATATATGTAAACTGAGAGACTTTGTCTTCATGTGCGATATAAATGTGCTGGTTTATTGGGCTCTCTGACCCCTCAATATAGACAGTCTTTAAAGTTTTAACCGCACGTGCTGCAAATCACACAACAACAGACAATATAAAAATCCAACGTCGTATATATTTATTTCTTCCGATAATAACACTTTCTTTTCTAAGACCACACTGGATTGGGAGGGCATGACATCATGATTAAGCATTAGTACGCGAAACATGTCGATCGAATCTGTCATCTTGCCGTAACCCAATAGATGCCCTCCCAATACAGTGTGGTCTTGGAAAAGAATTTATTATCGGAAGACATAAAGGTATATGACTTTGGATTTTAATATTGTCTGTTGTTTGATTTGAAGTAGGTGCGGTTAAAACTTTAAAGAATGTCTTGTATCTGCCCTGGAAGCAACTCCTTATGCCTAGTTCCACATGAGATAACTCCAACTGGACATTCTCAGAAGCTGGGCCCATCAACCCTCTCATCTGTCTAACTGCATGGCCATGTCCTCTCATGCGAGGGTGGACCTAGGTCGGTGGCTACATTATCCTCCTCTGATTTGGGCTTCCTTTTATTAAACCATAATGGAACCTTGTCACGACAGATATCAGCCTGAGGGGCTGGGGTGAACTGGAGAGAAGGATCTCCTACCCATCAACATTTTGGCGTTATGAGCCATGTGCCTGGCACTCCTTCACTGGTTTTGGGTTCTGACTGGAACAACAGATGCAGTCCAACAACTCAATGTCAGTAGCTTGCATTACCTGCCAAGGAGGAACTCTAAGAGTCAACTTGGACAAAGGGGCAAGAACTTCTTCACTGAGTGGGAATACATGAAGACACCACCTGTTGGCGCACTCTACCGGGCTCTAAGCCAGGTGAATTGGAATTCCTGTTGGGCCCTATATTGAAGGTGGGAAATCCTTAGTCGATTCAGCTTTCACTGTTAAAAGCACTTCACAAAATGCGTTGGGTCTGTTTTATAGTATTGAAGATTTTAATAATAAATCTATTACATGTTTTACCAACTTGGAGCGTGTGCAGTGTGTTTCCCTACAGTGGAGACATTGATTCCAGTCCGGAGGATTGCTTTTCTGGGGCATAATCCAGTACATGGGCTTGTTCTCAGATTCAGGGTACAGCCTCTGCCTCTTGTATTCTGGAATGGGGTTTTCATCTACTCACCAATACTACACTTAGAGGCGTATTGCGCTTTCTTGTTTTTTGTTTCCGCTGATTGAAAACTCCTGTTCCAGCCATATCATCGGTCCACATTACAGGACCAGAAAATGTGATTGTGGACTTCCTCAACCGTAAAAGCCTGGATCCAGGCAATTGGGAATTACAGATGAAATGTTCACACACATATATACAGTCCAATGTTTGGGCCTTCCAGCAGTGATGAAAAGTCCCTCTGTTCTGCACAAAAACAAAGGATCCCTTGGCCTTTGCAGTGGATGCAGTGTCCATTCATGGAACGTTCATCTGGGCTATGAGTTTCCTCCAATTCATCTTATCCTCAGGAACATTTAGATGGATTAGGCTGTTGTAATTCTAATTACTCCCTTGTGGCCCATCCTGGCCTGGTTTGCAAATATTCTAAATCTGTCCAGTGAGGAACCGTTTCTCCTGTATCAGGGTCCCATCTGGTGTCAGGGGGTGGAAAGCTGTGATGGCATGGCTCTTGAAGCCAGCATCCTGAGACAGAAGGGTTTTTCAGGGGATATTATTTCCATCATGGCCCAGGCTAGGAAGCCTATTTCTTCCAAAGAGTCGCATAGGACATGGTCCATCGTCGCAGTGGTTTGGTGATAAGGATGTATTTGCTCAGACCTTTGTTCTTGCTGCAGTCTTGGCTTTTTGCAGGATTGAGTGAACAAAGGTCTCCGTTTGAGCCCTCTGTACTGTCCTCTTCCAGATGCGTATTGCTATTCTGCTATAAGACATTTGTTCCCTGGAATCTTAGGGAAGCTTTGTTATATCCCCATGGCTGTGTCCCATACTAGATGTTAGAGATTTTAGTGAACTTACTGTTATTTTTTTTCCTCCAGGTGGGCATCCTGTGTTCCATATGGACTAAGAGGATTTTAGTGAACTTGCCATTAAATTATTATTTTCTATGGTAAGGGGTCTGGCTCCAGGTCTTGTCCTTTTCCTCCCCCACCCACTCTGGATGGTGGGGATGCTTCTGATGAGAATGGGGTCGCCAGTGAGGGTGATTTGAGTCCTTCTTTACACCTGGGGTTGACCCTGCATCACCTGCTGAGGGTCTTGGCACAGTGGTGTTTGAAGACCCTTAGGTGCTCTGAAGCCTTTTGATTTCTTTTTCCCAGATACATTTTGGAGTGTTGGTAGACTGATTCTGCATTTGCCTCCTCACTAGATCTCAGAGTGACATTTATTCTTGGGTGATATTCTTGCTTATATTCCTCTTGATGCCCTACTGCAGTGTGCTAGCTCCCCCCCCAGCAGTGGCCCCTATCCTTTTTTTTTTTTCCCCCCCTTTTTATATGCTCATAGAACTGCCGCTTTTGGATGCTGTGACACTTAAGAATAAGTGCCTGGATTCTATCTTTAGTGAGTTTTGTGGCCTCTTGTTTTGAGGGTGATCATAGAAGGGTATTGTACAGATTACAAATCCCTCCTTCCATGTTGCTCCTTCATGTCCAGAGTTTATCTCAGTCTGGTAAGGGACCATCTATGTTTAGATCCAGTTTCTTTCCTGGGCAACATGCAGGTCTTGGTACCTGATGAATTAGATCCTAATCCATCTTTTCATAGTTTCCAAGATGCACAGTGGATGCTGTCCTGTTTTGGATGTACAGCTTCTCAACAGTTTGTTCTTATGTCCTGGTTCAAGAGGGAGTCTTTGTTCTCCTCCATCACTATGTGTCCAAGGGAGATTTTAGCCTATCCTATGTAATAATTTGCTAGGATGTTTGTCAGAAGCTGTCATGAGCAGTAGAGACTGCCCGAACGCATGGAATGCTGGGAGTTCCGTGCTGGGAGGTGTAGGAATGCTGGGAGTTCTGTGCTGGGAGTTCTGTGCTGTCAGGCAGTCTCTACAGTGAATGACTGCGGCAGAACGCAGAGCAGGACTAGCCTCTTAACCCTTTGTGTACCCCTCTAGCACTCAAAGGGTTAACATCACCCGAACCTGGGCCCATGTACACGGGCTTTTACACTAGTCTAAACATAAAGGAAACCTATATCTACATTTTCCTATCCCTTCAGGTTACCAGCGGTTTCATTGGTTTGATTACTGGGCCATCTTTTCCAGTTCACCTCCCATCTTTTTGGGCTGCTGTCTGCTCCACTGGGTTTTTATACCGGTCTTGGTAACCTAGGCTGCTCACATTAGAGATATATAGATAATATCTTCTTTTTTTCTGTGTGGATGAACTTTTGTTATAGACTCCTTCAGCGGAGATTTTGTGCCTTCAGATTCAGACTGCGCGGTTTCCTATTGGATTCCATCACATGTCCATCTTTCTCCGCATTTAACACTTTTCAGGAACAGGTCTTTCTGTTGCTGAGTACGATTTTATATTTTTCCAGGCAGGGGTGTCAGGCTTTCCTTCTCCTGTCCGCAATGCTGTGGGAGTACATGAAGTTGTTAGTGTTTCTGCCTTGTACGTTTCAGTAATTGCTCCAGACAGCAGTGTTATCTTTCCCGTGCCATGTCACTTATTCATTTGTGGCTTTAGCTATTCCATCTGCCAACTGGAACAGCCATGATCATTGAGATTTGGGTGATAGCCACAATGGATGCCATTCTAGTTCCAGGGGTAGACAACAAAGTGGTAGACTTACTTAGCCATCAGCTGTGAGATCCTAGGAATCGGGCACATAAACAGATTGTGTCCAACCCCATGTTCAGACTGTGAGGTCTTTCACCCATGGTTTGATCTCTAGGTTCAATAACAGAATTTCCTGTTTTGCTCCTGATTCTGGGACCCTTTTCATTCCCCCTTCCTGTAGGGAGGAGGGAGACTCTGCCTCCAGAGAGCCTTTTAAGGCAAGTGCCCTGCCCTCCTGGAGGAGGATACTTTACCCCTTGGTTCCTGTTTGCCACATCTGCTAAGAGAAAAGGATTTATCGGTAAGTACACAAAATTCCCCTCTTATAGTACATTTATGCATAAACGGAATATCATAAACTATGGATAAATTCATGTAATCTGAACACTCTAATTTTCTTTCTTTTTAGTGTCGTAAACATCTAAAGTCCCGGAGGCTAGTGAGCATTAAACAGCTGGGAGTGGACAGGATTGTGGACTTTCAGTTTGGCTCGGATGAAGCAGCCTATCATCTGATTGTTGAGCTCTATGACCGGGTAAGAGAGAGCACAAAGAATGGAACTATTATTTTTGAGACCCTTCGCAGTTAAGGGATTAACTGACAAGTTGCAGTCTGCAACCACCATCTGTTTTTTGGAGAACAGCTCCCATCACCTTCTGCCAGCTGTTAGACAAGTGAAGATGATGGGTGCTGTAGTCTAAAACAAAGGAAAGGGTGTCCACCTCCTGGGTCGGAGGCAGCTCATGCCTATTATTGTCAGCTGAAGCACTTCCTTGGTTTCTGTGAAGACAGCTCGGAAATCTGCTTTTCTCTAGTGTCCAGTGGAGGGCACAGGGACCATGGAGAGAAGGCTACACCACTAACAATGGACTAGATCACTGATTCTCTGGTCATTTGGGAACACCAACAGGTCTGGATTTCAGGATACTTGTATGTTTGGATATTTGTATTTATATAACACCAACAAGAGCAGTTTTAGAGTTTACATTTTGTATAGAAGGGATACAATAAGTGCAGTAATATATATAGACAATCATAAGGGGAGCATACATTAGGATAGGAGGTCCCTGCCCTATAGAGCTTACAATCTAAGTAAAGACTTCTAATTTTTTTAAGCAGCTCAATCACAATGACCGAGTCAACTGGGGATTTAAACAGGCATAACTTAAAAAAGTTGACCATTTGGCCTACCCTAAGGACTCGCCCTGGTGGGTATGTTATGGCTTGCAGTGGCGAGTAACTTTTCAGGTCTGGCTAGTAGCAAACGACTTCAAATTATAAGCCCTGTATATGTATATGTGTGTGTGTGTGTGTATGTATATAATATATATAGTATTACAGGTGTGTTCTTATTAAAGTGTCGGCAGAGCGGAATGGGCTCATTGCCTGCATGCACTGTTACATAGTATGTCTGATTTCCATATGACTTTGTGTACAGCTGCTTGTATCAAGCTTCCCAGATGTGCACTAAGCTCTGCAGTATGTTTCATTGATCTATTCATACACTGAGGGCCACAGGAACCATATGCTTTAGTAGGTGGGAGACGGGGCACTTTCAGTGTAAAGGAGACTCCCTCCCAGCTGTACTTCACCTGTTGTCACGCTTCCCACCTGTTCTGCTTGCTCTTTTTGAATCTCCACCCCTTAGTCTATATTGGTGTAGCCCCCTTTTTAAGGCTCTGGGTTACTAGCCTCATCGCCCAATTATTGAGCTTTGTTTGGACTCCTGGCATCAGATTCCTTGTTGGCTTGGCTTGGCTTATACTCTTGACTTACTCTGGTTCTTGATCCTTGGCTTGTACCCTGACTACTTTTCTGCATACCTGAATTAGCCTATCCGCTCCTGGTGACCTCGGCCTGTTTCTGGCTCCTCTGTCTGCCTGGTAACTCTCTCCCGCTACTGTGCCCATATTCTCAGCCATTCTGAGAGACATTCGTGCCTCCTCCAGTGGTGCTTCCTAGAGGCTGTTCGCCAAGAGTCGTGTGTGCTCGTCCGGCTGCAGAGATAGAGAGAGAGAGAAGGCGCTCCGATCCTCTCTTCCTCTCTCTTCCCTCGTGGTGCCGTGTTGTTCTGCCTCCCAGTCGGTTCTCTGCGACTGTCCAGTTTCGGTTCACTGGCATTCGGGTACTCTGATCTTGCAGGGGTGGAGACCTGCCCAGGAAGAGAATCGGGTTCAGTGGTTGAACCCAGCTGGATCTACAGCCATCGGCCTAGAGAGCCAGGGCTTCCATTTCTGTCTCCTCAGTGTTGCGCAGGGTGGGAGAGGGTCTACCAGTGGGGCCTTCCTGTCTGTGCTAGGGATACTTTGGTGTTCCAGTGTCCAGCACATTGCAGAGCAGTCCTGCCTGCTCCCCCAGCCCATCACTGGGGCTTTCCTGTCCGTGCTAGGGGGACTTTACTACACCAGTATCCAGCACATTTTAGAGCAGTCCTGCCTGCTCCCCCAGCCCATCACTGGGGCTTTCTTGTCTGTACTAAGGATACTTATCTGTACCAGTATCAAGTACCTTGCAGAGCAGTCCTGCCTGCTCAGTCTACATGTCAGTGGGCATTGGTCTCCCTGGTCAGTTCTGCATCTGATCCAAACTACCCCAGGTACCTCAACCCCGGTACCCGGTATTGCCATCCGGGTCAGGGTACCAGCTCAACAGGGATTGGACATCTGACTTCGCTGCCATCACCTTTAACTCATCCTTGGCTGCAACAAGGGGATACTGGGACTGGCCACGTACCCAAACCACACTCTCTAGTGGAGAACTCAAGCTTCAAATTTGTGTACCACCAGAATGGGGAGAAGAGACTTGGAAAATCGTGACACCTGTGTCTCGCTTCAGTTTTATTGCTTTGCCTATAGGACAGCTACGGGGCTGATTCTTTTCAGAGTTTGAGACTCCTTCGGGGCAGTCCGCACTGGACGTTTTTAAAGGCGAATTATCAGCTCCATTAAAATCCTTCTTATCTGAATGTCCCACCTCAAGAAATCTTCTTCAATAAGTGTTTATTTCTTATTTTGATGCAGTATACAGAGAGAGAAGCCTGTGATGTCCGTTCAGGACAGACCGCGGGGCAGAGTGGTGCCACAGCCTGTCCAGAACTGACGTCACAGGCTTAGTTTCAAAAGCTTATTTCTGTCTATACTGCATCAAAATAAGAAATCGGGGGATTGAGGTGGGACATTCAGAAAAGGACTTTAGTGGAGGTGATAATCCGCCTTTAAAAGCTGTAGATGGGACACTATTCATTTCCTATATTAAGATTGTCTTGATCAGAATATCTTTTGAATGTAAGTCACTGGATGGGGGGGCTTTCTAATAAGAAGTTTTACCCTTCATTACCCCTTTTTCATAGCTTAATTGCAGCTATGAACTACTTCTGTCTCTGATTCCCTTATTTTTATCCCCCCTAAATACTCTAAAGATGTACTTTTTGGCCACAGTGGCTGCATTGGGCCCAGCCGTGGCCACAGTTTGGGTGGCAAAGACCATGACAATTTGGGGAGATTACTTAATGGATCTCCCCTGACTTTTCCCCAGGAGATCTTGGTCACATGAACTCCAGCATAATCAAGGATAATGCTTATAATGTTGAGGAAGCCTTCAATACAATCGGATTTCTTGGGAAAACGTCCTCACTGTTTAGAGGCACACACTGCCCCACCTGGAAGACTGCAATATCTACTACTTTATTTTGCTCTTTCTCGGTGTGCGCTCGTCACATTCTTTTCGTTTGTTGTCTCCCTAAGTGGAAGGGTATCCCAGGCATGGGCCCTTGCTTCTGTGTGCCTAGAGGGGAACAGCTGCATCCCACTGACGAGGTCCACATAGACCGAAACGTACGTCTGGGGTTGTGCTGTTTCTCTCGTGCGGAGAGGATTTGCCTGACATTTCGGGGCTGGACTGCCTGTGGGTGGGACCAGACTGATATGAATATGGAAATTTCCTCTCTGCAATGGCACATGGGAGCGAAAAACGTGACTTGAGCAGCACCTGAGGGGCCACACATGCCTTGAGTAAACTACTTTATTTTGCTCTTTCTCGGTGTGCGCTCGTCACATTCTTTTCGTTTGTTGTCTCCCTAAGTGGAAGGGTATCCCAGGCATGGGCCCTTGCTTCTGTGTGCCTAGAGGGGAACAGCTGCATCCCACTGACGAGGTCCACATAGACCGAAACGTACGTCTGGGGTTGTGCTGTTTCTCTCGTGCGGAGAGGATTTGCCTGACATTTCGGGGCTGGACTGCCTGTGGGTGGGACCAGACTGATATGAATATGGAAATTTCCTCTCTGCAATGGCACATGGGAGCGAAAAACGTGACTTGAGCAGCACCTGAGGGGCCACACATGCCTTGAGTAAACTACTTTATTTTGCTCTTTCTCGGTGTGCGCTCGTCACATTCTTTTCGTTTGTTGTCTCCCTAAGTGGAAGGGTATCCCAGGCATGGGCCCTTGCTTCTGTGTGCCTAGAGGGGAACAGCTGCATCCCACTGACGAGGTCCACATAGACCGAAACGTACGTCTGGGGTTGTGCGGTTTCTCTCGTGCGGAGAGGATTTGCCTGACATTTCGGGGCTGGACTGCCTGTGGGTGGGACCAGACTGATATGAATATGGAAATTTCCTCTCTGCAATGGCACATGGGAGCGAAAAACGTGACTTGAGCAGCACCTGAGGGGCCACACATGCCTTGAGTAAACTACTTTATTTTGCTCTTTCTCGGTGTGCGCTCGTCACATTCTTTTCGTTTGTTGTCTCCCTAAGTGGAAGGGTATCCCAGGCATGGGCCCTTGCTTCTGTGTGCCTAGAGGGGAACAGCTGCATCCCACTGACGAGGTCCACATAGACCGAAACGTACGTCTGGGGTTGTGCTGTTTCTCTCGTGCGGAGAGGATTTGCCTGACATTTCGGGGCTGGACTGCCTGTGGGTGGGACCAGACTGATATGAATATGGAAATTTCCTCTCTGCAATGGCACATGGGAGCGAAAAACGTGACTTGAGCAGCACCTGAGGGGCCACACATGCCTTGAGTAAACTACTTTATTTTGCTCTTTCTCGGTGTGCGCTCGTCACATTCTTTTCGTTTGAAGACTGCAATATCGCCTCTCTCCCCATCCCCCATTCCAATCAGGGAGCCTGCAGTATTGCCACCTTCCCCTGTCAGGTAGCCTGTAGCATGGCCATCTCCCCTCACCAGGAAGCCTGCAGTACCATCCCTTCCCCCTGCCAGGGAGCCTGCAGTGGGGCCATCGCCGCTGTGCCAGGGAGCCTGCAGTGCAGCCATCACCTGCTGTGCCAGGGAGCCTGCAGTGGGGCCATCACCGCTGTGCCAGGGAGCCTGCAGTGGGGCCATCACCGCTGTGCCAGGGAGCCTGCAGTGGGGCCATCACCGCTGTGCCAGGGAGCCTGCAGTGGGGCCATCTCCCCTCACCAGGGAGCCTGCAGTGCAGCCATCACCTGCTGTGCCAGGGAGCCTGCAGTGCAGCCATCACCTGCTGTGCCAGGGAGCCTACAGTGGGGCCATCACCGCTGTGCCAGGGAGCCTGCAGTGGGGCCATCACCGCTGTGCCAGGGAGCCTGCAGTGGGACCATCGCCCGCTGTGCCAGGGCACCTGCAGTGGGGCCATTGCCCTCTGTGCCAGGGAGCGTGCAGTGGGCCCATCGCCCTCCACTCTGTCAGGTCTGTCAGAACCGGAGTCTCCGGGGCATGTCCGGAGAGTTCCCAGGTATGGTATTAAGGCTTCCTTTTATTTTCATTATAAAATAACTGTACTGCAATACTTGTTTTGTTTTTCTTATATATGTGGAACTGGGGAGGTAATGATAGCATAGTTATATCTTACTGTATGTGCAGTCTGAGTGAGATATAAAGGACTGTGACAAGGAATAGTATTGATTCCTATTTTATATAGATCAGTTGAATATATAATATATACAGAAACCTAATGTGATAGGAAATCCTATCGCAAATCAATAGGGTAATAGGAGGCTGTGTTTTCCACTGGATGAAATAATATATTGGTTACTGTAGCTGAACTGTATTGGTATAGACTTGGCAAGTTTGCTTGAGATTCAAAGTGATTGATAAAATCAAGAGTTGCCTGTGAATCGCGTTGTGTACTGGATGTTTAGCTCCCGATGCTGACCTCTGATGGGGTTTTGTATTACTGGAAATACCAACAGATGGAAACACCAGAATAGAAACTGAGCGATGAATACAATTGGGATGGCAAGCACTTGGAAAACTTAGCAGTAATATCTTTATGACCAATTTACCACTCTGAATCAAGCAAAAGGTTTATGACCAGTTTGTCCTTGCAGTCCTTTCCTATGGCTGTGACACGTGGACACTGAATGCCGAAGCCATACAAGCACTTAAGGTTACACAGAGTAGTATGGAACGGCGAATATTAAACATAACAAACAGACCTAAAAACGTGTGTGGGGATTTGTCGCCAAAGGTTTGTGATGTAATTGAAAGCATAAAGGGCCTGAAATGGAGATAGGCAGGACACACAACAAGAAGATCTGATGGTATATGGACCAAACACATTTTCGAATGGATTCTACTTGATAAAATTCCCAAGAAGAAGACCAAAGACAAGAGTGTAGATGAAATGACCACATGTGTTGGTACACAGTGGTAACAAAAGGCACAGGGCCGAAGTTGTTGGAGGTTTGCTGAGGAGGCCTTCATCCTGCATTGGACTAACAGTGGCTAATGAAGATGATGATGAGGAATGTGTGTATCTGTAGTGTGTGTAATGTATCTATAGTGTGTGTATCTGTATCTATAGTGCGTGCGTGTATGACCGCATGCAGTTGTAGTTGGGTTGCCATAGTAACTAAACAATGCTGGTTGAGCAGCATGAACGGACTGTTTGGTGAAGGGACTGACATGTGGAAAAGAAGTGGGAGGGGAGGAGAATTATTTAACTCTATTAGTGTATTAGGGTGACTATCATCAGACACACTCTTTTTAACATCTTAGAATGTATTTAAGGGAATAAAAATCACTACAAAAATACATTAACCCAGTAGATGCCTTTTGAGCGTAATTCCACTCTAGTCAATGGGAAATCTTCGGGGCAGAGGCTGTCATGCCATGCGATCTGGAGCACTTACAGTAAAGTATGCATTTCTGGTCTCTGATATTTTGTATGCAGGATAACTGGAAATAATCTTACTGGTTTTTTAGTAAATAACATTGTTTTACATTTAATTCCACACATAATTTCACTGCCTAGCGAATCCTGGCCACTTGACTTGATGTACCTGGGAGATGGGCAGTTAAACAAAGCTCAGACATCCCAAGTAGTACCCGTGATTTACCAGATCGGGGGTAGAAGCCTGACGCTAATATACTAAGAAAACTGGTATGTCTGGAGCAAACCAACTGTACCATGGGATATGTAAACATTCCCATTGATTTAATGGGTCCTTTAACCCCTTGCATGCTAGAGGCCTCCACACATTGCACTTGTTTGTAGATGTTCAGACTTGTGAAAACCGTTAAGGGATATAGATTGCCTTCCCTCTGTTTAGGTTGGTTCAGGGGGTGTCTAGACTTGTCCTCAAAAGCTGTATAGATGCCAGGATTAAGGGATTGATCGCAGATGGGTTAATCCAAATATTGAGCCACTGATGAACTCCTGTGCTTAATCAGGGATAGCCTTAAAGGGACAGTAATAAAATATATATAATATGTGAGGTTTGTGTCTAGATGAGTCCTATCCATGGTGAGATTTGTGTCTACATCTAGATGATTCCTATCCATGGTGAGGTTTGTGTCTACATCTAGATGATTCCTATCCATGGTGAGGTTTGTGTCTACATCTAGATGATTCCTATCCATGGTGAGGTTTGTGTCTACATCTAGATGATTCCTGTCCATGGTGAGGTTTGTGTCTACATCTAGATGATTCCTATCCATGGTGAGGGTTGTGTCTAGATGATTCCTATCCATGGTGAGGTTTGTGTCTAGACGATTCCTGTCCATGGTGAGGGTTGTGTCTACATCTAGATGATTCCTGTCCATGGTGAGGGTTGTGTCTACATCTAGATGATTCCTGTCCATGGTGAGGTTTGTGTCTAGATGATTCCTATCCATGGTGAGGTTTGTGTCTACATCTAGAAGATTCCTATCCATGGTGAGATTTGTGTCTACATCTAGATGATTCCTGTCCATGGTGAGGTTTGTGTCTAGACGATTCCTGTCCATGGTGAGGTTTGTGTCTACATCTAGAAGATTCCTATCCATGGTGAGGTTTGTGTCTAGATGATTCCTATCCATGGTGAGGTTTGTGTCTAGACGATTCCTGTCCATGGTGAGGTTTGTGTCTTCATCTAGATGATTCCTGTCCATGGTGAGGGTTGTGTCTAGATGATTCCTGTCCATGGTGAGGTTTGTGTCTACATCTAGATGATTCCTATCCATGGTGAGGTTTGTGTCTACATCTAGATGATTCCTATCCATGGTGAGGTTTGTGTCTACATCTAGAAGATTCCTATCCATGGTGAGATTTGTGTCTACATCTAGATGATTCCTGTCCATGGTGACGTTTGTGTCTAGATGATTCCTGTCCATGGTGAGGTTTGTGTCTACATCTAGATGATTCCTATCCATGGTGAGGTTTGTGTCTTCAGCTAGATGATTCCTGTCCATGGTGAGGTTTGTGTCTAGACGATTCCTGTCCATGGTGAGGTTTGTGTCTACATCTAGAAGATTCCTATCCATGGTGAGGTTTGTGTCTAGATGATTCCTATCCATGGTGAGGTTTGTGTCTAGATGATTCCTGTCCATGGTGAGGTTTGTGTCTACATCTAGATGATTCCTGTCCATGGTGAGGTTTGTGTCTAGATGATTCCTGTCCATGGTGAGGTTTGTGTCTAGATGATTCCTGTCCATGGTGAGGTTTGTGTCTAGATGATTCCTATCCATGGTGAGGGTTGTGTCTACATCTAGACGATTCCTATCCGTGGTGAGGGTTGTGTCTACATCTAGATGATTCCTATCCATGGTGAGGGTTCTGTCTAGATGATTCCTATCCATGGTGAGGTTTGTGTCTAGACGATTCCTGTCCATGGTGAGGTTTGTGTCTACATCTAGATGATTCCTGTCCATGGTGAGGTTTATGTCTAGATGATTCCTATCCATGGTGAAGGTTGTGTCTACATCTAGATGATTCCTGTCCATGGTGAGGGTTGTGTCTACATCTAGATGATTCCTATCCATGGTGAGGTTTGTGTCTAGATGATTCCTATCCATGGTGAAGGTTGTGTCTACATCTAGATGATTCCTATCCATGGTGAGGTTTGTGTCTAGATGATTCCTATCCATGGTGAAGGTTGTGTCTACATCTAGATGATTCCTGTCCATGGTGAGGGTTGTGTCTACATCTAGATTATTCCTGTCCACGGTGAGGTTTGTGTGTACATCTAGAATATTCCTAGACTGTTATTAATCCTAATGTGTCTTTCCAGGGTAATATTGTTCTCACCGACCACGAATATCTCATTTTGAACGTCTTGAGGTTTCGCACAGATGAGGTAGATGATGTGAAGTTTGCCGTGCGAGAGCGCTACCCTGTAGATAATGCCAAAGCACCGGAGCCCCTCCTCTCCATGGAAAGGTAAATAGCAAATAATATAGCTAATAATAACCAATATAGAAGAGTCACAAGAAATATCTAAACGCCAAACATGAACAATACAGTTTTATTTTGTGCCAAATTCAACCCTTTTCATGCCAGAGGCTTGGACCATTTTATTGTCTTGTAGGTCAAACACCGTTTTCATAATTTTGACATCCCTCTGATTAGATATGATTCATACCAGTTTCCTATGGAAAAGTATAATTCTGCTACACGGGGACAAGTGGGATTATGTTCAGTCCGCTAGGAAGGACAGAACTTGAAATTAAAAATGAACCCGATACCTTTTTGTGACGGATATCCGTACTCAGATTGAGTAGCTCCGCCAAAACTGTTCTTCTTAACCCAGGATAGCACTCTCGAACTCCACCAGCCAGGAACATGGCTCCATTCACCCAGTCACTTTGACAAGACTCAGTGTAGGGTGAACACACTCTGGATGCAGCAAGCTTTACCCCAAGCATCAGGCAACACCTGTCTCTTTGGGTTAGAATAAGAGCTGACGTTTATTGTAAAACATTCAGGGTTTGTATAAACACACAACAAGTTATCCACCCAATAGGACACAGGGACTGCAGTCCACATATGGGAAGACGATGGGGGTTGTTGATGGAGTTGCAAATCATACAGAGAGGCACAGTGGTGAAGTGGGAATACACATCTATAGAAAGGGTGGTGGGTGGTTTCAGTATAAACATGGAGTACAATGAATACAAGGGGGGTGTAAACATAGTGTGTGATGAGACAATGGGTAGGTGACAACAGGATACAATGGGCCAGACCTGAGTGAGTTAACTGTACAATGGGACAAAGGTGTAGGGCTGGGTACAGCAAACACGGTTACATCACTACATCATTAAATGACAAACATCAGATCAGAGTATAACTTTCTCAACAAATATATCACCCAGTTCCTGTGACGGCCCTCACAGCTGGGCAGTCTGCAGGGTGGGGGCTGGGCCCCAGGCCTCTGCAATATCCAAGGGCATGGAGGCTTCAAGGGGCAAACAGGGTAGATTTTAGTGTCAGGGGGAGGCCATACCCTGTTCCAGGGCCAGGTCCATAGTCTGTGGGCAGGAGTCTGGCCCTCAGGCCCCTCCAGGGGCCCAGTGGTTCCTGTGACACTCTTCTACAGTACTAAACCCTAAAAGGAGGACATCACTTCAATTTGTGCCAGTGGCTGTTAGGGCTAGACCTCCGTGATGTCTTATTTTTTTTGTTCCTATAATTCTAAAAACGTTGATATCTTTTTTTTTTTTTTTTTTTCTCTATTGAAGAGAATCATGACTTGTTCATCCCCTTCAGGTTCCACCATGGACAGCTTTGCTGTTGCCTCTGGGTTGTTTTTTGACAGGAACAGCAGAAACCCTGATGATCTAAAAGGGTACCCGTGGTTAAGGCGAGTGTATATAGAACATCTTGTTTTTTCAGATTGCTGGGGTATGGGGAAGGAGGGGGTCCTTGTTCTGGGTTCTGAAGCAGGCTGTTTATCCCTCTCCTATCCCAGGTATTGTTCTCGTTCGTAGTAAGATCAGGGATGGTCACAATAACAACCCCCCTTTCTCTGCACAGCAGATTATCCGCCTCAGTCTTAGGGCTACTGGTAAGGCCAGCGTCCTCTTTTGAATTGCCACATTCTTTTCTGTTTTGCAGCATTGTTATGATTGTGTACCTAAGTTACCCTTCTAGCCAGCTGGTCACTGAAGTGGCTATAATAATTTCAGTCATTGCTTTATTCATTCGCTGCAGTAGTGTGTTTTTTTTCTTGTTTTCCCCCTCACTGTACACAAGGAAGACTACTTACAAGGGTCTCATGCTGCTGCCACATGTTCCTGACACAGAGGTGCAGTGATTTAAACACACAGTGGGCATCTGAGAGCATTCTCCTACCCAGGGTTGATTTTTTTTTTCCGTACAACTGACTGGATTGCTTTGGTGGTCGGTTCTGGGCAATAATGTAGCCGTTTTATTATGTACGCATTTGTGGCATTCTTGCTCCTCTTGAGCAAAGGCTACTTTCTCTTCTTTGTCAGACTGCTTCCATCTCATCAGAAGCTGAATGGGCCGGATTCCTGTTGCTTGTTGACTTAGCAACTTGTCATTGGTGCAAAATTGCACCAAGATTTTCTTCAGTCAGTCTCAAAAGATAACACACTCTGCATTCAGAGGGGGAGACCCATGTTTGAGGACATTGAAGCTTCTTCCTTCCCAGAGAAAAGTCAGACAAATTTAAGGCAGGATGATGTATCTCATCCAAAAATGGGTGATTCTTCAGGTGAAGCAGTACTTTGTGTGCAGGACTCACAACCTCCCCTTAACCGCTCCTAAAATTCTTGGAGGGCCAGATGGCTGTCCTTCCTCCACATGAACTGGAAGATTTTCTGATGAATGGGCTGTTCAAGAAAAAACATTTCCAAGACTCAAAGCATATGTCATCCAAGAACCCTTTTGATGTCTTATTCTGACAATTGTTACTCCTAATATAGATTACTGTCTCTCTCTTACCAAAGACCCCCCCTATCCTGGTATCAGAAGCAGCAGCTTTTAAGGACCCTCCTATGACCACTTATGCCACTGTGTGTCATGGTATCGGTCACCACTGGAAAACCTTCAGCCTCTTACATCTCTATTGCTAGTCCCCGGATCTGTAGGACCTGAGTGTAGAAGTGTGGGCTGTGGCCGCCCTGGGATTAGTGTAGAAGCTTTCCAGTGCTGTGTAGGTAACAATCTTGTACTGAAGTGAATATCTGCAGTATTCAGATTTAGAAGCCAAATGTAGCCCACTAAGGACCAGAGGACATTGTTTCAAAACGTTAACCTGTCCCCATTGTGGTTCTGAAATGGTTAAATCCGTAGTATTTGTTATTTCCATTACTTTGGGGCAGAATTTCAATATTATGTCTCTGTGTGTTTGGTGTGTAGAAGTGGAAAGCAGAAAATAAAGGGAGATTATGTGATAGAGACTTATACCAGCATGTTAACCCATAGAGTGCCATGCAGTATACAGCAGTGTGTCATGTCGGCGTTAACCCTTTGAATTGTGGAAAGGCATCCAATGCGTTGTGGTGCAAAGCATTACTTACCTCTCTGGTACTCAAGGGGTTAAATAGAGTGCTGTTAATGTATAAAGAAGTTGACCTAATACATAAATAATGTAGATTCATTGCCCAACATTACTGGCCCTGGTACAGAGGAGACACTTCTCCCCACAATGTGCATCGCAATGTCCACATCCAGTGCCTGAGGAAACAGGCTTGAGGCTGGCAGAGGGCGCTGGGCATCTGGGAGTTGAGGAAAGAACAGGGATGCTCCTGGACACCCACTGTCTATCCAAAAAAAAAGATAGTTTTACTTCTATTAAAGTTTATCTCTGAGTCTTTATATTTTTGTAACATGTACCGCTATATTTTATTAGTGTTGTAGTTAAAATTCTATTCAAGCCAAAAAGATCCCCTTCCCCCCCTTCTGGCTGCCTCTCATTAGATGTGGAAATCGGTTGTGGGACCGTTCGGATGCAGCGAGGGACAGTCTTCATTCAGTAAGGATAATGACCCCCTTGAGGAAGGAGGGCAGGTTTTTCCTTTTGCTAACTGGAGATTGTCCCTCGCCGCGCTCCATCCAGACCAGACTGAGAGGATCAGTGACACAGGGAAAGGGGCAGAGGGGATCCTGTCAGTAATGAAATATCGTGCTACATGTAAAAAGAAAATATAAAAGACTCACAGCTAAAGTTTAATAGAAGTATTTCTATCCCTTTAACCCTTTGAGTGGCAGAGGTTTTGTCAACGCATTGCATACCTCTGTGGCACTCCAAGGGTTAACAGTTTGAGTAGCCTAGGCGTCCGACATCGCTTCCTCCCTTGTACATTACTTCCCTGCAAGTTAAGAGTCTATAAGGGTTTAAACCTATTGACACCTCTTTGTGTAACTGAATAAATTATTTGCAGCAAAACAAAAGTATATTATTTACACTGAGTAATTTATGCACATATATTGAAGATTAACTACACATTTATTTGACGTTTAATACTGTGGAGCAATGTGATACGTACACTACTTATTGTGATCGCCAGAAAAGAGAAACAGACGGATTTGGATGTCAAAAAGGAAGTGTCTCTTCCACTTTAGGAGGGATAGTCCCTCTTTGAGCCCCAAATCCCTCTATCCCTCTCTCCCACCCTGGTGTCCCTGTGTTTAGGAGATTAGACTGTGTGGTGTGTATATAGAAGTGTATCACCCTGGTGTCCCTGTGTTTAGGAGATCAGACTGTGTGGTGTGTATATAAGTGTATCACCCTGGTGTCCCTGTGTTTAGGAGATCAGACTGTGTGGTGTGTGTATAATTGTATCACTCTGGTGTCCCTGTGTTTAGGAGATCAGACTGTGTGGTGTGTATATAAGTGTATCACCCTGGTGTCCCTGTGTTTAGGAGATCAGACTGTGTGGTGTGTATAGAAGTATATCACCCCGGTGTCCCTGTGTTTAGGAGATCAGACTGTGTGGTGTGTATATAAGTGTATCACCCTGGTGTTCCTGTGTGTAGGAGATCAGACTGTGCGGTGTGTGTATATAAGTGTATCACCCTGGTATCCCTGTGTTTAGGAGATCAGACTGTGTGGTGTATATAGAAGTGTATCACCCTGGTGTCCCTGTGTTTAGGAGATCAGACTGTGTGGTGTGTATATAAGTGTATCACCCTGGTGTCCCTGTGTTTAGGGGATCAGACTGTGTGGTGTGTATAGAAGTGTATCACCCTGGTGTCCCTGTGTTTAGGAGATCAGACTGTGTGGTGTGTATAGATGTGCATCACCCTGGTGTCCCTGTGTTTAGGAGATCAGACCGTGTGGTGTGTATATAAGTGTATCACCCTTGTGTCTCTGTGTTTAGGAGATCAGATTGTGTGGTGTGTATATAAGTGTATCACCTGGTGTCCCTGTGTTTAGGAGATCAGACTGTGTGGTGTGTATATAAGTGTATCACCCTGGTATCCCTGTGTTTAGGAGATCAGACTGTGTGGTGTATATAGAAGTGTATCACCCTGGTGTCCCTGTGTTTAGGAGATCAGACTGTGTGGTGTGTATATAAGTGTATCACCCTGGTGTCCCTGTGTTTAGGAGATCAGACTGTGTGGTGTGTATAGATGTGCATCACCCTGGTGTCCCTGTGTTTAGGAGATCAGACCGTGTGGTGTGTATATAAGTGTATCACCCTTGTGTCCCTGTGTTTAGGAGATCAGATTGTGTGGTGTGTATATAAGTGTATCACCTGGTGTCCCTGTGTTTAGGAGATCAGACCGTGTGGTGTGTATATAAGTGTATCACCCTGGTGTCCCTGTGTTTAGGAGATCAGATTGTGTGGTGTGTATATAAGTGTATCACCCTGGTGTCCCTGTGTTTAGGAGATCAGACTGTGTGGTGTGTATATAAGTGTATCACCCTGGTGTACCTGTGTTTAGGAGATCAGACTGTGTGGTGTGTATATAAGTGTATCACCCTGGTGTTCCTGTGTTTAGGAGATCAGATTGTGTGGTGTGTATATAAGTGTATCACCTGGTGTCCCTGTGTTTAGGAGATCAGACTGTGTGGTGTGTATATAAGTGTATCACCCTGGTGTCCCTGTGTTTAGGAGATCAGACTGTGTGGTGTGTATATAAGTGCATCACATTGCTCCACAACAATAAATCTCGCATTAATGTTTGTGTAAACTTCATTATGTGTGTTTATGCATTATCATCATCCTATATAATAATTCGCTAAGTTGTGTGTAACGCCCGACATGCGCAGTAGACACTGCTGAGCGTGCGGCAGTCATGCGCAGTACAGACTGCCCGCGCCGCGGATGATACAGAGCCGGAGCGTCCAGCTTTGTATCAGCAGTGGTGCGGCCAGTCTCTGCTGCGCGTGACTGCCCCGCGACCGGCTGCCAGAGGCGTTGTGGCCCGTGTAACGGGCTGTTCAACTAGTGTGTAAATAAGACCTCTGTCTTACATGGCAAGTGTTGACATCCATGAAATAATTGAGCAATGAGGACCTACCTTAACCCTTTGAGTGCCATTATGTTCCCCTGGTGATGTATCTTCCCTTCAGTGGCTGTACTACAGGTCCTGCTGAGGCCACTGGGAGTGTGTGTGTGTCGGCCATATTTCTTTTCTGGTTGAACAGGAAGTTGTGGGAGGGCAAACCCTGCCCACTCCTGTCTAAATCATGCCCCCCCGTATCTCCAGCATTGCCAGTAGGGAGGAGATTTCTAGATCTCATCCTTACTGCCACCCCTGGGTGTGTGTGTCTCTTGAGGAGGCATAAATTATGCAATGAGGCTTTCTCTATTATATATATGATATACTAGTTGAAGAGCCCATGTACACGGGCCAAAGTGCCACCCAGCAATGGCCACGGTGCAGTCACGCACAGTAGAGACTGCCCTCGCCGTGGCTGATACAGAGTGGGTGGGCAGTCTGTAGTGCACATGACTGTAGCGTGCGCAGCCAACTCTACTGCACATGTCGGCTTCTGACAAACAATTTAGCAAATTATTATATAGGACAATATATATATATAGATTGTATACCATACTATTTCATTAATAAGAATAAAGTATACGACTATGTAGTTTGTCTGTTAGTTGTAACTGTCCTACATGAAGATATTCCTGAGGGAGCTGCAGGACCACATAGCAGAGCGAGAGATGAAGAGGTGAGAACGCAGAGAACTTCTCCGATGAAACCACTTCTCCATTTCCTATTCTTGGTGCTTTGACTCCATAGAATAATATAGGAAATGGAGAAGTGATATCACTGGTGAAGTCACCTCTTTATCGCCTCCTCTAGCGCCTCTTCCCCAGATGTGTTGTGAGAAGGTGTGATTTGAAGTACAGTCATTCAGGGCAGACGTTCCCTCTGTGGAAGCAGAGAACCCTTGTTGCTGCCCATCATGTACTGTCCCAAGTGACTGCTGTTTAGAGTGTGTACTACTACGATCCTGAAATGTTTCATTCCCTTAGCTCACGGGAAACGGAAAAGAACCTTCAGTATGTTGGGGATATTCTTAGAGGAGAAGTAAGCTTCCCCCCCAGATGAAATCCTGTTATAGGGATCTTCCTTCTGAGTAAAACAAATCCGCTGCTGTCAGTTGTTTTAATCAAATGTGATAACAGATAATCAGGAAGTGAATTTGCTGTGCGGTTACTTCCTGATGGTGGTTGCAGGAAGTGACTCAGCAGTTTCTATCACAATCTATGGAGAACTATTTGTCAGTGACTTTACTCTAAAATAGAATGGAAAGGAATAACTAATTGGAATCTGACCACTAGAGGGCACTGTTAGTGGTCAGAAAAAAGTTTAAACTGTAATAACTCTGGTAATTTGCACCTCTCAGCAGTGGGGATGTCTGTTTTACAGAAAATTCTGTACAATTATATATTTTTTCATAAAACTTTATTGCTCCTTTTAAAGATGACCCTGTGCGTGCTTCATCTGAATGTTATTTTTTTTCTAGACTGAGGGAAATCCTGGAAAACGCGCAAAAAGGGGAGCCGCTTAAGAGGATCCTTAATCCGCATCTCAGTAAGTGTTTCTCCTGTTCCTGCTAAGTGATGATAAAATGTGAGAAAGCAGAAAGTGAGTCATTGTCCCTCTTGTCCGCAGTCTACGGAGCCGCTCTGATTGAGCACTGTCTGCTGGAGGTTGGATTTCCCATCAATATCAAAACCGAGCAGCTTTCCTGGGACACGGGTCAGTGAGATTACTTCTGTGTGAACAACACTGATAGAGAGGCAGTACTACTGCACGATATCCGTTATCCCTGTTCATTTAACCCTTCGAGTGCCATGTATAAAACGGATAAAACTCTGGCACTCAAAGGCTTAAATTGCTTTTTGAACCCTTTTACATGCTAGAGATGTCTCAAACTCATTGCAAAACAATGGTTTGTAGACTTCTGTTGCATTTGAGGGGTTCATTTTATACAATTTATGAAGATTCTTTGCCCCCCAAATTCTTTCATCTTTTTAAGTTTGTCCCCTGGTATTTACAGTGCAAAGGAAGTGAGTAATTCATTTTGCCTCTAAACAAGACCAGTTTGTTTTTGTGCCACATCTTATAATAATGTATTTATAAGACTTTTAGTTTATGCTCCTGATCTTGTAGTTCTGCAAAATAAACCAACTTTTCCTCTTAAAGATCTGGAAAAGGTGCATTTGGCATTGAAAAAGGCAGAGGACTACATGGATGCATGCCTGACTTTTAAAGGAAAGGTAGGATGTTCTGTCATAAATGTACTTACCTAAGGCAATGTACTGTACTACCCCTCACACGTGTACTGTACTACCCCTCACACATGTACTGTACTACCCCTCACGTGTACTGTACTACCCCTCACGTGTACTGTACTACCCCTCACATGTACTTCTCTAAGGCAATGTACTGTACTACCCCTCACATGTACTTCTCTAAGGCAATGTACTGTACTACCCCTCACGTGTACTGTACTACCCCTCACATGTACTTCTCTCTAAGGCAATGTACTGTACTACCCCTCACGTGTACTGTACTACCCCTCACGTGTACTGTACTACCCCTCACATGTACTTCTCTAAGGCAATGTACCGTACTACCCCTCACATGTACTTCTCTAAGGCAATGTACTGTACTACCCCTCACGTGTACTGTACTACCCCTCACATGTACTTCTCTCTAAGGCAATGTACTGTACTACCCCTCACGTGTACTGTACTACCCCTCACATGTACTTCTCTAAGGCAATGTACTGTACTACCCCTCACATGTACTTCTCTCTAAGGCAATGTACTGTACTACCCCTCACACGTGTACTTCTCTAACTGCCGTGGAGGACCACTCTGCTAGAGACTAGGCCTAAGCCACTGGTAGTCTCTGCAGGAACTGGAACAAGAATGGAGCAAGAACAGGAACGTGAAGTCTTGATCCGAGGTATCTGACTCACGCCTGCAGTCAGAATGGAGTGTATATCTGACTCACGCCTGCAGTCAGAATGGAGTGTATATCTGACTCACGCCTGCAGTCAGAATGGAGTGTATATCTGACTCACGCCTGCAGTCAGTATAAGGAAGCGTATACTTAACTCACACCTGCAGACAGTATAGGAGCTAGTCTGCCAGAGCCCCAGGTCCGCACCAGATTGGGTGTCCACTATAAGGATAAGACAAAAGAGTAGTCAGACAGAACAACAGGTCAGCACCTGTTGGATGGAAGACAAGTTGGATGGAAGACAAGTCAGGTCATACAAAGACCCCAAGGTAACAGAACTGCTTTGTACAACAACGCAAGGGCAACTGAGTCAGGATTCAGACTGACCTTTAAACCCCTCCTCAGGAAGTAGGTAGGAGGAGCAGGCTCAGAGGGAGGAAGTAGGTAGGAGGAGACTACAGGAAGCATGGCATAAAACAGAGGCCTGCTACACTCTGACGCCTCACGCCTTCAGAGGAAACGTGGAAACAAGGTAAGCTGTGACAGCAATGTACTGTACTACACCTCACATGTGTACTTCTCTGAGGCAATGTACTGTACTACTCCTCACACGTGTACTTCTCTAAGGCAATGTACTGTACTACCCCTCGTGTGTGTAATTCTCTAAGGCAATGTACTGTACTGCCTCTCACACGTGTACTTCTCTAAGGCAATGGTAGTGTGTTTTACACATTGTCTGTGTGACTGTTCTCTGCCTCTCTCCTCCTTACTGTGATAGTGTGTTTTACACCTTGCCTTTGTGACTGTTCTCTGCCTTTCTCCTCCTTACTGTGATAGTGTGTTTTACACATTCTGTGTGACTGTTCTCTGCCTCTCTTCCTTACAGTGATAGTGTGTTTTACACACTGTCTGTGTGACTGTTCTCTGCCTCTCTCCTCCTTACTGTGATAGTGTGTTTTACACATTATATGTGACTGTTCTCTGCCTCTCTTCCTTACTGTGATAGTGTGTTTTACACGTTGCCTTTGTGACTGTTCTCTGCCTCTCTTCCTTACTGTGATAGTGTGTTTTACACCTTGCCTTTGTGACTGTTCTCTGCCTCTCTCTTCCTTACTGTGACAGTGTGTTTTACACATTGCCTTTGTGACTGTTCTCTGCCTTTCACACGTGTACTTCTCTAAGGCAATGGTAGTGTGTTTTACACATTGTCTCTGTGACTGTTCTCTGCCTCTCTCCTCCTTACTGTGATAGTGTGTTTTACACATTATATGTGACTGTTCTCTGCCTCTCTCTTCCTTACAGTGATAGTGTGTTTTACACCTTGCCTTTGTGACTGTTCTCTGCCTCTCTCTTCCTTACTGTGATAGTGTGTTTTACACCTTGCCTTTGTGACTGTTCTCTGCCTCTCTCTTCCTTACTGTGATAGTGTGTTTTACACCTTGCCTTTGTGACTGTTCTCTGCCTCTCTCTTCCTTACTGTGACAGTGTGTTTTACACCTTGCCTTTGTGACCGTTCTCTGCCTCTCTCTTCCTTACTGTGACAGTGTGTTTTACACATTGCCTTTGTGACCGTTCTCTGCCTCTCTCTTCCTTACTGTGACAGTGTGTTTTACACCTTGCCTTTGTGACCGTTCTCTGCCTCTCTCTTCCTTACTGTGACAGTGTGTTTTACACATTGCCTTTGTGACTGTTCTCTGCCTCTCTCTTCCTTACTGTGACAGTGTGTTTTACACACTGTCTGTGTGACCGTTCTCTGCCTCTCTCTTCCTTACTGTGACAGTGTGTTCTACACACTGTCTGTGTGACCGTTCTCTGCCTCTCTCCTCCTTACTGTGACGGTGTGTTTTACACATTGCCTTTGTGACCGTTCTCTGCCTCTCTCTTCCTTACTGTGACAGTGTTTTTTACACCTTGCCTTTGTGACTGTTCTCTGCCTCTCTCTTCCTTACTGTGATAGTGTGTTTTACACCTTGCCTTTGTGACTGTTCTCTGCCTCTCTCTTCCTTACTGTGATAGTGTGTTTTACACCTTGCCTTTGTGACCGTTCTCTGCCTCTCTCTTCCTTACTGTGACAGTGTGTTTTACACCTTGCCTTTGTGACCGTTCTCTGCCTCTCTCTTCCTTACTGTGACAGTGTGTTTTACACATTGCCTTTGTGACTGTTCTCTGCCTCTCTCTTCCTTACTGTGACAGTGTGTTTTACACACTGTCTGTGTGACCGTTCTCTGCCTCTCTCTTCCTTACTGTGACAGTGTGTTTTACACACTGTCTGTGTGACCGTTCTCTGCCTCTCTCTTCCTTACTGTGACAGTGTGTTTTACACACTGTCTGTGTGACCGTTCTCTGCCTCTCTCTTCCTTACTGTGACGGTGTGTTTTACACATTGCCTTTGTGACCGTTCTCTGCCTCTCTCTTCCTTACTATGAGCGTAAGGGAGAGAGAAGCAGAGAAAAAACAAAAATGAAACACAAGCCAAAGTTGGGGATATTATCCCCTTTTGTGCTGGTGCTGAGGGAAGGATAAATGTAGGTCCATTTATGACCCACCTGACAACAACTTGTTTTTTGTGTTTAACCCCTTAACGACCCTTGACGGTCATAGTACGTCAAGGGTCGATTTGACTTAACGACCGATGACGTACTATGACCGTCATCGAGTTCCGGGCTCCCCCCGCGGCTGCACGTCGTTTGGGGAGTCCGGAACCCAACGGAGCAATAAAAAAAAATTGCTCCGTGGTCGTTAAGTCACTTCCCCTTCCGGATTCCCCGGTCGTTAAGGGGTTAATAAAGTTGAGCAAGACCAAAGTTTACTCCCACACAGATGAATTTATAAACACTTCTACTGACATTTAATCAAACATTAATGGGAGTTTTACTGTTGTGGAGCAATGTAATGCACCAGTACACACACCACACAATGATATATCCAGAAAAGTGGGAAACTAGGGAGGGACACAGGGTTTTTTGCCCCAGAGGGACAGTGATCCCCTAAACCTGCACATTTTGTAAGTATGAATGACTGGTCATACCTTTCATGCAGTCTTCATAAAAAAATGTATCAATTAGGCACAAATGGTCACAAGAGTACCAATACATTTTTCTCTGTTGTCCAATACAGGTTACTGGTAACTTTGGGTAGGCGATCAGCCCCCTTTAAGTAGGCAGGAACAATTCTGAGAAGTGACTGCTGGGTGGAGACCATCTCCTCTCCTTAGCTTGCAGCTAGCCAATCCCCAACCATTAAGATTTGTTCCTTGGTCAAGACATAAGCAAGAGAACAGTTCTGCTATAGTTTTCTTTTTTATTATTTTTCTGTTATATATGGAATACCACCATTAGGCGGATTACCATAACTGACAATTCCCATTACCCAGATGTGGATAGCTCAGTTTACCAGGTGCTTTTGTGGACCTAAGCCCTTGGGGGAAAATCTTGGCTGCAAGTTCTTTCCCCAGGAGTTGCTCACTGAGGCGTCTTCTTAATAAATGGTAATCTGAAGACAGAAGATCTGCAGGAAAGGTGAGCACCCTTTGAATGCTGAGGTTCACATGTCCCATGCTTCTCCTCCGCACAGGTGTCTCTATTGGAGTTCCTATTACATACTCCTGCACTCATTGGGTTTATCTGTATGTCTGTGAGGTGTTTGGAGCAAGTTTCTGTGGTAACGTAACCCTTTGGCTGCTGGTTAGCATCTTTTGGGGTGTTGTGGGCACCTTCCCTACTGGGACCAGTGTTTATTGGTCTACTGACTTGTTCTAGTGGGCTTTTGATTGGTTTTACGTTTTGGTATTCACCTCGTTAACTTTGTTTCTGCACGCGTTTACCGCATAGATGCCATTGCTCCATTCACTTCTGTGGGACTTTACAGTTTGGGACATATCTCTGCAACCGCTCCACGTAGTGAGGTCAGAGATGGCTCATTTTGTTGGTTTGCCCTTTCTCTGTTATCTGGTCAATGTTTTGGGCATGTTGGGGGGCTTAGGGTGCTTCGGGAACTGTTGGGGGAGTGCTTTAGCGAAACTATGATTCCCATGAGCTCTTGCTTCGCGCACGCTTCTGATTGGCTCCCTCTGCGGCAGCCATTTTGTGTCTTTGCTGATCGAGTATCTTATGCAAGGCTTGGACTCTCCTTCTCTCCTCAGCAGTTTAACCCTTCACCTAATTTAGCATTTCTGGGGTGATTTGATTTATCATCCACACTATTTTGTGGGTGTTTCTGATACTTTGACCTTTTGACTCTGTGAGAATGTCTACTCCTTTAGATCTTGGGAGTAGACCTAAGACTAAGGACACTGGGGTATCTGTGTCCCCCCATGCTCATTGTTCCTCATGTCAATCAGGGTTACCTAGAGAATACTCAGGTCATGTTTTCCCAGCATGTTCTGCTGCCCCTAAATCCCCTGCAGGGGCCTCCAGCCATGCACTAGAGCCAGTTTGGATGTAGGAGTTTAAGGCTATTGCCAGGGACCTCTGGTCCACCTTACAACTCCTTCCATCAACTTTGCAGGGGGTCTTCCACTGGTGGCAGGCCACCCCCCATATCAGATCTTCCCTGCCAAAAATTGCCGGCTGTACCTGATGTGTGATTCCTCTGAGGAGGAATTATTGGTGGATTCTGATGATGAAAACTGTTCAGTTGTCTCTTCCTCTCAGTTTTTTGGGGATCCCTTTTGAGGCTGATCCTGTCCCCTCAGCTGGGGGCCTGATCAGGGCTGTATTGAACACCCTGAACATTCCCTTGGTGCAAGAGGTTTCTTCTGACCCCTCTGATGTGTTCCAGGAGCCTGTTAGGCCCCATACTTGCTTTCCACCTAACCCCACCCTTGACCGCTTGGTGTCTGAGGAGTGGAAGTTTCCAGACGGGAAACTGTCTGTCTCTAGGAAATTTGCTAAGCTTTATCTGTTCTCCGTTCATCCTCCCAAGGTGGACACCCTGTTTCCAGGCTTTCTAGGTCCACTGCCTTGCCTGTGGCTGATGCATCTGCTCTGAAAGACTGGACTGACAAGAAGCTTGAGACTGCTTTCAAGGCCGTTTTTTGCAACGGCTGGTTCTGCCCTGCTCCCCGCATTTACTGCAGCGTGGGTGAATAGGGCTGTGGCTGTTTGAACTGAACAGCTCACTTCAGCTGTCCGTCAGGGGGCTCCTACTGCTGACATGTTGGCAAGAAGCCTCAACATCTCTGAAGCTCAGCATTACGTTTCTGCTGTCATGTTTGACACTGTGCGTATGGTAGCCAGGGCATCCACAATGTCTGTGGTAGCCAGATGTGCTCTTTGGCTCAAGATCTGGTCTGCTGACACGGCCTCCAAGAGGGCTCTCCTGTCTTTGCCCTTTCAGGGCACCTCACTGTTTGGGCCTGATCTTAAGGATCTGATCAGTGAAGCCACTGGAGGGAAGAGTACTAACCTGCCAGTGGTCCAGCGGAAGACGGCACCTGTCAAAATGAATCTGCTTTTTCTTCCCTTTCAGGCTGAATCGCGCCAGGCATCCCAGGAGGTGCCTCAGGCTCCGTTCTCCTCATCCAAGCCTAAGCAGCAATGGAGGCTCAAGTCCTCCGCTAAGCCCAAAGCTTCCAAACCTCCTTCTGCATGACTTGCCGAATCCGGGTCCCCACCTGCAGGTAGGTGGCCGCTTACAACAGTACCTCTCGGCTTGGGAGGCCTTTGTGGCCGACCCATGGGTTTTGCAGGTAGTGGCTGTGGGGAACAGGATCCCCTTCACCTCTCTTCCTCCTTCCAGAACCTCTGGGAGTGGAAAAGCGCTGCTTTTTTGAGGAGGCCATTCAGGCCCTTCTGGACAAGACAGTCCTGGAACCAGTTCCTCCTCAGGAAAGGGGGCTGGGGTTCTACTCCAGCCTCTTTGTGGTTTCCAAGAAGAATGGAGGCTGTCATCCCATTTTGGATTTGAAGGATCTCAACTCCTTTGTGGTCCGGTCCCAATACCGCCAGGAGTCCCTGCGCACGTTGATAGCTGCCATATCCCCTGGGGAATTTCAGGCCTCTATGGATCTTCAGGATGCCTATTTGCACATCGCCATTCATCCAGAGAGTCGGCAATATCTCTGCTTTGCCTACGACAGAGGGCATTTCCAGTTTTCTGCCCTCCCCTTTGGCCTGACCATGGCTCCTCAAGTCTTCAACAGAGTCCTGGGAGCCCTGATTTCTGTCCTACATCGGAATGGTACAAGAATTACTCTGTATATGGACGTCCTCCTTCTGAAGGCCTCTTCTCCAGAACTCCTTCATCAGCAGGTGCAAGATTGCATTCATACTCTGTCCCATCACGGGTGGATCATCAATCTGGACAAGTCAGACCTTGTTCCTTCCCGGAGAATGGTCTTTCTGGGCATCCTCTTCGACACTCAGAGAGGGATGGTGTTTCTCATGGACGAGGTGGCTCATCAGATAGCACTGAAGGTCTAGACTGTCCTGAATCAGGACCCGGTTCCAGCCAAGAAGTTGTCATCCCTGGTGGGGGAGCAGTTCCGTTTGCCATGGCTGATACCAGGGAACTTCAGAGGTTTCTGATCCTGGCATTCAGGGGTCGGACGGATTTCCTGGTGAGGTCCCTATCTCTTCCTCTTCACGTGAAGCAGAGCCTCTCATGGTGGCTCAACCTGAACAATCTCCTGAAAGGTAGGCCCTTCCTGGTGCCAGAAATAAACAAAAGAAGAACAGCGCAAGAACTCCTCTAAGTGCAGACTGTATATTTCAATGGATCCCCCACTGGGTCATTCCCCTCTAGATGGGTACTCACAATTTGAGGAGGCTAAACCAGCCTCTAAGTGTCCGGCTTGTCTCAGATAAACTACTCCGTCAACCACGTTCTTTCTGGATATAAGCTTACTTGCAATGCATGCAAATCAATGGGTACAATAAGCTATGACTAGAGTGTATTCTTAAATATATGCTCCTTTATTGGAGATACTTAAAAACAGAAACAGCAAATAAAATGTATATAAATAAAACAATACAGAAACCCTACGTGTTTCGTCCTATAGGGACTTCATCGGGGGCATAACATTATTACATATTCCAACATATTTATAGATAAAATAAACCTTCATTTACATGTGTGTCATTAGCTCATCTTCCGAGGTCTCCAACGGAACACCATCCATCGCATCCCTCCACTGTGATCCGGAAGTGACTCAATCACCTCCGTTCTCTCTGAAGCCTGCATCGTAACTATGGCGACCTGGCTCATACTCAGAAGCCACCTCCGGCACCAAGCAGATATCCTCGTAACATATATATTAGCGCCGAGGGCATGCCCGGTGTCCATATGGGCCTGAGAGGTGCCTGGTAATCTACCGCCTGTGTATAGAGCCAAATGGCAGTCGTGTATAAATTTACAAGCTGGATAAAAATAAAACTAATTATTTAAATAAACAGGTCAGAGCAGCCTTCAATTATAGATTTCTATACACGTATTCTACCCTGAATCTTGTTAAACTCCCAGAGTTGCTACAAGTGTGTGTGTGTGTATGTATGTATGTATGTGTGTGTGTGTGTGTGTGTGTGTGTGTGTGTGTGTGTGTGTGTGTGTGTGTGTGTATGTATGTGTGTGTGTGTGTGTGTGTGTGTGTGTGTGTGTGTGTATATATGTATATGTGTGTGTGTGTGTGTGTGTATGTGTGTGTGTATATATGTATGTGTGTGTGTGTGTGTGTGTGTGTGTGTGTGTGTGTGTGTGTGTGTGTGTGTGTGTGTGTGTGTATGTATGTATGTGTGTATGTGTGTGTGTGTGTGTGTATGTATGTATGTATGTATGTATATGTGTGTGTGTGTGTGTGTGTGTGTGTGTGTGTGTGTGTGTGTATGTATGTATATGTGTGTGTATATATATATATATATATAAATATTATACAGTTGAAACCAGAAGTTTACATACACTATATAAAAAGACACATGGCATGTTTTTCTCACTATCTGACATGAAATAAGAAAAAATCTTACCCGTTTTAGGTCAATTAGGATTACCAAAATTATTTATATTTGCCAAATGCCAGAATAATGAGAGAGAGAGGATTTTTTTAAGGCATTTTTATTACTTTCTGCAAAGTCAAAAGTTTACATACACTAGGATTACTATGCCTTCAAACAATTTGGGACAGCCCATATGATGTCTTTGGAAGCTTCTGATAGGTTTATTGGCAACATCTGAGTTAATTAGAGACACACCTGTGGATGTATTTTAATGCACACCAGAAACACACTGCTTGTGTGTGTAACATCATGGGAAAGTCTAAAGAAATCAGCCAAGATATCAGGAAGAGAATTGTGTACTTGCACAAGTCTGGATCATCCTTTCGTGCAATTTCCAGATACCTGCAGTTGCCTCGTTCATCTGTACAAACAATTATACGCAAGTACAAACAAGATGGGAATGTCCAGCCATCATATCGCTCAGGAAGGAGACAGGTTCTGAGTCTCAGAGATGAATGTGCTTTGGTCCGACATGTGCATATCAACCCAAGAACAAAAGCAAAAGACCTTGTGAAGATGCTGGAGGAAGCTGGTAAGATTGTGTCATTATCCACAGTGAAACGAATACTGTATCAACATGGGCTGAAAGGCCACTATGCCAGGAAGAAGCCATTACTCCAAAAGAAACATATAAAAGCCAGATTAATGTTTGCAAGTGCACACAGGAACAAAGACCTACATTTTTGGAGACATGTCCTGTGGTCTGACGAAATTAAAATTGAACTGTTTGGCCATAATGGCCATCGTTACATTTGGAGGAAAAAGGGAGAAGCTTGGAAGCCTAAGAACACCATCCCAACTGTGAAACAGGGGTGGCAGCATCATGTTGTGGGGTTGTTTTGCTGCAGGAGGGACTGGTGCATTTCACAAAATAGATGGCATCATGAGACAAGAAGATTATGTGGCAATACTGAAGCAACATCTCAAGACATCAGCCAGGAAGTTAAAGCTTGGGCGGAAATGGGTCTTCCAAATGGACAATGACCCGAAGCATACTGCCAAACTGGTTACAAAGTGGCTTAAGGATAACAAAGTCAATGTTTTGGAGTGGCCATCACAAAGCCCTGATCTCGCATAATTATCTCTTCAATTCTATTTATGCTCTGAGGATTGTGCACCTGGGCATTTAAGTTAATTTAGAGTGAGTGCCTCCATCCCATGTTTCAATTGTGTGTGTGTGTGTGTGTATGTGTGTGTATGTATATATATATATATATATATATATAATATTTACGTATATGTGTGAAGCCTACCCTTACTAGATACTGATTGTATTTATCTTTCTTTCATTAAATATAATACACTAAAATATTCTGTAAGTTTAATGATAATAGAGTTAGTTTTATGTATATTTTTTTATTATTCCTTACTCCTCTTTAGCTCATTGATATATTAAATTAGTATCTTATTAAGTTATTAGATAGAATTAAAAATTCCAATGTTAGGGGGACCCCCAAAGCAGACTAGTTGGTATCTTGCTTATTTGGAACTGATTTTATCTAGATTTATGTTCTAATTTAAATTTGGTTAAGAACATTCTGGAAATCTGTTACCAAAGGTACATTAGGACAGACCGAGTTTAGGAAAACGAATTTAATATATTTATATGATGCTGCAGATATCAATATTATCATTCATTCCATGGGGCAGCTGCGTGTCTAGCTGGTAAATCCACTGTGCCTCTTTACGGCAAAGGGATCTAAACCTACTATGGCACGTTGAAGGTACAGAGTCTATTCCCATTATTGACCAGTTGGATATCCCTCCAGCCGTACAGTTGGCCAGATGACTGGACACAGTATGCTGGGAATCCCTATTGATAATATTCCTACGATGTTCTCCTGCTCTTTCTCGTAGGCTTCTCGTGGTCCTTCCCACATACTGTGTCCCGCATCCACATTGTAAAAGATAAACGACAAATTTGCTGCCACAATTTATAAAACTTCTAATTTGATATTCCCGGCCAGTACTATAGCTTTTGAATGATTTTGCTGTGTTTCGTATTCTTGCAGTTGAGACATTTTATTCCACTGCTCTTGTAGTTTCTCAGTAGACAGTACTCCTTGTGTCTTCTGAATTACAAAGATTCCATCTTTTTGTAAATAGATTCTATACTAGCTTGTTGAGTCTTTTTCTTGGGGTTTACTTTTTTTACTTTTAGCGACATGAGCTCCTTAAGTTTTTAGCTTTATGAAATATAACTTGGAGACACTCCCCAATATCCTTTTTCAATAAAGGATCCTGACACGTCCTGGTACTTAATCAGAAACCATCCCAGATTTCCCCGGTTCTTAACGGGTGAAAAGGCAGTTTCTGCTGTCCCTATAGATCTCCCATTAAATTACCCTGTTTTGTGTTTTCACCCCAGGGCTTTATTATCCAGAAAAGAGAGAAAAAGCCAAGTCTGGAGCCTGAGGAAGTTTCTCAAGACATATTCACGTGAGCACTACTACATACAATTTTGTATCTTTTTGTAATCTCTTGTGTTGTTATATGAAACCTTGTTTTATGTTGCAGGAATGAGGAATTCCACCCATTTCTCTTTGAACAACATCACAACAGTCCATACCTGGAGTTTGATTCCTTTGATAAGGTGGGTACAATTCACGCAGTACTTATGTTCACTGTGATGTACATTTTCATCAAAGTGTGCAGAGTCTAATATCTGTATCAATCATATATATCTCATATGGATGCATCACTACATAACTTATGTCTCCCTCAGGAGACACGCACACACACACCCAGGGGTGGCAGTAAGGAGGAGATATTCAAATCTTCTCCAAACTGCCTGTCCTGGAGATACAGAGGTCGTGATTTTGACAAGAGTGGTGACTCCAGTCAAAATCTCTGCAAGGAGTTTGACCTTCCTCAGCATCCGCCTGAACAAAAAAAAATAAATACAAGAAAAAAAAAACCACACACACTCACACTGTCCTCACCGGACCTCTGCTATGGCCCAAATCTGCTCCTGCTCCATGTTACGTGATCCCCTATTTACGCATAACTTGCACACTCAAAACATATACAAATATAACATTTGCCAACACGGAAACTACATACCTCTTACACCATTGGCCCTTTAGCAAGGCATTTTTAGTGCTTATTTTTCAATGAGGTGTATATTTGTCATATTTATTATATATGCTACCAACAAAACCGCATCGCCCGTAACACACGTTCACATACAGACAGCCAAACTGTTACACTCCCCTTTCTCTCAAGCCTTCCCTTCCACCTTTTCCCAAAATGAACTAAAACGTACATTCTAGTGGTTGTGGTAAAACTACCCTAAAACAGCTGAAGAACTACGAAAAAAAACTATATCCAGAAAGTAAATATCTCACTGCATCAATTGTGAGGGGTCGTTTGCCTTTCTACCTCTAGCCTGGTGTGCACAAATGTTTTCATCCCTTCATACGTACCAAAATCTTTACAAACTATTGCATTTCCTACTGTGTTCGTTAGCTACTGCTCTTAGAAGACAAATTGCACCGCAGTGGTATGAGATGACGTATACTGTAGGGGTGTTAGAAGTGCAAAACTACACCAACAACATCCTCTGATTTCTCTTACATTTTCTCAAATGTGACTTGCTTGTACTAAAATGGTTATAATAGCTACAGAAGTCAGGATAAGGTAGCCAAAGCATAATATTTCAGAAAGAAGATAACCCATTGGATCAAATGAGGGGTCACTGGCCTTTCTACCCCTAGCCTGGTATGCTCAATTGTGTCGTTAAAGAGGAAAAAGTCCAGTTACTACAGGGTTCAACCAATCATGGCTGCCTACTGCCTCTCTCTGCACCTTCCCATAAACAGTCTCTGCCATGCTTACCAAGAAAGCAGGGCTCCGTGGATGACTTTCACCTCTCCATGATCCCACCTGGAGATGGAAAGACACTGGTTCACCCACAGTTCCCCTTGCCTAATTACATGATCCGTGGGTCTCAGGACACGCCCTCACAGGACTCTAATGGGCCAGGTTCTGAAGATTTCCCTGCTAGAGCATTAAATTGAGTCATTAACTCGGCTGTGCCCCATAGCAAGGAAATCCCCAAATCCTGTCCCATTAGTGGGCTCAGAGCACTGTCTGAGGACCACTGGTCTTGATTATTACCATTCATAATAGCCACTAGGATTTTCTGTCTATAGCAGGGTAAGTGAGGTAGTAGTAAATGTTTGTGTTCCTTTAACTACTAGGCATTATTGATGCTTGAGGTTACTTATTGGCTTAATCACAGTCTGTGCTTCTTTACCTGCATTATTATCTCTACATGCGTTTCCTTACCTGTTTTATTATCTCTGCCTGTGTTTCCTCACCTGTTTTATTATCTCTGCCTGTGTTTCCTTACCTGTATTATCTCTACCTGCATTTCCTTACCTGTATTATTATCTCTGCCTGCGTTTCCTTACCTGTATATTATCTCTGTCTGCGTTTCCTCACCTGTATTATTATAGCTACCTGCTCTTCCTTATCTGTATTATCTCTACCTGTACTTCCTTACCTGTATTATTACCTCTACCTGCACTTCCTTATCTGTATTATTACCTCTACCTGCACTTCCTTACCTGTATTTTTATTTCTACCTGTGCTTACTTACCTGTTTTATCTCTATCTGCGCTTACTTACCTGTATTATTATTTCTACCTGCGTTTCCTTACCCGTATTATTTCTACCTGCGTTACCTTTTCCTCACCTGTATTATTATCTCTACCTACGCTTCCTTACCTGTATTATCTCTACCTGCGTTTCCTCACCTGTACTATTATCTCTACCTGCGTTTCCTTACCTGTATTATTATCTCTGCCTTCGTTTCCTTACCATTATTATCTCTACCTGTGCTTCCTTACCTGTATTATCTCTATCTGTGCTTCCTTACCTATATTATCTCTGCCTGCGCTTACCTATGTTATTATCTCTGCCTGCGTTTCCTTACCTGTATTATCTCTACCTGTGCTTCCTTACCTGTATTATCTCTACTTGCATTTCCTTACCTGTATTATCTCTACCTGTGCTTCCTTACCTGTATTATTATCTCTACCTGCATTTCCTTACCTGTATTATCTCTACCTGCGCTTCCTTACCTGTATTATTATCTCTACTTGCATTTCCTTATCTGTATTATCTCTACCTGCGCTTCCTTACCTATAATATCTCTGCCTGCGCTTCCTTACCTGTATTATTCTCTCTAACTGCATTTCCTTACCTGTATTATCTCTACCTGCACTTCCTTACCTGTATTATCTCTACCTGCGCTACCTTACCTATAATATCTCTGCCTGCGCTTCCTTACCTGTATTATCTCTGCCTGCGCTTCCTTACCTGTATTATCTCTACCTGCGCTACCTTACCTGTATTATCTCTACCTGCACTTCCTTACCTGTATTATCTCTACCTGCGCTACCTTACCTATAATATCTCTGCCTGCACTTCCTTACCTGTATTATCTCTAACTGCATTTCCTTACCTATAATATCTCTACATGCGCTACCTTACCTATAATATCTCTACCTGTGCCTCCTTACCTGTATTATTATCTCTAACTGCATTTCCTTACCTGTATTACCTGTATTATCTCTACTTGCGCTTCCTTACCTGTATTATTATCTCTAACTGCATTTCCTTACCTGTATTATCTCTACCTGCGCTGCCTTACCTGTATCATATTTGCCTATGTTTCCTTACCTGTATTATTATCGCTGGCTGCCCCTGCCCCTGATTCCTTTTGCTTCTTTCATTTTCAGGCCGTTGATGAGTTTTACTCCAAGCTGGAAGGTCAGAAGATCGATTTAAAGGCTCTTCATCAGGTTTGTACTTGTTGTGCTGTGAAGTAGAAATGTCTAATGAATAGCTCACAAGGTATTTTTTATTTTTTTCTGAAAGTAATTTATAATTGAAATAAAGAAATGTGAATATAAAATAAGAGTTTTTCTAAAAACCTACACAAACATAGTGTGTGAAGTCTGACAGTAATTGTGCACTTGTAGCTTCACTCCACGCTGCCCCTGGTGTGCATTTGGCACTTTGTGACTGGAGACAAGCTGATGTGTTGTGATTTATGCACGTGGCATCTGTTGTGAAGAAGTCCTATTTTTCAGTGCATATAATGTAACTTACAAACACCATGAAAGCGGCTTTTTATGGCACCCACATGGAGAGTGTTTATATAGGGCTGGGTATACTGTATTCATTTTTAAAGCTCCAGATCTCCTTTGTTTGACATTTATCCTTTTTTTAACTTTTTGGGAGATTGGTGTTTGTTTGGGCTGCTGTGTATGTATTTTGGTTATACTTGGTCTCCATTGTTGCGCCACTATGCGGTAGCCTGATCAGATCACAACAGGAACATGCCTACAGGGGCAGTGATGTCAGATCACAGCAGGAACATGCCTGCAGGGGAGGTGATGTCAGATCACAGCAGGAACATGCCTGCAGGGGAGGTGATGTCAGATCACAGCAGGAACATGCCTGCAGGGGAGGTGATGTCAGATCACAGCAGGAACATGCCTGCAGGGGCGGGGATGTCAGATCACAGCAGGAACATGCCTGCAGGGGCGGGGATGTCAGATCACAGCAGGAACATGCCTGCAGGGGCGGGGATGTCAGATCACAGCAGGAACATGCCTACAGGGGCAGTGATGTCAGATCACAGCAGGAACATGCCTACAGGGGCAGTGATGTCAGATCACAGCAGGAACATGCCTGCAGGGGAGGTGATGTCAGATAACAGCAGGAACATGCCTGCAGGGGAGGTGATGTCAGATCACAGCAGGAACATGCCTGCAGGGGCGGTGATGTCAGATCACAGCAGGAACATGTCTGCAGGGGTGGTGATGTCAGATCACAGCAGGAACATGTCTGCAGGAGCGGTGATGTCAGATCACAGCAGGAACATGTCTGCAGGTACATTAAAGGGGAACTACCACCCCGCAATAAGTTTACATGAAATCAGTCTTCATCTGGCTACTAGCTGCTTAGTAGCGCTAGTCGCCAGAAATATTACCTGGTTGCAAAGATTTTGCCGTTTTTCCGAGGCTCACAGGAGCAGGAAGCACGGACATCTCGTCACAGTGACGTCCGTTCGCCTGCGCTGTCAGTCCCTTTCGGAGCCAAGTGGCAAGCACGACACACGGAGACTGCTTGCTCCAAATGAACACATTTTATTGGCAAAATCGACATTCTTTTATACACACTAGTAAACAAAAGAAACAATCAAACTGGGAGGGGCAAGGTACACCAAGGGGCTGGAGTTAGTGTAGGGGCCAATGGGCAGAGGAGCGACTAAACTAAGAGTAACCTGACTGGTCCGTTTCCTAGACTCACTGGGACCAGGATGGAGCATGGCATACAGGGTTGGGCAGCCCGATATGATCAAGTTACTACACAAAGGGGTCTCAGTGGGGGGCACAGTTTGCAATGGATCACAATACACATTTGTGAAACAAAGGGCAGCAGCCCAAGAAACCGTTGAGCTAGCAGTTCGAACATCCCTCCTTTTGTTCGACCAATCCGTGGGTCGCATGCCCTTCTTATCGACCAATCCTGTCGACGTATGTTGGGACCCTACAACCCTGTGTCGAACGTTCCCGCCTCCTCGGGATCCTTCGACCGGGAGTTGGGCAATATGTGAACTAGGGTTAGTTCACGACACCAGTTCTTTCGAGTAATAGTTGAGAAAACATGGTGAATAGTTCCAGTATTAGGCCACAAGTCGTATATCCCTCTTTTCGATAGCGGGTCGTATCAAACTGACAGTCCAACCAGTCCATAGTCTTTCAGTAATGGCCTATAGCCAGTTACACCAGTCATGGGAATCCCACCCCTGCACACAGCCAGCCATGGGAATCCCACCCCTGCACACAGCACGTCCATGGTAATCCCACCCCTGCACACAGCCAGCCATGGGAATCCCACCCCTGCGCACAGCCAGACATGGGAATCCCACCCCTGCACACAGCACTTCCATGGTAATCCCACCCCTGCGCACAGCCAGCCATGGGAATCCCACCCCTGCGCACATAATGTCCATGGGAATCCCACCCCTGCACACAGCCAGCCATGGGAATCCCACCCCTGCACACAGCATGTCCATGGGAATCCCACCCCTGCGCACAGCCAGCCATGGGAATCCCACCCCTGCACACAGCATGTCCATGGGAATCCCACCCCTGCACACAGCATGTCATGGGAATCCCACCCCTGCGCACAGCCAGCCGTGGGAATCCCACCCCTGCGCACAGCCAGCCGTGGGAATCCCACCCCTGCGCACAGCCAGCCGTGGGAATCCCACCCCTGCGCACAGCCAGCCGTGGGAATCCCACCCCTGCGCACAGCCAGCCGTGGGAATCCCACCCCTGCGCACAGCCAGCCGTGGGAATCCCACCCCTGCGCACAGCCAGCCGTGGGAATCCCACCCCTGCGCACAGCCAGCCGTGGGAATCCCACCCCTGCGCACAGCCAGCCGTGGGAATCCCACCCCTGCGCACAGCCAGCCATGGGAAACCCACCCCTGCGCACAGCCAGCCATGGGAAACCCACCCCTGCGCACAGCCAGCCATGGGAAACCCACCCCTGCGCACAGCCAGCCATGGGAAACCCACCCCTGCGCACAGCCAGCCATGGGAAACCCACCCCTGCGCACAGCCAGCCATGGGAAACCCACCCCTGCGCACAGCCCGTCCATGGGAATCCCACCCCTGCACACAGCCCGTCCATGGGAATCCCACCCCTGCGCACAGCCAGCCATGGGGCATCCAGCAGCCAACCCACTAGTGTAATCCTGCTAAGAGAGGCTTTTAATTGAAATCCTATTGAAATATCACTCTCTAGTTGGTGAGCCTTAAATGGAGACTAATGACCAATAATATCTTTGTTTTGTAGATTTAAAAAAAATAAATTAATTGGTTTGAGAGAGTTTCGCATCCCTCCCCTTCTCCTGAAGTCAGAGCTCTGCTGAGAGCCGGAGATCCCGGTCTTGGGACCAGCCGGCAGCTCTGCAGCAGAGCCGAAATAGTGATATTTAAAAATAATTATTTCATTGGAACGGTCTACAAAGTGTGCCTGGTTTGCAAGCACACTTTGTAGACCGTTCCAGTGAAGTCGTTCTTTTTAAATAACGTGATTACGGCTCTGCTGAAGAGCCTCCTCGTGTCAGCTGACTCAGATCTCCTGCTGTCCGCTTTACAGCTGACATGAGGGAGAGGGGGAACTTTACATGCGAATCTCTCTCGGACCATAAAGGTTTGAGAGATCGGATTTGCACCACATAATTTATTATTTTTTTTTAATGTATAAAACATAAAGTTATTATTGGATATTAGTGTCCTTTTAAGATTACATCATCAGAATGTTGCCCTGTTGATGCGGGAGCCATTCTGATGATGCCTTTTGATTCGGCGATATAATGATCTCGCCCTTTTGATGGTCTCCAGCTAGAGGCCGACATTCAGCAGGATACCGCTCTGCAATACACTGACACCTGCTGGAGCAGAGTGGACTAAGCGCTGAAAATGTAAACCATTTATTCAAGCTTTGCCTCCTTTCTGGATGTCAGGGGAAATAATCCTACATGTGAATCCACTTTTAAAGGGATAGTAATACTTAAAATGTAAAAAAAAATATGTTGTAGGGTTTATCCCCCTGAGTAAAACAAGAGTACTCCCACTGCTGAAAGGTGTTTCATTCAAAAGTTATTAATTTTCAAAGTTGAATTTTATAGGTGCAATATCACAGTGGCCTGAAATTGTACAGTGGCGCTGTTGCTACACCATCCTATGGAGATTTATGGTCAACTGACCAATTCAACGTGTGTTGCAGTGCGGTGGATAACGCACATAATGGCTACTCCTGTTTATGGTGTCTTCTGTAGTGTCTGTCTTCATAACACACTTCCTTTATAGACCATTCTATGTTTAATAAGTCGCACATACAGCTGTGTGGCACTTCGTTTGTTTTATTTAACCGCACAGGCCAGTCTTATTAGTGTATTCTGAATTAAATTCTACATGCCTTGCAAAAGTATTCAGACCCCTGACCAATGCTCTCAAATTACTGATTTACAAATGATACATTGTTATTTTTTCTGTATATTTCATTTTAAAACACAAATCCAAAGTCAATTATTTTAAGACAAACTGAATTATGTACCAATTGTTACTCAGCAAAGAGAGAGAATTGATGCGGGGTCTGAATATTTTAGTAAAGCACGGTGTATGTATGATATGTGCGATTATATATTAGGGGTTGTATACTTTTCTTTTTTAGGTGAAAAGCATACAGGGATTTCGCTGCTGTCAATTTTTCACTGGAAAGTTTTACTCTCTTTATTGACGACAGCCCTGTTTTGTCTCATAACTGCTATGGTGTCTCTAATCCTGCCTGTTAGCTCTCCATAGAAAGTCATAACAGCAAAACCAAGTGGCCACATTATAAAAAAAAAATATATATATATATATATATATATATATATATATATATATATATATATATATATATATATATATAATAAATAGGGACTGGTTGAGCTGTAATAACATGTAGAATGAAAAATCTTGCAGCAACTGGATTTTTTCATGGTGGCATGTGTTTTTAAGAATTGCATTGTTGTCACCAGGAGAGACAAGCTTTGAAGAAGCTGGAGAATGTCCGTAAAGATCATGAACAGAGACTTGAATCGCTAAGCGCTGCTCAGGTAATCCTAATGACATCTTCTGTGTTGTCCTGCTTCTTCCGAGATGTTGGTGCACTGCGTGAATTGCACCAGTGCAGGGAATGAGGCATCTGTATATGTTGCCATGATAATGGCGTGATACCATAATTATCTTTTTTTTTTTTTTTTAAACCCAGCAAAGAGCTTGAGGTAAATTCAAACTGAAACATCTTGTCTGACTCTCAAAACAGTTGAACAGAAAACCAGAGGATTGTTACAACTAAATGTGTATTTTACCCATGGGATGCCAGAGACCTTATATCACATGTATAACTCTAGATAAGCTGCCTGTCTGGCTGAGAAGTAGGGGGCTGTTAGTCCCAAGACAGCTGGAGAACTGCAGATTGGCCACCCATGTGTGGCACAAGTAAAACGGTGCATGCTTTTTCTTTTAAACACTTGTGTCTCAGACAGGGAGCTCCCTGGAGCTCTGTTTCCAGAATTGTCTGGAGGGTTTACCATCAGAGCAGGACAGTGACACAATGTAACACAATCCATGCAACACTGAAAGCAAGTATAATGATGATATGTAAAACAAAAATGGAGCAATCAGTCACCAACAGAAAAGGGGAAACCGATCCAGGAAGCTCAATGTCAGGGACATGAGTGTTTGATGTAACAATGATAAATAAAAACTTTAAAACAGGAAAAGGTGACCTTTTGTCTCTTTCTGATGGGGCCCATGAGGTATTGTGAGTTTGTATCTCTCCCTTTGTGTCTGTCTGTCTGGGGCCACTATCTGAAGCCTGTCCTATGGAAAGTTACTAGATGGTACTGGCCTTTTAAACAGTTTGGGGCTGCAGCTTCTTTAAAGTGGAACTTTCAGTTACTAATAAGTCGCCCTTGAACTATTAAACATATGGTGACTAGCATCCTAATACATGTATTACCTCTGTAAAGTGCCACATTCTAAATAAATCTTTCATCTTAGGAGACTGATGGGCAGGTTAGTGCAGTCTGCCCGCCTGCGCCGTCAGTCCTACCAGTTACCATGTTGTACGCTGCAGTGCTTCTTACAGGAGACCGGGACTGACAGCGCAGACGTGTAGACAAGATGTCTGCGCTGATGCCTGTCTTCCTGTCTCTTAGATGAAAGATTTCTTTAGAATGCGGCACTTTACAGAGGTAATACATGTTTTAGGACGCTAGTTGCGATATGTTTAATAATTCAAGGGCGACTTCTCAGTAACTGAAAGTTCCACTTTAAATGGCTTGATGTTTGTCTGCTTTACTCTAACGCCAGCAGCTGCTTTCTTCTCATTCCTGCGGTTCTGGAGCACAGGGATCATACAGTAAGATGGAGACTTAATTCCTTAGAAAGGGGAGCTCTAGAATTTGGGTCTCCTACCTTTGTGGCAATTTTGCACGGCACAGCTGGAGAGCCACCATGTCTTTACACTATCTTTTCCTCCACAGCCTCTTGGAAAGGAAGGAGATATTTTTTCTTTTCTCTTACATCCTATACTGAACACAGGAGCCATGAGGTTCTGCTCCCCTCCACCAAAGGGCAAGAAATGACATAAAAAGCAGAGGAGCCTCTTCCTCTAACTTAAACCCCTGCCTTTCCAGACTCAATGCTTAGATTCTAGGTCTACTTTTTTAATTTTCACTTTAGATATGAAGCTTTATAATCCTCCATTACATGTGCTTCTATTACTGACTTCCCTGGACTTGACTTCCCAGGTCACAGGTCCCTACATGGATCATTTTCCTGTGGAGTTGGCTATAACAGTCTGTTCCTCCCGGCTGAACCTCTATGGAGTTCTGCAATGTACGATGGGAGCCTGAAGAAAGACTGGTTAGTTAACTACTTGAGTGCCATGGTCCTACTTATGTCCCATTACTTCTGGCACCTACTTACATTGGAGCCCTTTGCTATTTTGCACTCAGTCCTTCTCTCACTTGATCCTATGGTAAAACTGTGGCTACTGCGTTTTCTCAATCTGTTCCTTAACCCTCTCAAGGATAATTCCCAAACGAAGGCTTGTTTGTACCGTATAGTTCCCAAACGAAGGCTTGTTTGTACCGTATAGTTCCCAAACCAAGGCTTGTGTGTACCGTACAGTTCCCAAACCAAGGCTTGTGTGTACCGTACAGTTCCCAAACCAAGGCTTGTTTGTACCGTACAGTTCCCAAACGAAGGATTGATTGTACCGTACAGTTCCCAAACGAAGGATTGATTGTACCGTACAGTTCCCAAACGAAGGATTGATTGTACCGTACAGTTCCCAAACGAAGGATTATTTGTACCGTACAGTTCCCAAACAAAGGCTTGTTTGTACCACACAGTTCCCAAACGAAGGCTTGTTTGTACCGGACAGTTCCCAATCGAAGGCTTGTTTGTACCATATAGTTCCCAATTGAAGGCTTGTTTGTGCCGTAACATCTCTCTCTCTAGGCCAGAAATCTTTACTGCAGAGAAGTTTCTATTCTTGTTTCTAGAGATTGCACTATTTTGGGGACTTTACCTTTACTTGCATCTTAACCCCTTAAGGACCGGCCACACACGCACGGTGCGGTCACTTAAGGACCAGGGACCATTTATTTTTTTTTAAACTTTCCGATTCCAGACTCCCCGAACGGCGTGCAGCCACGTGGGGAGCCTGGAATTCCATATCGGTCCTTAACTGAAAACTGCCTTTACTCTGGCGGACGCTGCAGGGCTCAAGGCCCAGGCTGATAAGAGGTTTGACTCTCTACTCAAGGCCAATTTTTAAATCACTGGGGCAATGTTGAGGCAAATTTTTGCCTTCTCCTGAGTCGATATGGCTGTTGCTGTTTAGACTGAACTGTCGGATGCCATGCGTACTGACGTGCCTAAGGAGGACATGTTAATTTTTGTAGCCAGCATTGTGGAAGCTAATACCTACCTTACTGAGGCATTGTTTTCTGCCAAGTCCCCTACTTTCTGCGTGGCTCAAGATTTGGTCTGCGGGCCAATCTTCTAAGAAGTCACTGGTGTCTGCCTTTTCAAGGAAAAGCTCTCTTTAGGGCTGACCTGAAAAAGAGAATTAGTGAAATTACTGGTGTAGGAGCATCTTGTTGCCTCTGCTTTCCACCAGTCGTTCCTTTATTTTGAGGAAAGTGTGTGGATTTTGTCCTCCCCACCTGTCAAGCCAGGATCCAAATGGCTCGGACTCCTTAGATCTCTCAACAGCTCCCTGCCGCAAAACCTACACAGACCTGGCAGCCCAAGGCTACATTTGACAAACCACCTTCCTCATGTCTTGCGGAATCCTGGTCCATTGTTGCCTGTAAGAGGCATTCTCCGCCTTTTCTGATAGGCCTGGGCATCTTCCGTGATGGACCAGTGGGTTTTGCAGATCCCTTCTTCCATATCTCCTTCTCCTCAAAGGTTCCAAGGAACCCAGAAAGGAAGAAGCTGTTCAATGAAGCTGTGGCCTCTCTACTGAAATAATAGGTGCTGGTGCAGTCCAAGAGTGCTTTTCAGGTTTGTATTCCAACCTTCGTGCGGGCCCCAAGAAGAACTGTGGCTGCCATCCTCTTCTGGACCTCAAAATGTCTCAACCCGTAAGTGGTAGCTGCACACTTCAAGGTAGAATGTTGCACTCTGTCATTGCAGAAATTTGCCAAGGGGAGTACATGGCCTCTCTGGATCTTTAGGATGCATATCTGCATGTCCCAATCCACCCGGACAGCCAATGCTACCTGCAGTTTGCTTTTGGCTCCAGTCATTAACAGTTCAGTCATTAACAGCCCTGGCTTCAGTGCCCAGAATTTTCACAAAGATCATGGCAGCCTTGGCCACATTCATTCATTCCGGGATTATTTCTCTGACTCTCTGTTTGGACAACCTCCTCACAAGGCTCCTTCCCGATAGCTCTTTAGCTTGCCATATCCAAGAGTGTGCCCATATTCTTTTGCATCACTTCTTAATTCTCAGTCTCAAGATGTCCTCCAGTCCCATTCCAGGTTCTGGTGTTTCTGGGCATGAAGATAGACTCTCCCTTGAAGAGTGTCATTCTCACAGAGGAAAAGATTCAGATTCTGCTCCAGGACATGACTTGGGCATTGGAGTGGCTGTCGACCACTATCAAGGGCTGCATGAGTGTCATGGGTCGCTTGGTCTCCACTCTGGAAGCATTTCCTTACTCTCAGTTTCAAATGGGGGAGCTTTAGTCGGACATCCTCAGGTCTTAATCCAGGAATCTCGAGCATCTCACTCTCATCAGATGACTGTATCCAGAGGCCAGGGAGGACCTCCATTGGTGGCTCAGTTGGTCAAACCTCGAGCAAGAGCGACAATTTGTGATTCCAAAGTGGACTATGGTAATAACTGTTGCCAGCCTAAGAGGCTGGGGTGCAGTTCTGGTACACCTGGGTGCCCAGGGCAGGTGGACAGGGGAGGAGAGTATGCTGCCAATCAACATTTCTCAATTTGTCTTCATTGGTTCCAGGCTCTTAATCAGATTCTAGTTAGAGTGCAGTCAGACAACGCTACAGCAGTGATGTACATAGATTGCCAAGGGTGAACACACAGCAAGGTAGTATGGAAAAAGTGAAGAATCTCATCAGCTGGGTGGAAGCACATGTTCCAGCCATCTCGGCCTTTCACATCCAAGGAGTGGAAAACGTGCTGACCAACATTTTAAGTAGCAAAGGCGTAGATTCGGTTAACTAGGAACTCCATCAAGAAGCTTTTTACCTGAGATTTCATCATGGGGTGGGTCACAGAGATAGTCCTAATGGTCTTTGAGACAGATGCATTGTCCATCCCATGGAGCTTCTGTCACTCCTATGCGTTCCCCCTGATTCCTCTGGACCCCAGGGTGATTCTGAAGATCAGAATGGATGGGGCACTTGTCATTCTGATCTCTTCGTTCTTGCCCAGGAGGGGGTGGTTTGTGGACCTGGTCAGTCTGTCCATTGGGAGCCTCTGTGGCTGCCTCCCAGACCAGATCTATTACTCCAGGGTCAATTTTGGTAGGAGAATGTGGAGAGATTGGCTTTGATGGCATGGTTCTGGAAGCCTCTATCCTGAAGTGAAAGGGATTCTCTGCTGTCTTCATCACCGCTATGATTCAGGCTCAGAAGCCAGTCTCTTCCAAGGCAGACCATAAGGTCTGGTTCACATTTCACCATTGGTGTGAGGACAGGAACATGTCCCCAGAGGTCTTTGACATTCTTTGGTGCTGTCTTTTCTCCAGTATGAAGTGAACAAGGGCCTCAGCTTGAGTACCCTTAAGCAACTCTTCCCTGAAAAAGAACAGAGCTCTGAAATCTGAGTTGCTTTCATCCCAAATGTGAAGGTTTTTGTTCAAGGGGTGGCTCATTCCTTTCCCTCTTTCAAGGTTCCCTGTAACGGATCCTACCCGTTACTTGAGCCCTTGTCTGGCCATAGGACTGTTTAGCCAAAGACTGTGGACATTTTGCACTGTTTGGACTTTGCTTTGGGCCCTGGTGTACGAACTGGCCACCCATTGCCCTAGCTAAAAGACTTATGTTCATAGACTTTGGTTCATGTACTGTCGAATGGTCTATGTTTAATGTATTGTTGTGATCAAGGGTTTACACACTCATCGACTACCAGTCGACTGGTACCGGCGCGGTGTGTGACCAGCGCCACCGGATGGAACTTTCGGCGGCGGGGGCAAAAGGTGAAAGCTGGGTCACTCGAAACCCTGGAGTAGGCATGCAAATATCTTCCATAGCTTAAGCTGGGGAAAGTCCCTCCGGAGCTGCACACTGTGCTGTGCACTGCATTACTGTGAGTAACAGAGACTAGGGGAGCAGCTCGAGTGGGACAACAGTATGAATGGTATAAGATGCGTAAATCACTACTTCGGTCTGCAGTCGGAGGCAACAGTGAGAGAGAGCAGACCAGAGCCACGAGGCACCGAGACTACAGGTCAGGCAGGCCAGTAGTATAGAAAGTGAGTAGGCAGCCACAGCCACAGGTCAGACAAACCGGGAATACACAGAGCGAGTAGTAGCCAGAGCCACAGGAGACAAACCGGGGACTACATGGAGCGAGTAATAACCAGAGCCACTGGTCAGGCAAACCGGGGACAACAATGAGCAAGTAGTGGCCAGGGCCACTGGTCAGGCAAACCGGGGTCAACATAGAGCAAGTTAGTCAGCCAGAGTCATTGGACAGAACCGATGTGGGTAGTCAGACAAGCTGGGGATATACACGGATCGAGTTAGTCTGCAAGAGCCACAGGTCAGAACTGAGGTGGGTAGTCAGACAAGCCGAGGTCATACGTGGAGCGAGTTCTCAGACAGATACAGGTCACAACAGAGCGCAAAGAGTACGGAGCAGAAACACCACATAAAGGCAATGACTCCTAGCCCCAAGGAGGGATTATAAAGGAGCAGAAGGAGGCGGGACCCAATTAGGCCACCCAGAATAGGCCTATAAACGGGCGTCCATGCTAGTGCCTGTTACCTGATGTCAGCAATGAGGAAGTGGCCGGAAACCATAAAGAGGTAGGAAGCACAGGAGTGCTAGGCTGCTTAGGGATACTGTGATAGTATCTCTATGTGCACTGTGCTAAGCCTTTTAAGAAGGTTGATTCTTTTTTTGTCATCCCTGAGGGTCCCATGGTGGGTCAGGCTGCTTCCAAGGTAACCATTGCCTCTTGGATCAAGGCTATCATACGTCAAGCGTACAAGACCAGGAGAAAACGGGTTCTCTTCAAGATCACATCACATTCCACAGCATCTGTGGGTGCCTCCTGGGCCTACAAGAATCAGGCTTTGGCTGAACAGCTGTGCAAGGCAGCAACTTGGTCCTTCTTGCATACCTTCTCCAAACATTAAATGTCAGTGTATTGGCTGATGCCAGTTTTGGCCGGATGTTTTTGCCAGGTGGTGTTCAGTAGTTTTCTGAGCCCAGTTGGCTCTTGTTTGGTGTGCTGTTCTAGTTCAGTGTCTGACACTTTTACACTTTTGTTTTGTTATTCAGATACTGAATAGTCCAAGGGAAGTCTGGTATCATGGGGATATGATTCCTAGCTTTGGTATATCCCCATTGTATCTGTGTTCCATATTGGAAGAAAGAAAATAGCTTTTTAGTGTTCTTACCTGTTAAATCCTTTCCTGTTTAGTCCATATGGAATACATGTTTCTTTCCCTGGCAGAGGAGTCCTCTTCTCTTCTTACCCACTTATTTTCTTTACTGTGGCTCTTTGTCTCATGAATTCTGGTTGTTAGTAGGTGGGGAGTTGAGTTGGAGGAAAAGGATGGAGTCTCCCCTGTCCTTTCTTTTTTGTTATAATTTTTTATGTACCCTGCCCTCTAAGAGGAGGGACCCAACCCCATGGTACCTGTGTTCTATATGGACTAAAGAGAAAAGGATTTAACAGGTAAGAACACTAAAATCCCCTTTTGGTGTGTGTTGGTTAATTGATTATCCCATTAAATGTTTGTTGTTGTCCTTTGTCCTGTGTGAATAATTGTTAATACAATGTCATCCCACTAAGGAAATTGACAAAGCTAAAGGAGAGCTGATTGAAATGAACCTGGATACAGTGGAACGAGCTGTTCAGGTGGTGCGAAGCGCTCTGGCCAATCAGATTGACTGGACTGAGATTGGGCTCATCGTGAAGGAGGCGCAGGAGCAGGGAGACCCAGTGGCTACTGCCATTAAAGGACTAAAGCTACAAACCAACCAAATCACCATGCTGCTGAAGTGAGTGTAAAGGAGTCTGATTTCGGTATTAAGCTCAGATATTGAGGTGCTGCATCTGCCAATAGCCATCCCCCTTCTTTTGGCACCACCTCCTTAGTATTAAGTTTACATTGCATATTCTCCTGTTTTTGTTTTTGTTTCCATTACAATTCAATCATTTTCAATGATTTTAGTATCTTTGAAATGGTGGAAACTTTTTTTTTCCCTATAGTGTAAACTTATATAGATGTGCATTTAGCCTACAGTTAGAATGGCAAGGGACCCCTCATTTCATGTGGTAGCTTATCTGCCTTCCAAAATGGTGTGGATTTTTATAGCAGTTATATCCATTTTAGTACAGGCAGGTTATGTTTGAAAAAAATCTAAGAAAAACTGGTGTAGATTTGTGCTTCTGCTAACCTCATACACTGTCACCTCCACTATGTCACCTTGTATACTGTCACCTCGTATACTGTCACCTCCAGTATGTCACCTTGTACACTGTCACCTCCAGTATGTCCCCTCGTACATTGTCACCTCCAGTATGTCATGTCACCTCGTACACTGTCACCTCCAGTATGTCCTCTCGTACAATGTCACCTTGTACACTGTCACCTCCACTATGTCCTCTTGTACGCTATGTCACCTTGTACATTGTCACCTCCAGTATGTCCTCTCGTACACTGTCACCTCGTACACTGTCACCTAGTGCACTGTGTCACCTCCAGTATGTACACTTGTATACTGTCACCTCGTACATTGTCGGCTCCAGTATGTCCTCTCGTACACTGTCACCTTGTACATTGTCACCTCCAGTATGTCCTCTCGTACACTGTCACCTTGTACATTGTCACCTCCAGTATGTCCTCTCGTACGCTATGTCACCTCCAGTATGTCTTCTCCTATGCTATATCACCTCCAGTATGTCCTCTCATACACTGTCACCTTGTACATTACTTCCAGTATGTCCTCTTGTACGCTGTCACCTTGTACATTGTCACCTCCAGTATGTCCTCTCGTACGCTATGTCACCTCCAGTATGTCTTCTCATACGCTATGTCACCTCATACACTGTCACCTCCAGTATGTCCTCTCGTACACGGTCACCTTGTACACTGTCACCTCGTACAGTTTCACCTCCAGTATGTCCTCTCGTACAGTCACCTCCAGTATGTCACCTTGTACACTGTCACCCCCAATATGTCCTCTTGTTCAGTCACCTTGTACACTGTGTCACCTCCAGTATGTCCTCTCGTACACTTTCCCCTCCAGTATGTCACCTTGTACACTGTCACCTCTTACACTGTCAACTCCAGTATGTCACCTCGTACACTGTCACCTCGTACGCTATGTCACCTCCAGTATGTCACCTCCAGTATGTCACCTCGTACGCTATGTCACTTCTAGTATGTCACCTCGTACGCCACCTCATACCCTATGTCACCTCGTACGCCATCCAGCCATGATCAAGAGCCATCTTGGTCCTCCAGTCCTGGAAGCCCCCGGCATTATTCAGGTCTGTGGCCCCTAAACCTCAGGGTATCCTTGATGTGTCAGATTCCTCTGATGAGGAGCTATTGGTGGATTCGGACAAGGGTGAGTGCTCTGAGGGGGCTTTTTCTAAACTTTTTGGGGACCCCTTTGAGGCTGACCCTGAGCCCTCTGCTGAGGGTCTCATTAAGGCTGTCTTAGATACTTTGAACATTCCTGCAGTATCTGAGGAATCTCAATCTACCTCTGACATCTTTCAAAGGTGCAAGAAGCAATGCACGGTCTTTCCACCTAATCCCACTCTTGACCAGGTTGTTGTAGATGAATGGAAGACCCCTGATAAGTGTCTATCTCTGTCTAAGAGATTTGCTAAATTGTACCCCTTTTCTGAGGTGGCATTGGCTTAGTGGGCTTTTCCTCCTAAGGTTGACACCCCTATCTCTAGGCTTTCTAAATCCACGGCTTTACCTGTGGCACATGCTACCTTCAGCTTGGGTAAATAGTGCCATTGCGGTATGGACGGAGCAGCTAACTGAGGCTGCCCGTCAGGGTGCCCCTACAGCTGACCTTCTGCGTCTTTTAGCTAACATTTCAGAGGCTCAGCATTGTTACGGATGCTATCTTTGACACTATCAGGCTTCAGGCCAAGGCCTGTGCCGTGTCTGTGGTTGCCAAACGTTCCTTTTGGCTTAAGATCTGGTCTGCTGACTCGATCTCCTAGAAATATTTGGTCTCCCTTTCTTTTCTGGGCATGTGCCTCTTCTGCCCTGATTTGAAGACTCTCATCAGCGAGGCTACTGCTGTCAAGAGCACTTTGTTGCCCTTGATTCATAAGTAGACCCCTAAGGTTCTCAGGCAACGTCTTTTTTGTGCCTACCATGGCAAGACGCGAAGGGAGAACCCGGCGGCGCTCCTCTTCCAGGCCTAAACAGGAGTGGAGGCCCAAGCAGTCCTCCACCAAGCCCAAACCTACTTCGGGATGACCCGCCAAACCCCGGTCCACAATCGCCAGTGGGTGGTCATTTGCGGCACTTTCTAAGTGTTTGGACAGACACCATTGTGGATCTGTGGGTTTTACGGGTGGTTTCCGAAGGGTATAATATTCAAATCCGTTCCTCCCTTCAGTTTCTTCCCTTCTCACACCCTCCGGAACTGAAAAAGCTTAGTCCTTTTCAACAGGGCCATCCAGGCTCTCTTGGACAAGGAAGTTCTGGAACTGGTTCCCGAACCAGAAATAAATTTGATCTTCGATTCCTACCTATTTGTGGTTTCCAAGAAGGATGGCGGCTGCCGTCCTATTCTGGACCTCAAGGATCTCAATTCCTTTGTGGTCAAGAATCATTACCACCAGGAGTCCTTACGGTCAGTCATTGTGGCAATGTGTCCAGGGGGAATTCCTGGCCTCCTTGGATCTTCAAGATGCCTACCTGCACATCGCTGTTCATCCGGAGAGCCGGCAGTACCTCAGGTTTGCTTGCCTCAAGGGGCACTTCCAATTCTCATAAATAAACCCACTCTCTAGGCGCTATTACGTGTGCTCAGACAAACTGGAACAGGATAATTAAACGTATATTCAACTATACTTGCCTCTCATAGGAAACAAACATAAAATAAATAAAATATATTCACAATTTTGGCATAGTATTACTTCCAAATATAACACAGAGTCCATACATGTAATAATGGAACACAGTTCATGTATTGCGGAACGTCACTTCACTTCCTCGCTGCCGCTACCTCTTCAATGTATCCCTGGTGCAGGACACTCCAAACATGTAATAAAAAGACAAAAAGAGAAGAGGGCGCATGCGCCTCTAAGTGTAGATGTTTTCCAAGATTACACCACCACCTCTGTGAGTTAAACACCTCTAATGGAAAGGTATTCACATAGGGTTTTTTTTTTGCTGATTAAGAACAACTATAAAGAAGATCTAAGGAGTGTGGTGGGTACGTGTGAGACGACCAGGAAAGACCCGACACTGGGGGGAATCCAGTGAATGCTCAAGACTTAGAGGCGGATAGTAGCCTCTGTAAATTGTGAATACCTTTCCATTAGAGGTGTTTAACTCACAGAGGTGGTGGTGTAATCTTGGAAAACATCTACACTTAGAGGTACATGCGCCCTCTTCTCTTTTTGTCTTTTTACTTCCAATTCTCGGCTCTTCCCTTTGGTGTAACCACAGCTCAGCAGGTGTTTATTAGCGTCTTGGGTGCATTGATTTCTGTCATGCACGAGAGGGGAATTCGGGTAATGCTGTATATGGACGTCTTGCAATTGAAGGCCCCTTCCGGGGAAATCCTCCACCAGCAGGTGCAGGACTTCATTCACACACTCACCCTTCACGGATGGTTCTGAACTTGGACAAATCGGACCCAATTCTATCGCAGAGATTGGTCTTTCTGGGTCTTCTATTCGATACCATGCAGGGCATGGTGTTTCTGAAAGAGGACATGGTTCAACAGATCACAAACGAGGTTTCCTCAGTTCTGGCTTGCAAGTCCATTCAGGCCAAGAAGTTGACCTCCCTGGTGGGGAAGTTGATTTCCACCATTGAGGCGGTACCATTTGAGATGGCTCAAGTGAGGGGATTACAGAGGTTTGTGATCCAAGTTTGCAAGTAGAACCCAGATCTCTTGAAGCTATTGGTCTTTCCTTACATGTGGAGCTGAGTATTCCTTGGTGGCTAAATCTCTCCAACCTACGGAAAAGAAGACAGTTTGTGATCCCTATTTGGACCACGTTGACGATGGATGCCAGCCTATCTGGTTGGGGAGCTGTCCTGGGTCACCTGAATGTCCAGGGTCGTTGGTCAGCAGAGGAGTCTCTCCTGCCCATCAGTGTTCCGGAACTCTGAGCGATATTCCATGCTCTGAGGTATTGGTCGTCTGATCTCAAGGGCTGTCCAGTGTGTGTCCAGTCAGACAACGCCACAGCCGTGGCTTACATCAACAAGCAGGGAGGCACAAGAAGTCTTGCAGCTTGGTTGGAGGTCAAGGCTATTTTAACCTGGGAGGAAGAACATGTGTCTGCCATCTCTGCTGTTCATATTCCAGACATAGAAAATGTCTTAGTCAACTTCTTAAGTTAACACACCGTGGACAACAGAGAGTATGAGATTCATCGGTAGGTGTTTGACCTTATCCTTTAGAAATGGGGACTTCCCTGTATCAACCTGATGGCCCTCAGACACAACAGGAAGGTTCCGATATTTTGCTCCCGCTGGATGGACCCTCTGGCTTTCGCAGTGGATGCTCTGTCAATCCCTTGGCAGTTTCAGCTAGCCTACATTTTCCCTCCTCTTCCCCTGCTCCCCAGGGTTCTGAGGAAGCTACGGATGGAGAAGGCTCTGGTCATCCTCGTTGATCCATACTGGCCCTGGCAACCCTGGTTTCCGGGGCTGCTGGACCTGTCTGTGTGCGAACTGTTTCAGCTTCCACATAGACCGGATCTCATAATACAGGGCTACCTGTGGAAGGAGAATGTGGAGCATCTGGGTTTGATGGCTTGGTGATTGAATCATCTACCTCGAGGCAGAAATGATTTTCTCCTGAGGTGGTCTCCACTATGAATCAGGCTCGGAAGCCTGTTTCTTGTAAAGCTTACCACAGAATCTGGTCTATCTTCCACTCTTGGTGTATGGACAGAGATTTGTCCTCACAAGAGTTTGATCTGTCAACAGGATTGCGTGAACAAAAGCCTTAGCCTAAGTTCTTTGAAGGTTCAGACTTCATCTCTCTCTGTCCTTTTCCAGAGGCACATTGCCGTTCTTCCGGATGTCAAGGTTTTCATTCAGGGTGTCGCTCACGCTTTCCCTGCCTTTAAGCATCCCATTCCTCAGTGGGCCCTAAATCTGGTTCAGGGAGTCTTGCAGCGGCCCCATTTTGAGTCTTTGGCTACCATTCCTCTTTGTCTCCTGAGTTAGAAGATTGCTTTTCTCTTGGCAATAGTCTCTGTTCATAGAGTCGCTGAACTACAGGCCTTGTCCTGCAAACTGCATTTCCTGTTGTTTCACAAGGATAAGGTGGTTCTTCATACCTTCCAGGAATTTGTTCCTAAGGTGGTCTCTGAGTTCCACATCAATCAGGAGATTGTTGTGCCTTCCTTTTGTCCTGACCCTAAATCTGATAAGGAGAGGGATCTCCACTTGTTGGACTTGGTGCATTGCCTTAAGTTCTATGTGCACCACACTGAGTCTGTCCATCAGACTGATACACTTTTCGTCATCCCTGAGGGTCCAAGGTGCTATTGCATCATGGATCTAGTCTACCATTCGCAAGGCCTATGGACTCAGGAAGAAACCTGCTCCTTTTCGTGTCACAGCTAATTCCACCAGGTCTGTTGGGGCCTCCTGGGCCTATAAGAATCAGGCCTCTGCTGAGCAGTTGTGCAGGGCAAACACTTGGTTGTCTGTGCACACTTTTGCCAAGCACTTTTGTGTGGATGTGCTGGCTTTGGCTGATGCCAGCTTTGGCAGGAAATTCCTGGAGGCATTTCTGCCTGTCTAGTACTTTATTTTCTGTGTCTAAGAGGTCTTTAACTGTTGAGCCCTGTTTGCTCTTGTTCTGTGTGCTGTGTTTATGGTTCCTGGTGTGCTGTGTTCCAGTTCTGTGTCCACTGACACTTCGTTTGTTTGGGCTGTTCCTTGCTCTGATTAGTCCATGTGAGCTCTGTTATCATGAGGACCAGTGCTTGGTCCTTGACTTATTTCCCACCACTGGGAGCTAAATGTTGGTACATCCTAGAGTCACCTGTAAACTGTATTGGACGACAGAGAAAAAAGGATTTTAGTCTTACATGTTAAATCCTTTTTCTTAGACCATATAGCTTACAGGTCTCCTACGCTGTCAAGGGACCATGCTTGGTTCTCCTGTGGCTGGCTGTGGGAGTCCTTTCGGGTTCATGCTCTCAGGAGTTTTCTCTTTTCCTTCTTGCTATCTAGCTAGCTAGGTTGATTGTCTCAAATCTAACTGGAAGGGTGTAGCTAGTGACCAGCTAAGGAGGAGAGGGAGGCTCCACCCTGCATTCTTTCCAATAATTGTTCCTGCCTACTTAAAGGAGCTACCTGTAAGCTATATGGACTAAGAGAAAAGGATTTAACAGGTAAGACTAAAATCCTCTTTTACCCAAGTACTGCCCAGAATTTGACTATATTACTTTCTGTCCTGATTTGATGTCAGGGACACAAGCCTGGGAGGGCATGTGACAACTTTACAAATGAGCGAGGATTGGCCTAAAATAAGTTTCTGTTCTGCTGTAATAAAACATTTTATTGTGGGGCATTTCTTGTGATCTCTCCCAGACAGTAGCCAACACAGGACACTCTGATTTAGTAAATCTAAATAAAAGGAACTAATTAAGTCTGATTTAAATCTGGTTCTGCTGTATTTGTTCAAAACTTTAGGCAGCAAGTGCCTTGCTTGTTGTTGGACTAAAGTTCCCATCATACTCGCATAACACTGCCTGTTAGTGAGACGTCTTGCTAGGAGACATCTCTGACATTTTTGTCTAACATGGTTTCATTGCTCCTGGTCTGCACAGGGTGACTGTGTCTGTGTGTGCGTACGTCTGTGTGTGCGTACGACTGTGTGTGCACGAATATACTCGTGTGTGGGGAGCTTTGACGCCTGACGAGAGCTTCTCTGAAATGTGACCAGTACTGCTTCCTATTCTAGCTTGGGAAATATTCATTGATGTCAGGCAGGGTTGGGCTTTTTATCAGTTGGTGTTCTGGTTTTGCTAACAGTAGAACTAACCTCAAAATGGATCCCACCTACCTGAACCCAGTACAGGAGTTACAGTATAAACAGCAGACTTAATTAAGCTGTCAGGTCTTTCCCTTTGTCAAAAAGTAGGATACAGGGGGAAATCCTAGCCTTAAAGGGATAGTAATACTTAAAATGTAAAAAAAAAAAAGTATGTTGTAGGGGTTATCCCTCTGAGTAAAACAAGAGTACTCCCACTGCTGAAAGGTGTTTCATTCAAAAGTTATTAATTTTCAAAGTTGAATTTTTTAGGTGCAATATCACAGTGGCCTGAAATTGTACAGTGGCGCTGTTGCTACATGATCCTATGGACAGCTCTGGTCCCGGGACCATAAATCTCCATAGGATGGTGTAGCAACCGCACCACTGTACAATTTCAGGCCACTGTGATATTGCACCTAAAAAATTAACTTTGAAAATTAATAACTTTTGAATGAAACACCTTTCAGCAGTGGGAGTACTCTTGTTTTACTCAGGGGGATACACCCTACAACATATTTTTTTACATTTAAGTATTACTATCCCTTTAACCTAGCCAAATACAGCAGAGATTTACTGAGGATGTTGTGTGCCACTGGTAGATAATTGGCTATTTGCTGTCTGCTTCTTCTTATAGAAACCCATATGTGCTGTCTGAAGGAGCGGAGGAGGATGACAAAGAAGATGAGAAACAAGTAAACGAGCCATTGGGAAAAAAGAGAAAATCTAACAATAAACAGCCGCTGAAAGCCCAGAAGAACAAGCCCATGCTGATCGATGTGGACCTCAGCCTTTCTGCTTATGCCAATGCCAAAAAGTATGTTCTTTCAGGTCTCTGGAAAGTATCTCATGGACGGGTTAATTTTATTGTATTGTAGTTAGAGAGGAAAGTGCTACAGACCGAAATAACTCTTCCAGGGACACTAATAACAATAATTATTAATAATCTCCTATATGTTTTGTTAGCCATTTATATTTAGAAAACTAGTTATTCGGTTTAGATTGATAGATTATGCTAATTAAGGGATGTATTGCTCTCACTTTGTCTTAGCCATACATTACCCCCATTAATTTCAGTGCTGTGTGAAGTGAGTAATACACTGCTGAGTAGTGACCCAGCCATCTTACCCCTAGATAGGACTCCATCGCACAGCAGTCAGGTGTATCTATACCATTACTGTGTGTAACAGAAGCACTTGCCTAGGTAGGAGTCCGTCACACAGCAGTCAGGTGTATCTATATAATTACTGTGTGTAACAGAAGAACTTACCTAGGTAGGAGTCCGTCATACAGCAGTCAGGTGTATCTATATAATTACCGTGTGTAACAGAAGGACTTACCTAGGTAGGAGTCCGTCACGCAGCAGTCAGGTGTATATATACAATTACTGTGTGTAACAGAAGCACTTACCTAGGTAGGAGTCCGTCACACAGCAGTCAGGTGTATCTATATAATTACTGTGTGTAACAGAAGCACTTACCTACGTAGGAGTCCATCACACAGCAGTCAGGTGTATCTGTATAATTACTCTGTGTAACAGAAGCACTTACCTAGGTAGGAGTCCATCACACAGCAGTCAGGTGTATATATACAATTACTGTGTGTAACAGAAGCACTTACCTAGATAGGACTCCATCGCACAGCAGTCAGGTGTATCTATATAATTACTGTGTGTAACAGAAGCACTTACCTAGATAGGAGTCCATCACACAGCAGTCAGGTGTATCTATATAATTACTGTGTGTAACAGAAGCACTTACCTAGGTAGGAGTCCATCACACAGCAGTCAGGTGTATCTATATAATTACTGTGTGTAACAGAAGCACTTACCTAGGTAGGAGTCCATCACACAGCAGTCAGGTGTATGTATATAATTACTGTGTGTAATAGAAGTACTTACCTAGGTAGGAGTCCACCACACAGCAGTCAGGCGTATCTGTATAATTACTGTGTGTAACAGAAGCACTTACCTAGGTAGGAGTCCATCACACAGCAGTCAGGTGTATCTATATAATTAGTTCTTGTAACAGGAGGACTTACATAGGAGTCATTCATACAGCTGTCAGGTATATCTATACAAGTGTGTGTGATGGAATTCCACTCAGGTAAGTCCTTCTGTTATGCAAAATAATAACCCAAGAACAAACAACCATGCACGTTGCAAGATGTCTCTGGTTGGGCAGAGGTGGACTAATTAGACTTAATGAGTAGCGGATTGTTTTATTCTTGTTTTGCAGAGAGAAACATCTGGGAACATCTAATGGCATTATCTGAATCTGACAGTGTTTTGTTTAATATAGCTGCCGCCTCGTTTCACCTGTAAAAGAAAAAATGTCACTAATTGATCTGTATTGTTTTTAGTTTTATGTTTAATTGTAAAGCAACCATACTTCTGAAAATGTAATGTTCCAACTGAAACTGCAGATTGGGAACAAACACAACTAGGATTTATGTAATTTATGTAATTTCGGTTAATGTTGGTGAAAGAGGTGCATGTTGTAAAGGGAAAATGAATGCGTTCTATTTTAGGTACTTTGACCACAAAAGACATGCAGCCAGAAAAACACAGAAGACGGTGGAAGCCGCTGAAAAGGTACAATTAGTGGTTTGTAAGAGGCAAGTTGAATACATTAGCTCTGGTTAAATCCCTTTATAATTTTTGTATTTAGTAAGTAAACTAATGTATATTTAGATGAAACCTGCATTGCAGATTAATTGCAATAACATGATTTTATATATTAGAACATTTTTGGGTTAGAAATATTCAATCAGTACTACTACATTTGTAAAACTGCTAGAATTCAGGTAAAGGTGTATACATACAAGTATTTAATAAGAAAGGAAAATTGTATATCTTACAAAGCACTAATAAGGTACTGCTGAGTATTTCTGTGAGGGTCTTGAGGTTCACCTCACGAAACAGGACAAAAAACACTTTAATGAGGACCTCCCACCGCTACCATACTTGTGTAGAACGCTTTCTATTCTCTGGCGTCAGTTGTGGGATGTGGTGAGTATTGTGGTATTGAGACCACTTTATTCCCTATATATCCCTCTCAACAGCCGGCTAGTTCAGTTTCCTCTATTCACAAATTCCTGACTTACTCAAAAGGGTTTCCCAATTGCCCTGTTTTTTTTCTGTTTTCACACTGTGTCTTGTAGGGGCTGGGATCCAGGAAAGTTCCCTCATAGCTGGAGGGTTCCCAGGCAAAATATTGTCCAATTCTAAAAATACCTCTTCCCCTAATTGGACTGAAGAACCAGAGGATCTGAAGGAATGTCCTTCAGTTAGCATAGTATAAAACTCTGTGGAGTCTCAATGCACTTTCGGGAACGTGTCAGGTAACTGCTTTCCCTTTAAGGTGGCAGTGAGAACAGATTAAACCTAATGGTTTACTATTGACCTATACACCGTCTCCTGCCAGTGCTTCATCATCTTCCACTGGGAATATTCCTTCTACTGTACCTGAACCTCAATGAGCCAAAGCCCTTCCAGGTTCCACTGCCAACTTCTTGGATAAAATTCTCAGTAAGTGGCTTACTGACCCTCCTCACACTTGCAGTCCTGAAGGATTAGAAAACCAAACAAACTGGGTTTTGTTTTAAGACTTCGGTTTTCAAGAGTATGATCCATTATCATTTGCCTCAGCTTGGGCTTGCGAAGCTCCTTAAAGTCATCAGTAAGGATGCCCCTGAAGATGTTTTCTCCTTGTTAGGTCACTTGCAGGATGATCGTGCTGTTAATGTAGTAAGGACTCTGGAAAATACCAGAATGGCTGCCAAGCTTTTAGCCGTATCCATTGCAGCATGATGTTCCCTGTGCTCGAATATTTGGAATGCAGGAAAAACTACTAAAAAATTAATTATAACCCTATTGGAGGGCCGTAGTGGATACTCTATCACAAATTACCAGAATAGAAGTCTCCAAAGAACCCCAATTTATACTACTAAACGTACATCATAAGTCCATTCAGTGACAAATTTAAAAAACGAACCCTTATTCAACATGTGGTGAATGCAGCAAAATTGTGTTAGTTTAACAAAGCACCATCTCCCCCACAATCTTACACCGCAGTCCAGTTTTCCTCTTTTTCTTTTGTTTAATTAAGTTCCTGTGTGATAATTAACAAGTACTGCTGACTATCTTTCATAAAAATCAGAATGATAAATAATGCTTAATCTAAGGAAACATTCTTGTGCAACAATTATAATGGTTTTCTATTTTTGTTTTCCTTTATCATTTTATATTTGCTTTGAGACCTTTCATCCATATTGTTAAGGCCTTTTAAAATCCAAATAAAAGTGTGTATGTATATATATATATATGTATATATATTACCATTTTCAGATAAACTCGTCTTTGGCCCAGAAATGGATAAGATTCAGTCAGGTTATTTTGTTGTGAGGGGCACATTACTTCCTTAAAACAAAGCCATGCAGATTCCTCCAGGGATGCAACATGGGCTCCTCAATTGTAACTGATTATGTAATGTATCTTCTCACATACCAGTGTGGCAAGCAATATCAGGGGGATAACTATGCGTAAATTCAGGGTTAGATTTAGGGAACATTTTAAGAAATATAAACATAGTAACATAGTAAATTAGGTTGAATAAAGACACAAGTCCATCAACTTCAACCTTCTCCTCATACCCCAGTAACTGAGAATTTTATAGCTTTCCTGCTACCAATTAAATTAGTCTTTATCAGACCTTCCTGATCTCCCTACTGATAAACAGTATAACTCTGTATGTTCCCTTTTGAAAGAAATTCTAATCTTCTCGTAAATGTATCCATTGTATCTGCCATAACCACCTCCTTGGGCAAAGAAATCCACAATTTAACAGACCTTACTGTAAAAAAACCATTCCTCTGCTGAAGTCTAAACCTCCTTTCCTCTAATCTCAAGGGGTGTCCCCTGGTCATCTGATCAGGCCTTGGAATAAATAGCTCACCGCAGAGATCCTTGTATTGACCTCTCATATACTTGTACAATGTGATAAGATCTCCTCTTAGTCATCTTTTCTCTAGAGTAAATAAACCAAGTTTGTCTAGTCGTTCCTCATATGTCTAGTCCTCCATTCCCTTAATTAATTTTGTTGCTCTTTGCTGTACCCTCTCTAGTTCTAGTATATCCTTTTTCAGAACCGGTGCCCAAAACTGCACTGCATTCTCTAGGTGAGGGCTTCCCAATGATTTTTGTATAATGGCAAAATAATGTTATCCACTCTTGCTTCAATACCTCTTTTTATACAAGACAGGATTTTGTTTGCCTTTGCTACTGCTGTTTGACACTGATCACTGTTTCCAAGTTCGTAGTTGACAAGGATACCCACAAGTTGGAAACACGTAGTGTTCTAAACAATTTTGTGAAACATCTGGAATGTGAAAAAAAATAATAATAAATGATCCCGGTATTTGCAATAGAACAAGTGGATACAGAGAGGTTGGGTTTGGGGACAGGGTATTGAGACTGAGGCAGAGAGAGAGAGACCTTTTGGATTCATCAATTGAAGACTCTGTATCCAGAGGGTCTGAATATAGACCTGGATCTGGCAGCCTCTGATTGATTCATTATAAGGTGATACTGCTTTGTTAGTCTGGGATTTTGTTCTCTCAGTATTCTCGTTGTTATAGATTTTTATGGTACAACCTTCAGATATTGTATTGAATACAATTCTGCGGGATTGTTATATTCACAGTCTATTGAGGTAGAGCTTAGATAGGACACACCATATAGGTATATTTACATACGGAGTTTTATTTTATTTTCTTATGGGGAAGTGTAGAAAAGTATTATAAATGGAAGAAAAGTGTAGTATTCACTTCTACATAAGAATTAATATTATATTCATAATGGTTTTAAGTTCATTTTAGAGAAAACGTTTGTGACTTCTTATATTGGGTAGTAACTAATACAGTACACAAAATAGCACTCAATTAAGTAGTACGTATAGATACGAATTTGACTGAATAAATTGTAGAACTGTATAGAATGAAGCACCATTGCTCAATCCAAACCGTATATGACGATATGGTGGTATTTAGTCTGGACGGACAATGCCACCTGTAAGCCCTGAGGAAGTGGACTTTTACATCCATGATAGGTGTTGGCTGTTATCTTAAGCAGATCAGATCTCCTCTGGTTACACCTGTGTTAGACTAGAGCTAAGAACAATCCACGGGAACTGAATTGCCACAGAACGATACCGCGCTTAACATCAGCTGGGTCAGTGTATCCTGTACACAGTGAGTGAGTATATCATATTGATTTCGGATGTTATACAGGAGATCCGGCAAAGTGATGACACCTTAAGCATGTAATAGTGGGTATTGTGTACTTTGGGCTTATTTGTGTGACTAACATCATAACTGTCCATTTCACCTATCTGGTCTAATTGTTCTGGATTCATCATTATCATTGTCCACATTTCATTTGTCATCTATATTCATCGTCCTCTGTTCCATGTGATGGTAGGACTCTAGCTTTTTTGGACCACTATAGGATTGAGCTAAGTGGGAAGATGTTTTTATTAAGCTGTTTTACTAATTACATTTAAACGTATAGTAGTATTCATTCACCACTGGTATATACAGTTGTAGTTTCTGCAATTTTCATTATTGTCCGGGGTGTTCTGTGGTACCCTTACGTTGTTCCCGGTTTTTGGTACCTGAGTGCCACTTTGTCCTGTTCTAGAGATTACAAGTCCATCTTTAAGTCAATTTATCTTCCTTGCCCTTTGGTTACTCTGGCAATTCGTACCAATTCTCCTGCATAAAAGCCCTTCATCAAGTGGGCACATGGCTCTTACCTTAAATCTTGTATGGAGGATATTTCATGCCACAATGGAGAAATTCTGTCTCAGACAAATGGGTACTGCAAGCAAATATTCTGGGTTTTCAAATGAGTTTCAACTGATTACCTACCTCTTTCTTTTTCCTTTCCAGGATTCTAAAGGATCCTTCAGTGTGAAAGTGTCACGGTTCCCCAGAAATATTCAGGAGTCAGTGCAGTATAGTAAAATGCAATTAAATAACAAGTAAGGTAGCACACAGTAGTAAGGCAGCAGGAATAAGCGGAGGGTCACAAGACACCAAGCACTGCTATCAGAAATCGTAAGCTGCCAAGGTTGACCACACTGCTAGAGACTAGGCTGAAGCCACTGGTAGTCTCTGCTGGAACCAGGAACTGGAACGGAACAGGAGCAGGAACAGGAACACGATGTCTTGGTCCGGAACCACAGGGATGCTACCAGACTCACTCCTGCAATCAGAATAGTAGCAGTGGATACCTGACTCACGCCTGCAGTCAGTATATAGGAAGTGGATACTTAACTCGTGCCTGCAGTCAGTATAATAGCTAGTCTACCAGAGCCCCAGGTCCGCACCAGATTGGGTGTCTGCTAGGTACAGAGGACAAACAAGAGACTAGTCAGACAGAGACACAGGTCAGCACCAGAGAGGGTAGTCAGACAAGCCAGGTCATACACAGTTCAGATAGTCAGCCAGAGCCAGAGGTCTGCACCAGATTGGGTGTCCACTATACACAGGATAAGGCAGGAGAATAGTCAGACAGAGCCACAGGTCAGCACCAGATTGGATGGTCAGACAAGCCAGGTCATACACAGAGCCCAAAGACACAGAACTGCTTTGTACAACAATGCAAGGACAGCTGAGTCAGGACTCAGACTACCCTTTAAACCCCTCCTCAGGATGTAGGTAGGAAGAGCAGCTCAGGGGGAGGAAGTAGGTAGGAGGAGACTACAGGAAGCAAACACATAAAACAGAGGCCTGCTTCACTCAGAAGCCTCGCGCATGCAGATGACACATCTTGCTCTGATGCGTCCAGACGCTGTGGCATGGACAACTGCTGACACCGACGGCCTCATTTTGAGCGTTGTCTGAAGCGGCGGCGCTGGAACCAAGGTAAGCTGTGACACAAAGAGATTCCATGTTGTCATAGGTTACAAAGAGACAAAGATTCAAAAACTACTATTCAAACCTTTTTATAGTACCCAAAAAAGTGGAGGGTTTAGACCAGTCCTGGACTTGAAAGATCAACAAGAATCTTAATGTACCCAAATTCAAAATGGAATTATGAAGATCTGTCATTCATGCTGTGGAACTGGATGAATTTCTAGCATCTCTGGGCATAACTGATGCCCATTTTCAAATCCCTCTCTGGCTTATTTACCAGTTTGAGGTAGGCATTCCAGAATCTTGTGGGTTTTTTGTATTTTTCTACTTCCTTTCAGTCAGTCTACAGCTCCAAGAGTATTCACAGAAGTCCTGGCACTGCTGAGAGCGTTTATCGGCTCCATAGGCATAAACCTGACTCAAGGCACCATCAGGTCTGTTACAGGACCACCTACAATTATCAATAAAAGTCCTGCATAAATGGTCACAAGTCTCATGTATTACCCACTCAGCAAATGGAGTTCTTAGGCATGATATTTGACATAATTACTGAGTGTTTTCTATTTATTTGTCATCACATGGTGTAATTACAAGCCAAAGTCTGTGGCATATTGACCCATCTATACCAATTGTTCTAAAGTTGCTCAGTTGGGAGACATGATGGTCTCAACTATGGAGGCAGTGTCCTTTGTTCATTTTCATCTGAATCCATTTCAACTGAATATGTTCCAGCACTAGAACAGGAATCCCCTTCACCTCACGGCAAAGTGACCCTGTCTCAAGTCGCTCAACAACCATTCCATTAGTGGTTGAAGACCCCCAGCTCTTACCAGCAGTTGTCCTTTCTCAGTTCTGGATTGAAGGGTAGTAATGACCCAAGCCAGCTTGCTAGGCTGGGGAGAAAGATGCAGTCACTACCTCAGTAGAAGGGGGCCTTTCCATCAATATTCAGGAAATTTAGGTAGTATTCAATTCTCTTGCAACATAAGAGCCTGTTAAAGTAACAATCCGTTTGAAGGTGATCCGATGTGGCTGCGGCAATAGCTTGCATCAAGGGGGCAAGGAGCAAAGCCACCTGGTCAGAAGTAGTGGAAATCCTACTATGGGTGGAAGCAACCATTCCAGCTTTATCTATGATTTACATCCCAGGAGTAGACAGCTGAGAGGCTGATTATCTTAACAGACACCCTGAACCCAGGAGTGTCAGACTTGAAGCAGGAAGTCTTTATACAAGCTGCAGATGGGGAATGCCAGAGCGGGACCTGATGGACTCCCCTCAACATGAAACTTCCAGAATTGTGCACAAGAAAGGGATCTAAAAGCAGCGGAAGTGATATCGCCATGGTAATCTAATCTGGTGTTTGTTCTCCATTGCCATGTTTCCCAGGCTCCTCTCTAAAGTCGAGAGACAGCAGACTCTCTGCTGCTGGATTTGCTCATTCGAGGTCCAGTTTGGCACTTCAAGTCTAATGCAATCTCTTAGCTCGACAGCGTTGAACATGAGACACAGACCTCTGTGATCCAGTTATAAAGACGATGTTGAAAGTTCACAAACCTGTGTTGGCTATAAAATAGCACATAATCTGGAGAATCAGTTTTGTGACTTGGGATCAAAATTAAGTATAAACTTCCCTCCATTCTAGACTTTCTGCAAGTTGTTCTTGATGCAGGCATGAGAACAAGCTTTCTCAAAGTGCAATATTTTATTTTATTATATATAAAATATAATGTATTTTTTTCATGGGGAGGAGTGATTCTGTGATTCATGAAGTTTGATTCCAGCAGGGTGTAATTCGCATTATGCCTCCCACATGGAGCACTTACTCCTCCATGGGTATTGGAAGCTGTTCAGTCTCCATTAAGCATCTCACATGTAAGACTATTTTTCTTATGGCAGTGTCTCTCATTAAGAGAATTTCAGAACCTGGAGCCTTGTCTTGCAAGTCTCCATACAATGTCATCCATCAGTGGCTTTCAAACTGTTCCTCCATTGTACTCAAAAGTTGTTCCTTCTGCATCAATCAGCAATTTGTACTATCTCCTTATCCCCTAAACCACACAATGGTAAGGAGGCTAACCTTCCCACTTTAAATGTAGTCAGATGTCTTAACTACTATTTACAAGCAACAAAATGTTAGGCAAATGGAAATCCTGTTCATCCCTGAACGCTCAAGAAAAGGCAGGCTTGTCTCCAAAACCACAGTTGCTACATGGCTTAAATGGACTATTGGACAAGTATACTTTCTTAAACCTTGCCCAGCTCCATTTTGTGTTACAGCACCTTCTACACAATCATGGAGTACTTAATGGGCCTTGAAACATCAAGCTTTTGTAGATCAACTTGGCAAGGCAGCTACCTGGTCATCTGTTCAGACCATTTACCAAATTCTACAAAATGTTTTTTGCATCCCACGAATGGCTAATATAAATGTGATTTTTGAAAGCCCTTTTGAATAAATAAATGTTCCAATCTAAAATGGTTATTGTCCATTCTGGACCTCTTAACCATTTCCACAGAAACAGTGAGCTGGATTCTGTTCCATATAAGACCTCAGCAGCAGATCATCCTATAGAGACATGACAAGAAATACAATACTCTTGACCAACATTTACATGTCTCTTCACAAATAAAGCTCTCCCTAGCTTTGTGGTCCAGTGCAAACTTCTTCATAGGTCTTTGATTGTTATTTTCTGGTTCTACGCTCATCATGAGAGATGCAAGCAAGGTCTTTTCAATTACTCTGTAAAGTAGTGCACTTTCTGAAAGGGAGCAGTCTACAATTAATGGCAGTCTGTAGTGTTCTGAATGTTACAGTACTTCTCTTCAGTGACATTCTTGTAATGACAAGAATTAAAATTAAACCTAGCAGCTTTGCTCCTGAAAGCAAGTGCTTGAGTGATCAAAGCATATCCTCACAAGTGATTGATTTTCTGAGTTCTAAGATGAAAGAACAGAAAGAAGTGCTATTAATGATATATGTCAAATTAGGAAGATACTTTTTCTCCATCCATTACTTGTCTTCTACAGTAGCAAGCTGGCTGATCCAACAAATGATTGTGCCCAGGCACTCCCAAATATGAGCTCTTGATAACTATATGGACCATTCTTTTACTGATCTTGTCAAGACTTTTTATTAAAATATTCAGAGGTTTGAGGCCAAGAATTGTGCCTTCATGCCCCTTGAAATGTAAGCTTATATCTAACCCCACTGATGGATAATACATTGAAACCCTTCTTTCAAGAATATCTTGTTAGTGGCTCCTACTTTAGTCAGAAGATCAGACAAGCATCAAGTTCTGTCAATTAAAGAATCTTATGCAGTCTTCAAGTGAAATTCAGCTTTCCTAAAGTTAGCGCAAAAACTTTCATGCAAAGCCTTTACATTTGTCCACAAGTGTCCTAGTGCTTGTAATTCTAAAGGAAAGATTGCATTCTTGAAGGCTGTCTTCTCAAGGAAAAGAAATAAACTTTAAACATTACCCGGGGTGTGTAACACTATATATACACTGTTATACACACACATCCACACTGTGTCACTACTAATACAAATAGCCTGGCATTACCCGGAGTGTGTAACACTATATATACACTGTTATACACACATCCACACTGTGTCACTACTAATACAAATAGCCTGGCATTACCCGGGGTGTGTAACACTATATATACACTGTTACACACATCCACACTGTGTCACTACTAATACATATATCCTGGCATTACCCGGGGTGTGTAATACTATATATACACTGTTACACACATCCACACTGTGTCACTACTAATACATATAGCCTGGCATTACCCGGGGTGTGTAACACTATATATACACTGTTACACACATCCACACTGTGTCACTACTAATACAAATAGCCTGGCATTACCCGGGGTGTGTAACACTATATATACACTGTTACACACACATCCACACTGTGTCACTACTAATACATATAGCCTGGCATTACCCGGGGTGTGTAACACTATATATACACTGTTATACACACACATCCACACTGTGTCACTACTAATACAAATAGCCTGGCATTACCCCGGGTGTGTAACACTATATATACACTGTTATACACACACATCCACACTGTGTCACTACTAATACAAATAGCCTGGCATTACCCGGGGTGTGTAACACTATATATACACTTACACATCCACACTGTGTCACTACTAATACAAATAGCCTGGCATTACCCGGGGTGTGTAACACTATATATACACTGTTACACACACATCCACACTGTGTCACTACTAATACATATAGCCTGGCATTACCCGGGGTGTGTAACACTATATATACACTGTTATACACAGATCACACTGTGTCACTACTAATACAAATAGCCTGGCATTACCCGGGGTGTGTAACACTATATATACACTGTTATACACACACATCCACACTGTGTCACTACTAATACAAATAGCCTGGCATTACCCCGGGTGTGTAACACTATATATACAATGTTACACACAGATCACACTGTGTCACTACTAATACATATAGCCTGGCATTACCCGTGGTGTGTAACACTATATATACACTGTTACACACACACACATCCACACTGTGTCACTACTAATACAAATAGCCTGGCGTTACCCGGGGTGTGTAACACTATATATACACACTGTTACACACACATCCACACTGTGTCACTACTAATACAAATAGCCTGGCATTACCCGGGGTGTGTAACACTATATCTACACTGTTATACACACATCCACACTGTGTCACTACTAATACAAATAGCCTGGCATTACCCGGGATGTGTAACACTATATATACACTGTTACACACACACATCCACACTGTGTCACTACTAATACATATAGCCTGGTGTTACCCGGGGTGTGTAATACTATATATACACTGTTACACACAGATCACACTGTGTCACTACTAATACAAATAGCCTGGCATTACCCAGGGTGTGTAACACTATATATACACTGTTATACACAGATCACACTGTGTCACTACTAATACAAATAGCCTGGCATTACCCAGGGTGTGTAACACTATATATACACTGTTACACACAGATCACACTGTGTCACTACTAATACAAATAGCCAGGCATTACCCAGGGTGTGTAACACTATATATACACTGTTACACACAGATCACACTGTGTCACTACTAATACAAATAGCCTGGCATTACCCGGGGTGTGTAACACTATATATACACTGTTATACACAGATCACACTGTGTCACTACTAATACAAATAGCCTGGCATTACCCGGGGTGTGTAACACTTTATATACACTGTTACACACACATCCACACTGTGTCACTACTAATACAAATACCCAGGCATTACCCGGGGTGTGTAACACTATATATACACTGTTATACACAGATCACACTGTGTCACTACTAATACAAATAGCCTGGCATTACCCGGGGTGTGTAACACTATATATACACACTGTTATACACAGATCACACTGTGTCACTACTAATACAAATAGCCTGGCATTTGTATGGAGCAGATATGTAGACGTATTACAGAAATGACCTTAAAGCATCTGAAGAGGCTGCAGAGATCTGTAGTCTATTGTTACTCCAGCCTCCCCATTGGTTGGTCTTCTGTCTTTTCATGGAGTCCCTGAAGGAAATACTGCATTTTCTTACCTGTCCATTCCTTTTTTGTCTGGTATCTAGTAGCACATGAACATCCCTCACTTTATTGTTTTTAATTAAACTTTTATTGTTATTTGAACAGCAGTGATGTTCCGCTTTGGCTCTGTAGGGATGGCTCTGTAGGGATGGCGATGTGGGGATGGCGATGTGGGGATGGCTCTGTAGGGATGGCGATGTGGGGATGGCTCTGTAGGGATCGCTCTGTAGGGATGGTGATGTGGGGATGGCTCTGTGGGAGGTCCTTCATATGTTTTCTGTTCCTACCCGGGGAGGCAGAATACTCAGGTACACTATCTAAGGGGAGACTGGAGGCCACTGACTGGTATGAAAATGCAATCTAGCACAAGTAACTGATAGTAAGGTAAAGGTATATATTTGACATGTAACTAGTAAAGTCTTCTATCCCATCCAAAGACAAATGCATGGCTGGTACCCAGTTGTGTAACATTCCTGTCTCATGCTATGACTTTATCTCTCACACTCACCCTTTTTATGACCATCTAACCAGTTACCCACGTGGTTCTTCATTTCGTTGTATGTGTCTCAGGCAGGACCTGTACTAAGTGTTTAAATAGCTCTGCATCTTCCCCTTCCTGGTCCTGTAGTTGTATTGCTGGATGGTGTTGTTATGTGGCTGTTTGCTGTATGTAGTGTCTCTTTGTCCCTGGTGCCAGCCGCACTTTGTTTCCTTACAGTCAGACTGATAGTTCTGAGCTCCTGGTCTCTACTATACAGATAGTTATTTCTTCTTTTATCCAACTTCTACAACAGGCCTTCAAATCCGCTGAGAAGAAAACCAAGCAGACTTTGAAGGAAGTTCAAATTGTAAGCACCATCCAGAAGGCGCGGAAGGTTTACTGGTGAGCATGCCTTTCCCAAAAAATATCCGAGTCCCCAATCTGATGGTGTTCACCGATTGTAGCACTGGATAACTGTATCCTCCAGGCAAAGAATATCCCAATGCCTTCTAAGGTCAAAGCGAGACAGAGAAACCATCATGCACTTCATTATTTTCATGTTTTATATTGAGAGAGACTTAGAGAAACAGACTTTTGATTTTCAAACCATAAAAGGTCAGACTTGTGAGTAAAAGGATTCACTTAGACAGGGTAGAGTGTTTCACCTTTACATAAGAGAAGTCTGTCTGCAGTAACTGGAATTCCAGCATCCAGTGTGTTGAATGTAAAAGTGAAAACAAAATGCTTTCAATATTTATCACTACCTTATATGGGGCAAAATCCCTACAATCTGACTTTATATTTGCTCGTGACATAAATGTGTAGTGAAACATAGAAGTTCACACGGATCGTTCTTAGTGTATGACCAGCTGTACCAGTAGGGTAGTCACTGGTTGGTACTGGATAACAGATCTTTCTGTATGTGAAGAAAACAATAAATTGTACAGTGTGAAGGAATAGAACCAAATTCCCCCACTTTTATGTTGCACTTAGCCTTTGTTTTGTCAAAGTGAAGAACTCTGCAGTAAAATTAATATCTTTGCATTGTAATATCTGTTAAACACAGATCCACACTAACACAAATAGCCTGGCATTACCTGGGATATGTAACAGATATATAATGGAAAAGAAAGACAAATGTGAAGAGAGCTCTAATTCTTTATAAAAATAACAATATATTTAATATCAAAACGCACAAATACATTCAATATATAATATATACTGCCCCCTAAATAATATAGCGCTATATTAACTGAAATCTGAATTCACACACAAAAAATGAAATATATACATATATAAAAAATTACCATTAAGAGAGTCAGTGAGAGTTCATGAAAATCCCAAATACAAAGCGGGCAGGTGAGACTATGATTAGAACCAACATATAATGCCCCCCCCCCCCCGACTAGGATCACAAATGCATATATAGTGGGCAGAGACCTACAGCTTACATGTATAGCTATCGTCTCTTGTCTCTCCCGTCTTGATAACACAGTCCCTAATGGAGTGCAAACAATGTGTCCACTGCTCTTTCGTCTGATCCAATTCAGCAGGCAGAGTCAATTGTTCACCTGATAAGCTCTATGTGTCTCACCTCCCATCCTTCATATGGCTAACAGAAGCCGATGTATCTCACAAGTGTTTGGTGATATAGATATTTAAAAAGCGATGTGGGGGGGGGGGGTACAGTCCTCCTCCAACGCGTTTCGTTTCAATCGTGACACTTCCTCAGGGAAAGAAAAAGGTATAGACAGTACAGGAAGGATGGGAGGTAAGTCATACATTGCTTATATATGTGAATTCACATTTCAGTTAATATTGCGCTATATTATTTAAGGGGCAGTATATATTATATATTGAATGTATTTCTGTGTATTTTGATATTAAATATATTATTTTTATAAAGAATTAGCGCTCTCTCCACATTGTTCTTTCTTTTCTTTATTTTTTGGTCTGTTCACTATCAGATAAGTGGGGATAGTAGCGATTATTCTTTAACTGAACTATTTATATAGCGGAGGTTTTTCATAGGCGCCATTTTCCATAGCATTTTGGTACATATCTATCTATATCTAGAGAGAGAGAGAAATATATATAATATATATATAGATAGATATATATAGAGATACTACTAATACAAATAGCCTAGCATTACCCGGGGTGTGTAACACTATCTCACTTCTGTAGAAAACGGCCTGGGTGCAGTCTGTGTAGCCAAAAAGTATGTAGATCGAAATCACAGATGCACACACAGGGCTTATCAAAAATTTTATTAACGTTTCGGCCACTTACACTGGCCTTCCTCAAGACAACCATAAAAGTGAACAAACCACCCTAATAAACCCTAAGTGAGGAGGGATAGCGCCAAAACCGGGAGGACTATAAAGAGAAACGTGTTTATAGGTGGCTGACAGGACAATTCAGTTACCGAACCAAATTCAGAAGATCCACTAAAACCAGACGTCCTGCCTCGCTTGTTACAATAGACAGTAGTGGAAACTCCTCTCAATCTGATTCTGAAACCCCCAGCACTTCTTCACAAACACCTATTGAATCATCCACATTACCACCCTCAGCACCTTTTTGGGGGTCCAAACCAGGGGGACCTCCAAAGGAAGAACCACAGGAGGCCTCACCCACGACGTGGTGGCAAGCAAAAAAAAAAAATTGGAAAACCACCCAAAGCTCCAAAAACCATCATCTATAACCTCAGTAACAGAACCTTAAATACCGCTGAGATTTCCTTACTAGGTAAGGGGCTCTCCTTTTTACCCACTACCAAATATAACTCTCTTCGAATGGAGGTTGATTTACATAAATTTCAGAGATTGCTTAATTTGAGAGATTTTTACAAAGACAAACCTGGTGGTAATTTTCCATTACTCAAACCCAAAAGTAGCTTTGATCCTCCAAATATTGATCCATCTATCAAATTGTTTACTAAACACACCGTGAGCGAGATCCATAAAAAGTTCTCTGAACCACACAAAATCCACTCAAATTTGACTTATGCTGAGAGGATGCAAAATTTTTTTTCTAAAGTTGATACCTTTATTGGCTAACTAAACAGATTTAAAATGCAAGCTTTCAACACATTTATACCACAGACAAGATACCCATACCGAATACCCAGTTACACCATAAGATCAATGGTAATTTCACCTGCAAATCATCCAATGTAATATACCTTATCATGTGTGCAAAATGCCCAACAGCTCTTTATGTGGGGGAAACAGGACAGAAATTACATAAGAGGTTTAATTCCCACAGATCCAGCATTAACAACAAAAAGACAGAGACACCAGTGGTAGAACATTTTTGCCAAAGTGGGCACAGTATCAGGGACATTAAATTGACGGTACTAATGGGACAATTTCGCAATCAGAGGGACAGAAAATTATGGGAGGTAATGTTACAATTTGACTCTTTGACCTATGGCCTGAACCGAGACAGGGAATTTCTGTCACAGTACTTAATTGTGAATTAACTTTTACGACAGTCCCTCTGGAATCATAAATACCTGGACCCAGAGGAAGAATGCTATTTAAATCACATCCTCTACCATTGACTGATCAAGGAATTGGTATCTGGACTAACGTTCTTATCTGATTTCCATTATAAACAATGTAATGTTTACTTGTATTTAAGAGAGGAGTTTTCATATTTATCTGTATAACATGCCTGAGGAAGAGACCTAAGAAGTCTTGAAAGCTTGCATTTTAAATCTGTTTAGTTAGCCAATAAAGGTATCAACTTTAGAAAAAAAAATTTGCATCCTGTATTTCTACGGCTAACACGGTACCAACTCTCATCTATTGCTGAGAGGATGGCATTAAAAACACTGGCTTCGGATGAGAACATATTTATCAGACCAGCTGATAAAGGGGGAGCGATAGTTGTCTTGAGCACTGATGATTATAGAACTGAGATCCTTAGGCAGTTGGATGACAAACATACATATAAAAAACTCACGCGTGATCCCACCTCTGTCTACAAACAAATGATAGACAATACAATAGATTTTGCACTAGGACAATATTTCATTGACGGAACCTTAGCACAATATCTCACTACGACACATCCAGTATGTTCAATTATCTACATTCTCCCTAAAATCCATAAAACACTCACTAATCCACCCGGACGCCCTATTATTTCTCCACGTGGCTCATTACTTCAACCAATAGCTACCGTATTGGATGTACTACTACAGCTATATGTTTTGAACATGGATTCATATATACGTGATACCACACATCTGTTGAAACTTATCCTACCCATTGGCTATCTAACAGAGGGTGACTTGCTGGTTACCATGGATGTGGATAACCTCTACACCATCATTCCCCATATTGGCGGAGTGGAGGCTGTCCACCATACTGTGGCCAACTCGACAATAAAACCTGATATTCCGTCGAATTTCTATGTGAACTTTTACAGCTCACCTTGACAAATAATTTCTTTCGTTTTGAAGATACTTTCTATCTCCAACTCACGGGTACATTGATGGTCTCAAACATGGCACCAGCGTATGCCAATCTCTATATGCGCCAATATGAGCTGACACACCTCCAGTCAGAACATATTTTATTTTATAAACATTACATTGATGACCTTTTACTGATCTGGAGAGGTGACGCACAAAGCCTTATCGATTGGACTAATGGGCTGAATTCACTACAGACACCGATTCATTTCAAAATGACCTATAGCACCACCACAATTGACTTTTTGGATCTCAGAATCACTAAATCAGGCTCAAGACTAACCCCCTCCTTGTATAGTAAACCCACGGATCATAATTCGATCCTACATGCTAAAAGTGGTCATCCACCAGCACTTAAAAGGGGTGTCCCATACGCACCGTTTTTGCGTGTTATCAGAAATAACCGTGAAACAGTACAGAAACAAAAACAACTTGAAGAGATGACCTCCAGATTCCTTCAGAGGGGTTACACTTATAGAGAACTTGATCAACATCTCGCTGTAAAGATATTACACAACAGGACCTGATTCAGACAAAGACTAAAGATACTATTCCTAACAGATTGACTTTTGTGACTGATTTCATACCTCACAGCCAATATATGGTGAATATTATCAAGAAAAACTGGTAATTCTTAGCCTAACCTCTTTTGCCTGCAAGGATAAGCTGATGGGTGGCTTGTACTGTTGTTGTTACGCACATACATAAGCAACAGGCCAGTGTGGGGTTCCACACCTCTACCCACTCTCAGATTTACATGATAGTTTGTCAGACAGTTATTCATCTATCAGTTGTGCTGATCGGATAAGCCTAATCCCTTTGATTGTGGTGGTGGTTGAGCTAGGTGGTGTATCAGGCTGGAGGATCTGTGTGGACTGGGTGACAAGTGGGTGAGGGAAAGGTCGGTCCTGACCCTATTGGTCGCTCACTACTTGCCTAAAGTTCTATGAGTCATGATATTACACTGTTATTGGCTATTTCGGCGAAGAGATTGGACTCACAAGCCATTTTTGTGCATTGACCTGCGCTTATATTACACGGCTATAGTCATGGCCACATTCCACAACCTGGTACATCATCCTAATTAGGCCTACTGCTGATTCAATGCAGCAGCAATGTGATTCTGACAATTATAGCTCTATGAGCTTTGTGTATTATTGGAACTCAATATTCCGTGACTTTGTATATACTCCTTGTCTGGACTATGTGAGCGATTCCTCGACCACTGTGATCTGCAGAAGATTCTTATTGTATCTCATGTTCACTTATGGATTGATACATTATTTCTGAACCTTTCACGATTTGTTCTTTTATGGTCCATTTGAAGTTTGTGATAATTGGACTTTAAATGTGTGTAACTATCGTGTTCTAGACAATAGTACTTTTTATAACGCTGACCGGTTAAGAATACTGTCTGCATAGATGTGGTTTTTGCTCTTTATTGTTAGCCTTTTGATTTTAATCGCATATGCCTGACAAAGTCTATTTTGCAGCAAGCATGGACCAGTGCATCGCAGCAAACCTCATCTCGATCACTATGGCATCGTATGCCGCCTGTGAAAGCACAAGATTGAGTGCGATTGATAGACGCTGTGCCCATCAGCCTTTTGCCTCAAAAATGTGATCTGAGTAATTTAGTCGGTCAGTTCTGAGAAATACCGATAACAGACTGTGCTGATTGGTATTGCATACATATCCCATGAACCTCTCTTCTGTCTCTGAAAGCATGACCGCGCGTTATCTAGGAACACACTGTTTTTCTGTTTCTGTTTAAGTTTATGCAAGTGTTAAATATATTGCATAAATGACATTTCTATTGGATGGATATTTTGATACTTTCTTATAATATGTAGCGAATGTGTATATTTTAACTTCACCGTTTTCACTCATTTTTTTTCACTTCCCTACGAGACGTAACTCACACCTTTGGGGGATGATGTCATCGTAGGCTTCCGATACTCCGGTTTTGGCACTATCCCTCCTCACTTTTTTCACTTCCCTACGAGACGTAACTCACACCTTTGGGGGATGATGTCATCGTAGGCTTCCGATACTCCGGTTTTGGCACTATCCCTCCTCACTTAGGGTATATTAGGGTGGTTTGTTCACTTTTATGGTTGTCTTGAGGAAGGCCAGTGTAAGTGGCAGAAACGTTGACAATAAAATTTTTGATCTTCTTTTGATAAGCCCTGTGTGTGCTGCTGTGATTTCGATATATATATAATATGTGATAATATTACACAGTGTTCTACACAAATCCAGACAGTGTCCTCTCAATGTACCAATAGATGATTAAGAATTTAGGATTGACAGGAAAATATAATTTCCCCAAAGGCTTCTGACAACAAACCTTTGTTTGAAAACGGTGGCTCTGATGACTGAGGTACATATTAATCTATATACTGATTGGCACTCAGGCAGCCATGGAAGGTTTCTGTTAGGCCCTTGTGAATCCTACATTTCCAAAGTAAGGATTTTTGTTTTATAGCTTGTTGACTTGGTATCTATTCTTTACTCCAAGCAGGGATGGGCACCCTGCAGGCCTGCAGATGAGGATAATGGGAGATTTTGCCAAGTATTAGCTGGGGAACCACAAAGCGCCCTTCCAGGTGTTAGAAACAGGCAATGTTCACAGCTGACTCTTCTCTCCTTTTGGCTCAGGTTTGAGAAGTTTCTGTGGTTTATTAGCTCAGAGAATTTCCTGGTCATTGCCGGACGTGACCAACAGCAGAATGAGATGATTGTCAAGAGGTATTTAAAGCCAGGTCAGTCCTACTATTCTTGTGGACCCATGTCCTTCTGCTACTTCACTCAGCTATGTCTTAACACTGTGCCTTTGTATTGTAGGAGATGTATATGTGCATGCAGATCTCCATGGGGCCACCAGCTGTGTCATCAAGAACCACACAGGTAATATCCACACTGTACTTTTAGAAGATTACAAATAAAATCCACACTTGACAAAAATCAGTCGTGGTCATTCATTCGGTTTTAGCCATCTGTTACTTGACAGAGTATGCATAGATGATGAGAGTTTTAGGCAAAGATTGGCTAGAGAGCCACTAACCTGTAACAAACCATAACTGAGGCCAGAACTGGAGATGAATCCTCAGAAAAGCATTGCAGTTAAAAATAACTTGGAGTTGTAAACAGTACAAAGCATTTTCTGACGTAAAAAACCTTTTAAGAAGCAGATTAGCTGATATAGGCTGTATAATTCTCCAGTTGGTGGGTTACCATCACTGGGCTTCCCCGGAGTTGGATTGCCCAGTTCACAGGTGCTCTGTGGACCTATTCTGCCCTCTGGCAGGAAACTTTGACCAGCCTTCCCTAATGGTTGAGTCACTTGAGATTATGCCCTCTACTATGGTGGTAAACTGAAGATAGGTAAGTACCCATTTGAGTGTCTTGGTCCATTTTCTGTCTGATACAAGCATAATTGTGCTCCTCCACTCTTTATGGGTCTCTTTCTTACTCTGTTATTGTCAAGGAGGCTTTGGAGTGAGGATGGCTGCTACTTCACTTTTTATGTGGTTAACTCTTCGTATGACTGTTTGGGTTTTTGTGTGTTGAGTGCTCTGGGGGAGGGGTTCACTCCCCCACTACCGGCATTTTAGTTTTTATTCTCCCACAAGTGTTCCCTAGGGGTTTTGGGTTATTTGCAAGCTTTTGATGTGTAGATCGATTGTACTGAGGCGGCTCCTGTAAGAATGGAAGCCTGCCCACTGCAATCTTTGCCTCATTGACTTCTGCAGGGAAAACTTCTCTGGGACATCTCTATGCAACCATTTGGGCTACAATGGTCAGAGTGTGTTTGTTCGTCTTGTCTACACATGCCCTATCATCTGGTCCATTTTCAGAGTGTCTAGGGAGCGCCATGCACCTGGAGTTGTAGGCATTGCGGGACAACAGGCAACATAGAAAGCTACAGTACCCAGATTGCCCAGTTTGAGGACTTTCTGATGAGTAGTAATAGGAGGACATGGATTTTTACTAGCCTTATAGAGATTCCTGTGCACCTGCTCCACTCCCCTTGGCTGAGGGGCTCATCGAGCCAGTACTGGAGATCCTTCAGCTCTCTGTCACTGTTGATGGGGGATCTCCCTCTCCGGAGTTCTAGGAAGACTCCACCTGTATTTCCACCCAATAGCACTCATGATCAAATCCTTTTGGCTGAGTGGAAACCTTCTTATAAGTTGTTTTTCCTTAACAGTCACTTTGCTAAGTCATAACATTTTATGGCTATGGTGCTGGTACAATGGGCTTCTCCACCTACAGTTGACAACCCCTCCCCCATATCTTGGTTTTGGCAAAGAATACTGCCCTCCCCCTGCCGGATGCATCGGGGTTAAGGATCAGAGGGGTAAGAGTCTAGATTCCCTTTTCAAGGCCAATTTTTCAACTACCAGTGCAGCATTGAGGCCAATTTTTGCATCTGGTTTTGTCAACAGGGCTGTAGCTGTTTGAGGCGAGCAACAGTCAGATGCTATGTATGCTGATTTTGCCAAAGAAGAAGACTTGATGGTTCTGATGGCCAACATCATGGAGACCAATACCTATGTCATGGAGGCACTGTGTGACACAGCCCAGTTCTCCGGTAAGTCCTCAACTATTTTGGTTGCTGTTTGCCGCATGTTGTGATTTAAGATTTCGTCTGCGGACAAATACTCTAAAGTGTCATTTTGAGCCTGACATGAAACAGATCATCAGTGACACTACAGGTGGTAAGAGCACCTTGTTGCCTCAAATTCCCACCAAGCATTCTTTCTGGCACATTATTTTTCATTCCCACCCAATGGGGGAGCACAGGGTGCAAATCACTCAGACCTGCTCTTTCAAACCCTCCTCTGCGTGACTTGCAGAATCCTGGTCTTTTGTTGCATGTAGGAGCCAGTCTCCTCCTTTTTTGAGATGCCTGGGCATCCTCCGTAACGGGCCAGTGAGTTTTGTAGGTGGGTATCAGAAGGGTACTGCATAGGTTCCAAATCCCTTCCTCCATATTGCTTCTTTACCTCAAAAGTTCCAAAGGATCCAGATAAAGCAAGACTGTTCCACGAGGCAGTGACCCTTCTACTGAAAAATCTGGTGCAAATCCCCTCCCCAGTGCTCTTCAGGTTTATATTCCAACCTATTAGTGGTTTCCAAGAAGGACAGTGGCTGCCTCCCTATCCTGTACCTAAAATGTCTCAACCAGTATGTGGCTGATACAGGCTTCAAGATGGAATCTTTCTGTTCTGTTATTCCAGCAATGTGTCCAGGGGAGTATCTGGCCTCTCTGGATCTTCAGGACTCATATCTACATGTCCTGATCCACCCAGACAGTCAACGCAACACTGCATTTTGCTTTTGGTTCCAATCATTACCAGGCCAAACGGCTCTGCCTGACTTTGGCACCAAAAATCTTCAAAAATTTGGCGATTTCCTCATCAAGGCTCCTTCAGGAGAGCTCTTGTCTCGCCATATCATAGAGTGCGCCCACATTCTGGATGGATTCTCAATCTCCGAAGGTCTTCTCTGATCCCGTCCCAGGTTCTGATATTCCTGGGCATGAGGTTCGACACCCTTCAAGTGAATGCCTTTCTCTTGGTGGAGAAGAATCGGGTTCTATTCCAGGACATGTCTCAGGCACTGGAGTGGTCATTGGCCACGATCGAAGACTACAAGCATGTCATGGATCATCTGGTTTCTGCTCTTGAAGCGGTTTCTTACTCGCTGTTCCACACAAGGTAACTTTAGAAGGACATCCTCAGGTTCTGGTCCAGAAATCCAGAAAATCTCCTTCAGTAGATGATGGCTCTGCTCTGTCAGACGAACCTGGATTGGGGGAAACCCGCAATGGGCTCTGGTCACAACGGATGCCAGCCTGAGGGGATGGGGAGCTGTTCTGGGACACCCGGGTGGCCAGGCAGGTGGACAATGGACGAGAGTCTGTTACCCATCAACATCCTGGAGCTCAGGGAGATTTGTCTGAATCTCCTTCATTGGTCCCCGGATCTCATGGGACTTCTACTGAGAGTGCAGTCTGACAATGTTACGGCAGTGGTGTACATCCGTCACCTAGTGGGAACTTGCAAGGTAGCTTGTAGAGAAGTGAAGGATCTCTTTAGCTGGGCGGAGGCACATGTTCTAGGCATCTCAGCTTTTCAAATTCCAGGAATGGAAAACGTGCTGGCAGACTTTCTTAGTCGCCAACATGTAAATCCAGGAAACTAGGAACGCCATCCAGATGTGCTTTTACCTGATAGTTCAACACTGTGGGGTCCTAGTGAGAGACCTCATGGCAATTGGGGAAAACAAGAAGGTTCCAATGTTCTTTTGTCTTACGGGGGACCCCCTGGCCTTCATGACGGATGCAGTGTCCATTTTCGGAGCTTCCATCTCTGTGTTTTCCTTCCGATTAATCTCATCCCCAGGGTAATCCGGAATATCATAATGGTTGGAGCGTTGGTCATTCGGATTGCCCCTTACTGGCACAGGAGGTAGTGGTTTGCGGGCCTGGTCAGCTTCTCATTCAGTACCCGATTTGGCTGCCTCCCAGATTGAATCTGTTGCTCCAGGGTCACCTGTGCTAGCAGAATGTGGAGAGACTAACTTTGCCGGCATGGATCTTGAAGCTACTATCCTCTGAGGTTTTATCCACCATGATTCAGGTACTAAAGCCAGTCTCTTCATAGACATACCGTAGGGTCTAGTGTATTTTTCACAAGTGGTTTGTGGACAAGAACTTGTCACCACAGGTCTTTTACCTTCCCTTGTTGCTGTCTTTGTCAGGATAGAGTAAACAAGGGCCTCCGCTTCAGTTCCGTTAAGGTTCAAATTTCAGCACTCTCCATTTTCTTTTAGAGAAGAATTGTGGTCATCCCAGATGTCAAGTTTTTTCTCCAAGGGGTGGCTCATACCTTCCCCTCTTTCAAGGATCCCACTCCTCTGTGTGATCTCAGTCTGGTCCTGGGTGTCTTGCAGAGGCCTCCCTTTGATCCTCTAGCTTTGATCTCTCTGCACCAATTGACACTTAAATTAGCTTTCCTATTGACAGTTGTCTGTGCAGAGGGTAGCAGAATTACAAGCTCTGTCTTGTAAACCTCCCTTCCTGATGTTTCATAAGGATAAGGCAGTATTCCGTACCTCTCAGGAGTTTCTTCCAAAAATGGAGTCAGAGTTTCACATCAGTCAGGAGATTGTTGTACCCTCTTTTTGTGCTGACCCTGCATCTGATAAGGAGAGAGCTCTCCACTGTAAAGGAGGTAAAGCTATGGACTCTTTACCGTTGTGCTTGCAGATACTGTAACTGCTTTCAAAAAAGCAATGGATACCTATCTAGCATATAACAATAATGAGAATTATGGCAGATGGCTTCAGTGCAGATAGGTTGTTGATCCATGTTTTACCCACTTGGGGCTTATCTGGAAATGGCTTCAATGTTGTTGTTTTTTTTTGTTTGTTTGCCTTCCTCTGGATCAACAGGGGTATGTATACTGTCTAAAGTATTATTTGCACCATACTAAACCTTTTTCATGAAGCTGAAAGTCATCGCTGAGGGTCCCAGAGCTGATCAGGCAGCTTCCAAGGTAACCATTGCCTGTTGGATTAAGGCTACCATACGCCAAGCGTATGATATCAGGAAGAAACCAGTTCCCTTCAAGGTCACAGGGCATTTCACCATATCTGTGGGTGCTTCCTGGTCCTACAAGAACCAGGCCTCAGCTGAACAGCTGTGCAAGGCTGCGACTTGGTCCTCCTTGCATACTTTCACCAAACACTATGTCTTGGCAATTTGGTGACATGTTTGTCTCTGCACATCTTTGCCAAGCACTAATGTGTAATTGTACTTTCTTCAGCTGAAGCTAGCTTTGTGGCTGTGGTGCCTGTGTATGTGTACTCCTTACCTTCTCAGATATCAGAACCTTGTTGGTTCCTGTTTATTTTTTTGGTGTTTAATGTTTGTGTCTGACACTGATCTGAGATGGAGAGGTTTATTTTTCTCTTTCCCTCCTTAGAATCTTGATTGGTAGCTTTGGTTTATACCCATGGTTCCTGTGTTCCACATTGGATGAAAGAGAAAAAAGTATTTTAGTGAACTTACCTGTTAAATTATTTTCCCAGTGTTCATGTGGAACACAGGACTCCCTCCCAGAGGAAAAAAATCATTTGCTTCAGTTCCTAGGTAGAGTTTGTGACGGCCTCACAGCAGGGACCCTCCCCTGTAGTGTTAAGGGGGTACCTACCAGGTCATTTACTGGCCTCAGAGGACCACTGGACAGACCCGGGCCGTTTGCCACTGGATCTAGCTTCACCACCAAGAGAAGAAGCGGTCAGCCGGATTGGAAGACCTCCAGGTGCAACCAGCCCAATGGCGAGCAGAGACCTGGGTAGGAACTCACACTTCTACCCACTAGAATATGTCTCTGCTTGGCAGGAACTAACCCCTCTGCTTTGTTATGGTGAACAGGTTCAGTCCCCTCTGCAACTACGATGATGCCTCCTCCAGGCTGGGACTACCCCTCTGCCCTAGTGAAACAGCACCACCTTTGGCTACATGGGACTGGTGTCAGCAATCCCCACCCCCAATAACAGAGCCTATACATTTGCTTCAGGAGTAGAAACACACGTCTAAGGTGATTGAAATTGAATACCAGGTCTTTCACAGCATACATTTAACTTGGAGCGACATGAATATAACAAATTATCACAATGCACAGAAGACAAAACATACAACAAACATAACAGAGTATCACAATTTTGGGGTGTAGGATGGGGGAATATAATTAAAACATTGAAAAGAAACTGAAGGTACCAGAATGCAACAGTGACATATTTGCATACTTGCTTGGGACACAGCAATGCTGCAATGTATGTCACCAACCAATAGATGGCAGTGCATAGCACAATGCTGCAATGCAAGATTCAACCAATAGATGGCGAGGTTGAATTCAAACGACTTAAGATGGGCAAGGTCCATAGCAGATGTATTGCAGTAATTATTATTATTCTTTATTTATATAGCGCCAACTAATTCCGCAGCGCTGTACAATTGGGGAATAGACATACAGAGGTATTAAATAGTACAATCAGATGTGTAGAACAGGAGGATCAGAGGGCCCTGCTCGTGAGAGCTTACAGTAATGTCAATGTAATCCCCCAGTCCTCACATATCACAGGGACATGAAAGTTTAAACTGCTGTTTCTTCACGGAGGTGTCTGCTTGGGTTCTCTGTTCGGGTGATTTCCTTCTCTTTTTCATTTCTGTCCTCTTTTTTTTTTTTTTTTTTTTTTTTTTCTTGGCTTTGCTGTATATCAGATTTTAGCAGGAAGGTAAAATGGAGGAAAGGAGGGAGTTTTCTGGAGAAGATTACTTTACCCCATGGCTTCTTTTTTTTTTTTTTTTTTATTCCACATGGACTAAGCGAAAATAATTTAAATGTAAGTTCACTAAAATCCTCGTACTTTTGCACCCCAAGATGCAGGTTTTTAGGTCACCGTCCTCTCACCTCCTCTCTCTTTCTCGCCCCTCTTCCTACTCCCTGCCCTCTATACACCCCTCCATTCCTGAGCTACAGATCAGTTTACATTTAGCAGAGGAGGAGAGGTATAGACACCAGAACAGAGAAGCCAAGAAACAGCAAAGCACCCCAACCCTACTGCTTTTCTCAGGGTGCATCTCTGTGGGCTAAGAGAATACAATTTATCGGTAAATAAAAGTTCCATTTTCTCTTGATGGGTGCAGGGAACATAGGGACGTGCCAGCGCAGTCCCAAAAGCACAGGGTGGGGAAAAACTAGAGAACAATAACTTGTAAAACTTCATCTTCATCTTCACATGCAAAAATAGTAACTTTGTAGAACCTCAGATGGGTATCCTATTGAAATGTCACTCCCAAATCGGTGATCAACAAAACACTGCATTAAAAATGTCGCCTGCATCAAAAGGGTGAAATTCTGATGTCACAGTCTTAAGTGTCGCCTGCTGTTGGTTTAGAGAACAATATGGCAGTCACCATACCACAGACATGCATCTTATAATAGTAAGGTGATGACTTTTCATGCATCCAGTGGGTAAACTGTGTGTTCCTCCATGCATCTATAACAGTTGATGCCTGGGTTTAGAATGGTGCGGACCTGATTTTGCAGTGACGTGCCCCTCCAGCCTTGCTAAATAAAGTCGAAACCTCTATCTGCTTGGAGAGCCGAGGTTGCTGGAGTGTTTATCTCTTCCAGCCTGCAGCTAGGACTCTGTATCCCGATCAGAGGCACAGCAGCGGCCTCTAGTGTGCACTGATAGGTACTCCACCGCTCTTGCAGTCCACTTTACTGAACACTGTCTGGGCTGCAGCCAGAACACTTCAGGGGCGATCTGCCCCAATAACATGGGCATGTAGATCTGATGTTTCTCCACACAGGAGTGGCAGAGCACCTCTCAGTAAAGATTCTATTATAAGATGCATGGTTGTGGTATACTGATTACAATGATGCTTTCTAAACTAACGGTAGTTGACACTTAAGCCTGCGACATCACAATATCGCCTTTTTGATACAGGTGACATTCTGATGTCACTCTTAATGCAAGCAACATTTCACTAGTGAACCCTTCAAACATATAACCAGATGGCAAAGTTGCTTTTTTACTGTCTGAGACTTGCTTGTCTTATAGTCCATTACAGCCATCTTGGATGTAGAATCCAGTCTGCTCTCCCTAGGGCCTTCACTTACTACCAGCAAGTTGTCCGGCTGATGGATTCCGCAGCTTTGATATAGTGTCGGACACTTATCAGTGTCCAGAGAATGAAGCGTAGCCTCCTCGTGATTTCGAGGATTAGCACACCAGGATGAGAGCGCTAGCTCCTGATTGATGTGGAACACAGAGACAACTTTAGGCTGAAATCCAAGAATAGCCAGTAATATAATCTTGTCTTGGAGGAAGACTGAGTGAGAGGAGGAGCTCATGGACTTCTGAAACCCTTCCCACTGAAGATACTTTAGTGAGAAAGTCTTACATGTCCTGTTTTTAAGGGACTCAGATGATAGCATACCCCTCTGGCACTCAAAGGGTTAAAATCAAAGCTGCATGCTTTATTCTGAGGAAGCAGTGTATTTTTGCTGCTATTTGCTTGACTGACCTTTTTATCCAACTTGAGGCCAACACGTAGGGAAGCTGTGAAAGGTCGCGCTGCATCAGCATTCCAAATCTTCAGGCAAAGCATATGGCAAGATGGTACCGTGGAGATGTGCATTTCGCTGCCATATTTGCGATCTCCAGTGATGCATTTCATTGTAGACTGTAGCATCTTGGAGAAAACTTTTTGGGGGTCAGGACTCTCTTTGGTGGTGTCCTCTGCCTTCAGAAGCCGATCTCAACATGCTTCCATTACTCTGCAAGCCAGTGAATGATGGCATCCTGTCTAGAAAACAGCAGTCTAGTGATGAAATCCAGTTATTTCTTAGTGGAATCCTTAAAGTGGCACTTTCACCTGAATTAAAGTTTGTTTGTTTGAAAAGTGCATTAAAAACTTCCTATGAGTCATGTTAGTCAGCACCAGCAAATGTATCGTTAAAGAGATATTCTTGTTGTCGTATGCTATTGTATACTAATTATGGTACCGGTGACATGGCATATGCTAATTAGGTATTTCAGTTATGTTTCATATGCTGTTGAAGCCTTTTCAGTGATGTGTCATAAGCTAACGAAGATTTCTGTGACATTTCATATGCTAATAAAGGTTTCAGTGATGTTTATATACTAATAAAGTTCTGTGCTGTACCAAGAAATTTTCACTTTCACTCTTCCCAGGAATGAGTGTGACTGTTTCCTAAACTCAGTATATGGAAGAAAGGGAGAATAGGCAGCACACGTTAACTCATCATGTCTGGAATAAAGACTTGTAACAGTCTTGGTGCTCTCAGAGTATAAAGAACAATGTGCACTAAAATGGAGGAAAGAGACCCACTAATGAGGCACTCCAACCAGCGAAGCAAAATATATATGTGAAAAAATCTTTATTACAAATGTGTACCAAAAGACACATAACTCACATTTAAAACATAAGTAAAAACACAGCAGAGGGGAACATAGACTAGTAATCCAAATGTACACAGAAAAGTATATACCACTAAACAGAAATCCGTCTACACTCTCACCTTTCTTTGTATATATAGGAATACATATATTATAGTGTAGACGGATTTCTGTGTAGTTATCCTGAGGATTATTATTATACTTGATTTGTGAGTCTTTGCTGTGTACATTTGGATTACTAGTCTGTATGTCCCCCTCTGCTGTGTTTTTACTTGTTTTAAATGTGAGTTATATGTCTTTTGGTACACATTTATAATAAAGATTTCTATTTTCACGTATATATTTTGCTTCTCTGGTTGGAGTGCCTCCTTAGTGGGTCTCTTTCTAGTTGTTGGGGGGCTCTCTTTCCTCCATTTTAGTGCACATTGTTTCCTAAAGTAGACATCTGATGGGATTTATGTTAAACATGACACACAGCCAGTTTCAAATGAAGTTTTCAAATATGTAAAGAAAATTCCAGGTGACAGGTCTGGTTTAAGCACTGCAGCACTCTGTACTGGGATAGTAATGTGTTTTAACAGGGGAGAGACTATCGAATCCACAACAGGCCGAGCAGATCATCCAACACCACGAACGGTGTATTTCTGCAGATCATCCAACACCACGAACGGTGTATTTCTGCAGTGCATCCGGCACCACGAACTGTGTATTTTTGCAGTGCATCTGGCACAGTGAACGGTGTATTTCTGCAGTGCATCTGGCTCAGTGAACGGTGTATTTCTGCAGTGCATCAGACACAGTGAATGGTGTATTTCTGCAGATCATCCAACACCACGAACGGTGTATTTCTGCAGTGCATCCGGCACCACTAACGGTGTATTTCTGCAGTGCATCCGGCACCACTAACAGTGTATTTCTGCAGTGCATCCGGTACCACTAACGGTGTATTTCTGCAGTGCATCCGACACAGTGAACGGTGTATTTCTGCAGTGCATCCGACACCACTAACGGTGTATTTCTGCAGTTCGTCCGGTACCACTAACGGTGTATTTCTGTAGTGCATCCGACACAGTGAACGGTGTATTTCTGCAGTGCATCCGGTACCACTAATGGTGTATTTCTGCAGTGCATCCGGCACCGCGAACGGTGTATTTCTGCAGTGCATCCGGCACCACTAATGGTGTATTTTTGCAGTCCATCCGGCACCACTAATGGTGTATTTCTGCAGTGCATCCGGCACCACTAATGGTGTATTTCTGCAGTGCATCCAACACAGTGAACGGTGTATTTCTGCAGTGCATCCGGCACCACTAACGGTGTATTTCTGCAGTGCATCTGACACAGTGAACGGTGTATTTCTGCAGTGCATCTGACACAGTGAACGGTGTATTTCTGCAGTGCATCCGACACAGTGAATGGTGCATCTCTGCAGTGCATCCAACACCACGAATGGTGCATCTCTGCAGTGTACTCAACATGACTAAGTTCCAAGTGCACTGCAGTGATTCATTGTTAGTTGGAATACAGCAGAATACTACTGGACTACAGGGATTGTGGCTGAGAAGGAGCATTGGGATAAACAGCAGGAATCCCACAACATACAAAGTCTGTCTCTTAATAAAATAAATTGGGGGGGGATGTCTGGAAAATTGTATATTTACCAGTGTGTTGTGTGTGGCTGCTTTTCCTATGTAAACTTACTGGTTATCTGATGTGTGGTTGATTGTCTGAGGCGATGCACTTAATTACTTTGTCTGATCTTGTTACAGGTAAGGCAGTGCCCCCACGCACTCTGACTGAGGCTGGAACCATGGCTGTGTGTTACAGTGCAGCCTGGGATTCTCGTGTTATCACCAGCGCCTGGTGGGTCCATCACAATCAGGTAATGAATAGAAGATGCAGTCCGAGGCAGACTATTACATACTTTCAAGGAAAGTATAGACAAAAAAACAACATACGGCATAATTGCATTAATGAGCTTTATGCACAGACAAAAGGTGATTCAATTCAGGAGTAAAATAACTGCGCCGAAGGGGGTGAAATGAAAATGATTATTGATTTTAAATTGTACATTTAATGTCACTGTGTTGGAGATGTTTACATTCAGAGGGGTTAAAAGCCAAATTTAAATTAACAAGAATATGGAGAATATTGATCTGCCCCTACGGTGCGGTTTGGATTGACCCAGAATAAATCCTAGTTTTTTGGACATGGCCCTTGATCCCAGGCGTTCTTCTCCTTTTTTATTTATTCGCTCTCAGATACAAGGCGTGGCAATGAGCAGTGTCACCGTGATTTGGTTTATTACCGTTTGGTACTGGAGACAGAAGACCCGTGTTCACCTGTTCCATTTAAACCAGTAAAGCCCAATACAACAACGGAATCCACTAAAAGGCTTTTTCTGCAAAACAAAAATATTCTGCTAAATTGAGTATTTTTCAGCTAAAAGAAAATTAACCCCCACAATTAAAGGAGATTTATACACTTAAAGGACAGTTATCATATTTTAGGTATTCTGCGCCTACTGGGGACTGCTCTGTATAGCCACAAATAAAGGCTATCAGCCGTTTGGCCGGTTAGAAGATGGACACCCCCTCAGCCGTAATGTGGCGCTGACAGGATGTAGCTCTCAGTCTGGGACAGTGGTTTGTGTGTGCATCCTCCATAGACCTGCTGTGTCTGGCTTTCCTTACCAATGCAGATGGTCTATGGGGGAAGCATCAGACAGGACAGAGAATGGCAGTTCAAGCTCTTCCCACTAAATACGCAGGGGGGCTTGGGAGGACCTCAGATCCCTGTTCTGCTTCTCCATTTACTTGCTGGGCTCACAATGTCGATCATGTCTGTATGGACAGCGGTGCTGCCATCCAAAGTCCTGTGTGCTCACTGTCACCACCACCTACTGGTTGAGTCCTGGTTGTGAAGCATAGGTAGAATGTGATAGAGAACAGTGCTGCCATCTATTGGTAGCACATATTAGGGTCCCTGAATTGCCTAACATACATTGGTTGATGGTATTGCACAGCAATATTTTCTTGTCTCTGAGTAATTCTAATGACTAATAGCCAGGCAGTATTCAGATATGTTACTCTTGTCATTTCTGTACCTCCAGAGATTTATATCTGTAGTGTGTTCATTCTTTACACCTTCCCACACCCCACTGATGATATATTCTGCTGTTAGTTATGGGTACAATAGGGTATTTTGTTTAAATTCTTGTAGTGTCACCCTATGTTAACTGCAGCCCATAAAAGGATAGGTACTGTACTTAAACTGGACTCCTATGAGGGGTGTTATGGGGTGTGCACAAAAAACACTAAGCTTGTGCAGCCAAAAGTACTTTGTTAAATGTAGTGTTAGGATATTACAGTAGAGGGACTAGTTCTTGACTGGTGGAGATGCTGGAACAGAAGGGATGGTACCTGCTTAGTGGAGATGCTGAGGGGGAGGATACCTGCTTGGTGGAGATGCTGAGAGGGGATGGTACCTGCTTGGTGGAGACGCTGGAGCAGAGGGGATGGTACCTGCTTGGTGGAGACGCTGGAGCAGAGGGGATGGTACCTGCTTGGTGGAGACGCTGGAGCAGAGGGGATGGTACCTGCTTGGTGGAGACGCTGAAGCAGCGGGGATGGTACCTGCTTGGTGGAGATGCTGAAGCAGAAGGGATGGTACCTGCTTGGTGGAGACGCTGGAGCAGAGGGGATGGTACCTGCTTGGTGGAGACGCTGGAGCAGAGGGGATGGTACCTGCTTGGTGGAGACGCTGGAGCAGAGGGGATGGTACCTGCTTGGTGGAGACGCTGGAGCAGAGGGGATGGTACCTGCTTGGTGGAGACGCTGGAGAAGAGGGGATGGTACCTGCTTGGTGGAGACGCTGAAGCAGCGGGGATGGTACCTGCTTGGTGGAGATGCTGAAGCAGAAGGGATGATACCTGCTTGGTGGAGATGATGGAGCAGAGGGGATGGTACCTGCTTGGTGGAAACGCAGAAGCAGAGGTGATGATACCTGCTTGGTGGAGATGCTGAGAGGGGATGGTACCTGCTTGGTGGAGACGCTGGAGCAGAAGGGATGATACCTGCTTGGTGGAGATGCTGAAGCAGAAGGGATGATACCTGCTTGGTGGAGATGCTGAAGCAGAAGGGATGGTACCTGCTTGGTGGAAACGCAGAAGCAGAGGTGATGATACCTGCTTGGTGGAGATGCTGAGAGGGGATGATACCTGCTTGGTGGAGACGCTGGAGCAGAGGGGATGATACCTGCTTGGTGGAGATGCTGGAGCAGAAGGGATGATACCTGCTTGGTGGAGACTCTGGAGCAGAAGGGATGATACCTGCTTGGTGGAGACTCTGGAGCAGAAGGGATGATACCTGCTTGGTTGAGATGCTGGAGCAGAGGGGATGGTACCTTCTTTGTAGTGACGTTTTGAACTGTGTAGAAGTGAGTTCCTACCCAGGCCGCTGCCCTAAAACAGCTGATATTGTCTGGCTGAACCTAAAGGTTTTCCAGTCTGGTTGACCTCCTTTCCTCCTAGTGGTAACATAGTTGGTTAGGCTGAAAAAAGACATACGTCCTTTGAGTTCAGCCCGTGCCATATCACAGAGGAAGGCAAAAATAAATAAATAAAAATGATTGTAGCTGTTTCCAATTAAGCCTCAAGTGGGTACAAAGATTTCTTCCTGACTCCAAATGGCAGTCTGATATTTCCCTGGATCAACAGCCTATCTACTTAGAAGCCAATAAGTTCCAGATCTGTCTGGGGGTCCCTTAAGGCCAATACAGTGTAAATGACCTGATAGGTACCCCCCTAATCTAGAAGGATGGAGGCCAGGCCATTGCAATGGTTTGATCGTCAGGTCTGCTTCTAAGGTCTGCTGTTGGGGCCCTATCCTGTTGTTAGTTGCCCTATTAAACATAATGTACTTTAAGCTAATATCTCTTAAGTGAGTCTGTTACTTGAGGCATACAGTCTATTCTATGGAGTCTTCCTTTCATTGTTTGTATAGTACATTGGCACCCTATTAGCAGTCTTGATGGGTATCTCTGAAGTGACCGTGCACATTATCTGTAAATAGGAAGAGAAAATGTAACAGCCATTCATGGCCATCATGGTAGCAGCTAACCAATCTATGTTCATCTACAGTCTAGCCGACAGGACATTCCCCAGGCTTTCAGCCCCTTAAGGACCACCCAATACTACTCGAGGGGGGGAATAGTGGCTCAGGTCGCTTCTTTTGATCGCATGCACTGACACACATGACAGTCAAACACAAAACAATTACTTAAACCCAAAATCGGCAATATAATGATTTAAATTGTAATGTAGGACCCCACCTAGTTTTGTATCCAGTATACGGAAGACACAAGTGTGTTTCATTGTAAATTGATTGTCGGCAGATTGGAAGGAGAACGCCGACAGAGTCACTGGATGACTCAACCCCATTACATCACAAATCCGGGAGGCTATCGTGTTAAGTGAGAATAGTGTAACCAGCTATAAAGGATCCAGACAGTAACCGTGAGTTGTCATACAGCCAATATTTACCTAAATGAATGGTGGCTTTGTATAAAGCAGATGGTATTGAATGAAATGAAGTGGGCTGATCCGTCTATGGATGAGGAGCATTGTTAGAGTTAACTCTCTTTAAGGTTATAGCAACTGGGATGTGAAGTTATACACACTCAGTCGCAGTATACAACCATTAATATATGATGAGAACATTTGAAGATGTGGATGGACTTTGTTTTGTAAAAATGATCGATCATGTGGCTTTTTTGTGACTTTTTTTGTAGGCAGAGAAGGTTTCAGTACAATCAAAGACCAATACAGATTTGTGCTGAATATTGATATTTTGATGCTTAGTATAGATTGGGAAAGTGTTGCGATACCCATTCCTAATGTGGAAATTGGGAGTGTACATGAATTAGCCCATCAAGATTTTAAATATATGTATTTTAACTGTATTGGGGTCTTACATTATAATTAAAATCATTATCTTGCAGATTTGGGGTTTAAGTAATTGTCTTGTGTTTGTCATCTGTGTCTGTGCATGCAGTCATAAATAGCACCCTGAGCGCTAGACCTTTTAAGACCTTCCTAGGTATGATGTCTTTCATCTACTGCACTACGTTTCTTTTGCTGACCACTGAGTCTACGGTCCTCAGTGTTGCTGTTTCTTTGTGCTTCTTCAGAAGAGCTTGGACAGCACAACTGGAAACCCCTGTCTGCCTTGAAATTTTTGCCTGGGAGAGACCATGCTGATGCTGTATAACTACCTTGTGTTTTGTCATGGTGTATGACTTTTGCCATTAATCTGTCCTCAGCAACCTCACCTTGTTAGCTGAGTCTGGCTGTTCCTCACTGTCTCGGGAGACTTGCAAATAATGACTCAGACAGGTACAAATAATCAATTACACTTTATTAAGGATCAAACACAAGAGAAGCTGAATATAAAGACACTTCCCCAACCCTCCCGGGTACAGTGCGCAGTCCACTACCAGGAGCTGACACTGAACCTAGCCAGACTGATGAACAAGCTTAGAGCGAACCAGTAGAGAGAGCAGAACCACAGAGGTAGCGATAGTGGTAAGCGTGCTCTACAGTGGAGCGGGAGCTGGAGGCCCACATGCTAGAATGCTAGGTTCACAACTGAAATACCCTAGGACGCTAGGGTTACAGAAACTACCACACACCCTAGAACACTAGGGGCACAACAATCCCCTGTAGGACTAGGTGCTGCTGCACTAAGGACAGGACCTACCCGACCAAGGACTGAGAGTGAGAACCTGCAAGGAGGGTGCCAGGCCTCAGGGAGCGAGAGTAAGACAAACTAGCCAATGGTCAAAGGGTACAGGAATTCAGACAAGCCACAGTACTTAGCACAGAGCGGGTAGTCAGCCAAGCCAAAGGTCATACATGGAGCAGGTAGTCGGACAAAGCCAAAGTCGGCACGGAGCAGTCAGTCAGCCAGGCCAAAGGTTCAGGCACAAATCGGCAGTCAGATGGAGCCAGGGTCATACACAAAACAGATTCAGCAGCCAGGAACGGATCACAGCAGGAGACTCAGAATGTGCTCACGTACACCACGAAAGGGCACTGAGTCAATGATAGGATGCAGCATATAAGGCCTCTCTAGGAGGCGAACTGCAGATAGGTCAATCAAGGTGGAAACTATAAAAGTACTCAGAATGACGCGCGAGTAACCAGGAAGTAGCCACCCGCCATGCTGCCGCCAGGCAAACACAAGGAAGCGAACAGGCAAGCAAAAGTGCCAGAATCGCGGGCACCGTGATACTCACCCAGTTTTATTCCTCCTACACAGCTGTTTCTTTTTCAGTTAATGATGGTATCAAATCGATGATCTATATCCTGTTTGATGACTTTAAGCCTACAGAATCCCTGACATTGTGCAAATGTATTTAGAAGAAGTGATGCTGTTATGAATGCAAAGGGTGGTGTTAACTGATAAAAATAAACTTAACATTTATTTTTTAAAGGGGATGTATCACCTTATAAAAATGTGTTACCATATGTTTTGTTAATAAAAGTAATAATAGGAAAGCTGTTTTTTATTTATAAATGTAAGTACTTACAAAGATATTCTATATTCAGGCTGTGCCGGTCAGCATAATGGGGCATGCTGGTTCTACGGCACAACTCTTCTTCTTGTCCTAATTCTCCTCCCACCTCCCTCCCAGCTGCCCCACAGAACGCGATCACGCTTCCCTTCGGTGTGCTGTGAATAGCTTTTATTGTTATATCAAACTCCAGTTAGCATTATACTGAGATTGCAACCTCAGTTTAATACTAACTGGAGTTTACTATAACGATAGAAGCCATTCACAGTACACCGAAGGGAAGTGTGATCGCGTTCTGTGGGGCTGCTGGGAGGGAGGTGGGAGGAGAAGAGCTGCGCTTTACACATTATGCGGAAGTGCACAGTTAGAATATGTTACCTTTGTAAGTACTTACATTAAAAAACGAAAAAAAAAAAAACAGCATTCCTATTATTATTACTTTTATTAACAAAACATACGGTAGCATTTTTATAATGTGACACATCCCCTTTAAAGAATTCTTATTTTGCAGCATTTTTCACACCTTGTTCAATACTATAGATATAGCTTTACGGTTGTAGTTCTTCATTGCCTTCTTCAGGACTACTGGCAAAGAGAGTGATATCGTCTGCAAACACGTGTATATAATATAAATATGTATAAAATATACACTACGGTAATATACACCTACTTGAGTTCTTGTACGGCATCTCTCTTTAATTTTGAACAGAGATGTTGCGTTCAGGCTACACTAAATGTTTCCCCTCTTTTATGGCTATATTGAAGAATATTGGTAAAGGGGAAAATCCCGGTCTAGTCATTTTCTTTAAGATAAATTAGGTGTTGTCCAAGCTGTGTGTGGTGACATGGTCTTGTGGATTCATATAGGTTTAGGAACATAGTTGATGAGGCTGAAAAAAGACATACTTCTGTAAGTTTAATAATCACTGTATATGTAGTCAGGTTATGTTATCATGGGCTTTTTCCACATATAAGTTAGTTATCCATGATATGTTGGTTATGTTTATCACTGTTGAATGCTGAGGTCAGCAATCACATGTCTAATATGTGAGACTAGTGTTTATTGTGAATACAACCAGTTTGTTCTGGTTCAAGGGTAGGAGGATTGACTTTAGCCTGCTGGCCATTACTTTTACTTAAATTTGTACTTACTAACTCAGTTTCCAAAAACCAGATTACGAGGTTGTACAGAATCATTTCTTATTTGTGGGAATGCTTGCTTAGCACTCCAGTCAGTTGACCTTGGTGGGTACGTATGAAGGAGTGATAGAACTGATAAAGTGGAGATTACTTCTCCAGTGATATCACTTCTCCAGTTCCTATGTTATTCTGTAGAGCCTATGCACTAAGATCTCCAAAGCTGGAAAAATCTTACTGCATCGGTTCCATAGAATAACATAGGAACTGGAGAAGTGTTATCACTGGCGATGCGATCTCCATGTTATCACCTCTTTTTACCAAACCATAGTCCATACCCCTCTTTGTAAGGCATTGAAGGCCTTCTCTTATAGCCACTGGATGACCTGGGCTTTTTAATGACCAGACAGTTGTTAATTTGAGCCATAATCCTTTATGAAGAATTCCATTAAGGTTTCTAGGCGAGTGACATGTTCTTTGTTAGGTTTTCCTTAGATAGTATACCCTGCTAATTGCAAGGATGATTCTCTGTGCTCTTAGAGAGATGGTTGCTCATCTCTATTGGCTTAGATGAAACTTTTTACATCAACACATTCATTGGGTTACCTAGTGCAATTAAGTAGTTTCTACCCTTCGAGTGCTATAATAGAAATGTAACACTTCCACTAGGACAACGTGAGAATGACATACAGCTTCCCTCCTGAAACTTACCTTACATAAATAAAGATTGTGCTCTGGGTCAGGCAGACCTCCAGTGTGATGTTGATTCAGAGGTAACAGAACATTCGGACACATTTATATTTATAGTGCCCAATGTTGTTCTGCAGTGCCAACAATGTTTGTCCTAAGTGGACCTTCATCGGGGTTCTTGTATTTTGTACCTCATTAAAATTATTTGAGAATCCAGGTAAAAAAATAAACTGATAATGTTAAATACCCACAAAAATATGTAAAAATCTCAATCTCCTGCTTTCTCCATTATTCAGGTGTCAAAAACGGCTCCAACAGGGGAGTATCTGACAACGGGAAGCTTCATGATTAGAGGTGAGACTACAGAGTTGAGGAATGTCCATCAGGTTCTGTAGGACGCAGTCCATTTACTAAGAGAAAGCAATGGAGATATATATTCAATTTAGGTCAGCCGTGTTAGTCCAGTGATGTAGAGGTCAAATGAATAAGTATTGTAGTATGTAACAATACCTGTTTTATTGGACTAACATTAAATTATATGGAGGAGATAATATTTCGAGAGACCTGCTCCCTTTTTCAAGTCTAAAGCATACTGGTAATAAGAGAAAAGCATGTAAAGGAACGGGAGACGGGGGAAGAAAGACAGAATTACAATACATAGATGCACATGAAAAAATATTGTGCAAGACATGGCTGTCTCCTGTGCCTCCACCCACCCTCCTCCCCTCACGTTCCTTTCAGGGGATTAATTTCTTATCCATTTTAAACTTTCCTTTACATTTTGTCTTCTCTTATTACCAGTATGCTTTAGACTTGAAAAAGGGAGCATTAAAGGAATGTACATTGGATTTTGTAGGACACTTGGTCCATTTACAAAGAGTACGTATATACAGTGACTTGCAAAAGTGTTTGGATCTCTGACCAGTTCTCTCTTATTATTGAATTATAAATTGTACACTGTAATTTCATTCTGTATGAAATTGTATTTGATAACACAAACTCAAAATCAGTTACTGTAAAGTGACTTTATTTTTATGTTGGGAAGTATTTTAATGAGAAAAAAAAATGGAAAACTAAATATATTGCTTACATATGTATTCAACCCCTGTGCTCTGGAATCGCCTAGTTCACATGGATGAAAGAATTTGTCCTAATTAGGACTCAGTTGCCTTTCCATTGGCCTATAGCTGTGAACCATTTAAGCTGCTGTCACATTTTCTGGATAAAAACCCCATTGTTGTGGGGTCATTGGTCAGGCTGTGGAAAATGAAGACCAAAGAGTATTCTACAGAACTTATAGATAGTGATACAAATGCATAGATATGGAAAATGGTACAAAATTGAGCAAATTGGATCAGTTATCGGAAAATGATCAGAACCATAGGGAGGGAATCATATTGTATTTTCACACTGTAGTATTGTCCGATTCCCGTAAGCACCACAGGGCGGGAATCATATTGTACTTTCACACTGTACTATTGTCCGAATCCCGTAAGAACCACAGGGCGGGAATCATATTGTACTTTCACACTGTACTATTGTCCGATTCCCGTAAGAACCACAGGGAGGGAATCATATTGTACTTTCACATTGTAGTATTGTCCGATTCCCGTAAGAGCCACAGGGCAGGAATTATATTGTACTTTCACACTGCAGTATTGTTCGATTCCCATAAGAACCACAGCGCAGGAATTATATTGTACTTTCACACTGTAGTATTGTCCGATTCCCGTAAGAACCCCAGGGCGGGAATCATAAGTACAAAATGATTAAAAAAAAATAGGATTTTAGTCTTACCTGTTAAATCCTTTTCTCTTAGTCTATACAGGTTACTGGTAACTTTGGGTAGGCGATTAGCCCCTTTAATAGGCTGGAACAATTCTGAGAAGTGACTGCTGGGTGGAGCCTACCTCCTCTCCTTAGCTTGCAGTTAGCCAATCCCCAACCAGTAAGATTTGTTCCTTGGTCAAGACATAAGCAAGAGAACAGTTCTGCTATAGTTTTCTTTTTTATTATTTTTCTGTTATATATGGAATACCACCATTAGGCGGATTACCATTACTGACTATTCCCATCACCCAGATGTGGATAGCTCAGTTTACCAGGTGCTTTTGTGGACCTAAGCCCTGGGGGGGAAATCTTGGCTGCAAGTTCTTTCCCCAGGAGTTGCCCACTGAGGCTTCTTCTTAATACATGGTAATCTGAAGACACAAGATCTGCAGGAAAGGTGAGCACCCTTTGAGTGCTGAGGTCCACATGTCCCACACTTCCCTTCCGCACAGGGGTCTCTATTGGAGTTCTTATTACATACTCATGCACTCATTGGGTTTATTCTCTATGTCTGGGACGTGTTTGGAGTAAGTTTCTGTGGTAGCTTAACCCCTTTGTTGCTGGTTAGCACGTTTTGAGGGGGCTTTGGACACTTTCCCTACTGGGATCAGTGTTTATTGGGTCTACTGTTTTATTCTAGCGGGCTTTTGAGTGGTGTTACTTTTTGGTATTCACCTCGTTAACTTTGTTCCGCGCCTTTAAGGACTTTACAGTTTGGAACATATCTCTGCAACCGCTCCATGTAGCAAGGTCAGAGATGGCTCATGTTTTGGCTTTTCCCTTGCTCTGTCATCCGGTCAACATTCTGGGGATGTTGGGGGCTTTAGGGGGCTTCAGGCACTGTTGGGGTACTCAGTGAAACTACGTTCCCCATGAGCGCCCGCTTTGCGTCTAGTTTCCGATTGGCTCCCGTCGCGGCAGCCATTTTGTGTATTCGCAGATCAAGTACCCTATGCAGGGCTTTGACTCTCCTTCTCTCCTCCACACTTTAACCCTTCACCTACCAGATAAGTCTTATTTAGCGTTTCTGGGGTGAATTTATTTATCATACACACTGTTTTGTGGGTGTTTTGATACCTTGACCACTTGATTCTGTGAGAATGTCTACTCCGTTAGACTCTGGGGCTAAACCTAAGACTAAGGATACTGGGTTGTCTGTGTCCCCCATTGCTCATTGCTCCTCATGTCACTCAGAGTTACCTAGAGAATACTCAGGTCATGTTTTCCCAGCATGTGCTGCTGCCCCTGAATCCCCTGCAGGGGCCTCCAGCCATTCACTAGAGCCAATATGGATGCAAGAGTTTAAGGCTACTACCAGGGACCTCCAGTCCACCTTACAACTCCTTCCATCCACTTTACAGGGGGTCTTCCACTCGTGGCAGACCCCCGCCCCTATCAGATCTTCCCTGCCTAAACCGCCGGGTGTAGTTGTTGGTGGACTCTGATGATGACTTTTCAGCTGTTCCTTCATCTCAGTTTTTTGGGGACCCCTTTGAGGCTGACGCCATTCCCTTGGCTGACAGCCTGATCAGGGCTGTGTTGTCCACCATGAACATTCCCTTGGTGCAGGAGGAGTCTTCTGAACGCTCTGATGTTTTTCAGGAGCCTGTTAGGCCCCATGCCTGCTTTCCACCTAACCCCACCCTTGACCGCTTGGTGTCAGAGTAGTGGAAATTTCCAGACAAGAAACCATCCGTGTCTAGGAAGTTTGCTAAACTTTACCCATTTTATGAAACTGCCCTCGCTCAGTGGGTTCATCCCCCCAAAGTGGATGCCCCAGTTTCCAGGCTTTCTAAGTCCACTGCCTTGCCAGTGGCTGATGCCTCTTCTCTTAATGACTGGACTGACAAGATGCTTGAGACTTCTCAAGACTATTTTTGCAACGGCGGGCTCTGCCCTTCGCCCCACCTTTGCTGCTGCATGGGTAAATAGGGCTGTGGCTGTTTCTGCTGTCTGTCAAGGGGCCCCTACTTCTGACATGTTGCGACTTCTCGTTAACGTTGCTGAGGTTCTGCATTATGTTTCTGCTGCCCTGTTTGATGCTGTGGGTATGGTAGCCAGGGCATCTACCATGTCTGTGGTAGCAAGAAGGGCTCTTTGGCTTAAGATCTGGTCTGCTGATACTGCCTCCAAGAAGGCTTCCCTGTCTTTGCCTTTTCAGGGCTCCTCCCTGTTTGGGCCTGAGCTCAAATATCTCATCAACGAGGCCACTGGAGGGAAAAGTTTTCACCTGCCAGTGGTCCTGAGGAAGAAGGAGCCTGTCAAAAGGAATCTGCTTTTTTGTCCCTTTCAGACAGACTTGCACCAAGCGACCCAGATGGTCCCTCAGGCCCTGTGCTCCTCATCCAAGCCTAAGCAGCAATGGAGATCCAAGTCCTCCATGAAGCCCAAGGCTTCCAAACCTCCTTCTGCATGACTCACCGAACCCGGGTCCCCACCCGCAGGTAGGTGGCCACCTATGCCACTACCTTTCAGTTTGGCAGTCCTCTGTGGCAGACCCATGGGTTTTACAAGTTGTGGCCTCAGGATACAGGATTCCCTTCCTCCTCCAAGGACCTTTGTTTCTCGTTCTCCCTTGGGAGCAGAAAAGCAATGCCTTTTTTCGAGGAAGCTATACAGGCCCTTCTGGACAAGGCGATCCTGGAGCCAGTTCCTCCTCAAGAGAGGGACTTAGGATTCTACTCCAACCTCTTTCTGGTTTCCAAGAAGGATGGGGGCTGTCGTCCCATTTTGGATCTGAAGGATCTCAACTCCTTTGTGGTCAGGTCCCAGTACCACCAGGAGTCTCTGCGCACAGTGATTGCAGCCATGTCTCCTGGGGAATTTCTTGCCTCTCTGGACCTTCAAGATACCTATCTGCACATCATCATTCATCCAGAGAGTCGGTAGTATCTCCGCTTTGCCTGCGACGAGGGCACTTCCAGTTCTCTTTCCTCCCCTTTGGCCTACCCACGGCTCCTCAAGTCTTCAACAGAGTCCTAGGAGCATTGATCTCAGTCCTACATCGGAACGGCATCAGGGTGACTCCATACATGGACAACCTCCTTCTGAAGGCCTCGTCTCCGGAACTCCTTCACCAGCAGTTGCAGGACTGCATTCTTGCTCTCTCCCATCACAGGTGGATCATCAACTTGGACAAGTCAGACCTTGTTCCTTCCCAGAGGATGGGCTTTCTGGGCCTCCTCTTCTACACTCAGGGGGGGGTGGTGTTTCTCATGGATGAAGTGGCTCATCAGATAGCACTGAAGGTCCGGTTCCAGCCAACAAGTTGTCTTCCTTGGTGGGAAAGTTCATTTCCACCACAGAGGCAGTCCCGTTATCCATGGCTCACACCAGGGAACTTCAGAGGTTTCTAATCCTGGCATGCAGGGGCCGTCCATATCTCCTGGAGAGTATCACGGTGCCCGTGATCTCTCTGTCACTCTCACTTGTGGTGCTCTCTGGCTGAGTCTGGTTGGCCCACCCCTGGTGACCTTTTTATGCCCGGCCATTGACACCTGTCAGGTGCCCTTTCATGGTGTTCCAGAGCCAGTGTTGCTGTTGCTGTGTTCCTGATTCCTGTGTACCGATATGGCCTGTTTTTGACTACACTCCTGTGTTCCTGCTCCGTGATCTGACCCGGCTTGGCTGACGTTCCTGCTCGTGATAGATCTGGCTTGTCTGAGAACCTCCTCCGTGATCTGACCCGGCTTGGCTGACGTTCCTGCTCGTGACTGATTTGGCTTGTCTGAGAACCACCTCCGTGACCCGACCCGGCCTGGCTGACTTCTTGCTCCGTGATCTGAACCGGCTTGTTACAGAGACCTGCTTTGTTCCTGCTTCCAGCTGCTAGTGTCGCCGTGGCAACATTCTGACTTCCGCTGAGCTTGTTACCGGGCTGATCCTGTTGCCTCTCTAACCCTTGCAGAGCCGTGTCTCCAGTGCTGAGTCTCCATTTACATTTGCAGAGCTGTGCTTCCGTTGCTGAGCCTTCCTTGGCGCTTGCAGAGTGATACCCACTATTGCTGAGCCTCCGATCCTTGAGCTGCTATTAACCCTTGCAGTGCTGTTGTCTCCTTATCTGAGCCCTCATTTACATTTGCAGAGCCTATGCTGTTGATTCGATACATCTGCTGAGCCGGCCGCGTTGTAAGCCTGGTATAGACGGCGGCTCATCTTGTCACTAGCAGAGTAGTCAGTTTCCATTACCGCGCCCGCGGGAGGCGCTATTGGCTCTTGCTCTGGCTGTGTTCTCTCCGGTATACACCCGTGGGGGCTATTGGCTCAAGCACTTGCAGTATAGGGTGGTCTCTGTTGTTACGCCCGTGGGGGCTACTGGCTCAAGCTCTTGCGGGTTGTCTCCGGTATACGCCCGTGGGGGCTATTGGCTCAAGCTTATCCTGTGCTGTTGGTCTCCGTGATTACGCCCGTGGGGGCTATTGGCAAGCTCTTGCAGTGTAGCTATCTCCGTTGTTACGCCAGTGGGGGCTATTGACTCAAGCACTTGCAGTTTAAGTTGTCTCTGTTACTACGCCCGTGGGGGCTATTCACTGCAACTTCTCTGCAGATTCTGCCACCATTCCAGTACTGCCTAGCAGCTTTCTAGCCTTAAGAACTTTAGGTGTTGCATCATCTAACACCAATTGCTGCCTTATCACCACATTGGGCGTGCCAAATACCACCACAGAGGCTGACTGATTATTGTATTTAACCATTGAGTCTCCTCACTACTGTGTGCCTGTCCTGTGACAGTATATGTGATACTTAGTCTTCTGTATACTGGGCCTGTGAAGGCATAACTGTCATTATATCGCTATTATTTTGTGTTGCCTGTAGAGGGCGATCTTTCTTCTTTATTTTTTTTTTAATAAAACTGTGTTTTATTCTAACCAGCTGGTCTGAGTGTCTTAAATATCCCTATCTCTCTCTCTTCAAGTGGGGCAGAGCCTCTCGTGGTGGCTCAACCTGGACAGTATCCTGAAAGGCAGACCCTTCCTGGTGCCCTTCTGGACCACAGTGACTATGGATGCCAGCCTCTCCGGATGGGGAGCAGTGCTGGGGCACTTGAGTTTTCAGGGCCAGTGGTCTCAGGAGGAATCTCCTTCCCATCAATGTCTTGGAGCTTCGGCCTCAGAGGCATCTTGCTATCATTCCTGATGTCAAGGTTTTTTTCCAGGGTGTTGCTCATACCCGTCCAGTGTTTAAGTCCCCTGCTCCTCAGCTGGATCTTAACCTGGTTTTGCGAGTACTCCAGCATCCTCCTTTTAAGCCCTTGGCTACCATTCCTCTACATATGCTGACGTGGAAGATGGCCTTTCTCCTGGCGATTGTTTCTGTTCGCCAAGTTGCGGAGCTGCATGCCCTGTCTTGTAGATCACTCTTTTTGGTCTTTCACAAGGGCAAGGAGGTGCTTTGCACCTAACAAGAGTTTCTCCCGAAGTTGGTGTCTGAGTTCCACATTAATCAGGAGATTGTGGTTCCTTCCTTCTGTCCTAACCCTACTTCTAACAAAGAGAGGGATCTTCATCTGTTGGATGTTGTGCGTTGTCTCAAGTTCTATGTGCATCGCACTGAGTCCTTGAGGCAGTCTGACACTCTTTTTGTCATTCCTGAGGGTCCTAGGGCAGGGAAGCCTTCTTCCAAGGTAACCATAGCTTCTTGGATCAAGTCAACGATTCGTAAGGCTTACGAACTTCGGAAGAAGCCTGTTCCCTTCAGGGTCACGGCTCATTCTGCGAGATCTGTTGGGGCTTCTGGGCCTACATGAACCAGGCCTCAGCTGATCAATTGTGCAAGGTGGCCACTTGGTCATCTGTGCACACTTTTTCTAAACACTGTCGTGTGGATGTGCTGGCATCGGCTGATGCCAGTTTTGGGAGAAAGATCCTGGAGGCAGTCTTCCCTGTCTAGGATCTTTTTAGTCTCTCCGTACTCTTTCACTTTTGAGCCCTGTTGGCTCTAGTTCAGTGTGGTGTGCTACAGTTCATGGTGTTTGTTTTTACCCCTGTTCAGTGTCCTTTGACACTTTGCGGTTAGCGTTGAGCTATTTATGATCTGTGGGTTCATTGGTGCTCTGGTGACTTTGGGGGTCTGCGCCTGGTCCTTGCCTTTCTTCCCGCCCTGGGGAACTTAATGGTTGGACAACCCAAAGTTATCAGTAACCTGTATTGGACAACAGAGAAAATAGGATTTAAGTCTTACCTGTTAAATCCTTTTCTCTTAGTCCATACAGGTTACTGGTCTCCCACCCTGTCAAGGGACCATGCTTGGCTCTCCTGCGGCAGAACGTGGGGGTCCTTACCGGTTCATGCTCACAGGAGTCTTCCTTTACCTTCTTACTACCTAGTAAATAGTTAGTCTGCAAATCTTACTGGTTGGGGATTGGCTATCTGCAGGCTAAGAAGGGAAGGAAGGCTCCACCCACTTGTCACTTCTCAGAATTGTTCCTGCCTATTAAAGAGGCTGATCGCCTACCCAAAGTTACCAGTAACCTGTATGGACTAAGAGAAAAGGATTTAACAGGTAAGACTAAAATCCTATTTTCGCACTGTAGTATTTTCCGATTCCTGCACAGGGCTGGAATTATATTGTACTTTCACACTGTACTATTGTCTGATTCCTGTAAGAAGCACAGGGTGGGAATTATATTGTACTTTCACACTCTATTGTCTGATTCCTGTAAGAAGCACAGGGCGGGAATTATATTGTACTTTCACACTCTATTGTCTGATTCCTGTAAGAAACACAGGGCTGGAATTATATTGTACTTTCACACTCTATTGTCTGATTCCTGTAAGAAGTACAGGGCGGGAATTATATTGTACTTTCACACTCTATTGTCTGATTCCTGTAAGAAACACAGGGCGGGAATTATATTGTACTTTCACACTCTATTGTCTGATTCCTGTAAGAAACACAGGGTGGGAATTATATTGTACTTTCACACTCTATTGTCTGATTCCTGTAAGAAACACAGGGCGGGAATTATATTGTACTTTCACACTCTATTGTCTGATTCCTGTAAGAAGCACAGGGTGGGAATTATATTGTACTTTCACACTCTGTTGTCTGATTCTTGTGTACATATAATCAAGGGTTTTTTTTACTGTCCGACTTACCGCCAACCCATTTATTCAGTCTGACTATACACCTCTCAAGAGGTTAGTACATAGTTCAGTTACTTGAGATGTTAGGTGTGAGTATGTGTTAAGTTGTGAAACTATAATTCTTTTAAATCCAGATCATTCTTATTTTCCAGGCAAAAAGAATTTCCTCCCACCCTCTTACCTGATGATGGGTTTCGGGTTTCTATTCAAGGTTTGTGTTTTACTCTTTACAAGTTCAAATAAGAATAGCCCCATGACACCCCCCAGTCTTCTACAGCTTTCAGTCTTCGCCTCTAGTCATCTCTCAGTTTAACCTGGTTATAAAACGTTCCTCCTTGTCCATCAGTCTACTTTTATCCAACTAAATTATTTCTTCCCACTAGAAAGAGACAAAACATAATAAAAACAAGAAAGGGGATTTTTTTACTCGCTGATGAATCCATTTCTCTTGTGTCAGTCAAGGGTTGCAGGGATTGGAGGGGTATTGGGATTGGTGGGGTATTGAATCCTCCCCCCCCAGGTAGCAGGGCACGCAGTTGAAACACTTCCCTGTATACCCCTTCCTTATGCCTCCTAGTTCACATTTAAGTGTTCTCCCAATTATCTGAGCCCTTTTCCTTGGAGAAAATGTTAATTTGTTTTCCCTACTGTACATGGAAAGCCCTGACTTGGCTGAAGGGATTTCCCAGTGCAACCCTTATTCTGACCGCCTGCTCACTCCTTTCCATGGGGGCTGAGGGGCAGAGGACCTGAATTATAAGGATGCAAAGACAGTGCTGTTATTTGTTTTCTTATGACATGGGGTAGGAGGACTGATTTCCAGGTCAGAGTAAGTACTTAAAGCAATCAGGAAACCTTTCCTTATGCTCTGTTCATTTTACTTTTCATGGGGAAGCACTGTTCTGTATTTACTACTGCTTAGTGTCTCTTATAACCAGGGAACTAGTAATTGGGTCACAATGAACACCTGAAATGCAGTCACTTTTCCTTTACTTACTCAGGTGCAGTCACATTTCCTTATGCTTCAAGTCTTTCACACTTTTTTTTTTGAGGGAAACAAAGATGCTACCAACATTGTCAGTTGTTACTCACCTCTACCAGGAAATGTAAAGAGTGTGCTATTATTGGGTTAAAAAAAAAATGTAACTGAATAACTTTAAAATATGCATCTTTCAGCAGTGGGAGTGTTCTTGTTTTACTTAACCGGAAAAGTCCTATTTAAAAAAAAAAAAAAAAATTATATATATATATGTATACTGTATATAATATATACACACAATTTTCTTTATGGGAAAAAAGTACCCCTTTAAATTTCTGATATGCTTCACTTTGGGTGAGGAGCAGGGTAATAAGAGATGCTTGAATCATTACCTCCATGGAATGACAAGGTAGCATCGGCCATATAGGAAGCGGAACCTTGTGGATTCTCACGCAGTTTACAGTCTCAAGTGATTTGACACTCACATACCTGAGGCTCTGAGACACAAGGTGGGGCTTTTGGATCTTTCTTTGTGTCCTCCATTTGATGGAGGTGGGGGGAGATTCGGACACCTAATGCTTCAATACAGAAACTCTATTTCCAATGAATGGGAGCTTCATGTGATTCCTCAAGGATACTGGATGTCATCATCAAATTATCTACACCTCTCTGTTTTCTATCCAGGATTCCAAAGGATCCTTCAGTGAGGGACATTTTTCTTTAAGAAATACAGTCCCTGCTACACAGGTTCAAGGATTTCTAATGAACTCTTTTTAATAAAGAGTAGAGATTTCTGACCAGTCCTGGACTAGAAGTGTCTCAACAAGTATCATCCTGTGTTCTGATTCCACATGGAGGCATTCGGATCTGCCAAAGCTGCTATGGAACCAGAAGCATTTCCGATATGTCTCGACATAAGGGATGCCTATTTTCGTGTTCCCATATGGCCAGTTCACTGTTGATTTGTAAGATATACCTTCCTGAATCTCCATTACTGGACTGTGGCACTTCCTTTCGGCCTGGATAGAGCACCAGAGGTTTGAACTAAAATAATGGGATCTCCGATAGCATTATTTTTTTCAGTCACTGGGAACAAAATTCTGACTGCTTCTCTGGACAACCTGTTAATCTAGGCCACGCTACCTCAGCTGTAAAACTACCACTTTCATCTTAAATCCTACAGCAGCACGGATTGACCAAAAATGTACACAAGTCACTTCTAGGCCTTTGACATGTCTCTTCAGAAAGTTGTTCTGCTTTCACACAGAAGAGCATCATTACAGACCAAAATCCTCAGCATGCTGGCTTATTGCCTTACATCTGTCAGGGATGACATGATGTTGGCAAGAACAGTAATCTCCACAGTGGAGGCAATACAGTTCAGGTTCATCTGAGACCATTACACTTGAACCTGTGCTCAGCATCATCAGCCTTCAACTTTAAAAGTATTCTGCTCCAGGAGTGCAAATGGGGAAGAATACCCTCTCTTTAGATTTCTTTATACATATTTTCTGATTTTTGCTAATGGGATCTTATATTTGACCATTCGTCTTGCGTGTAGATCAGAACGTGAATCAGACTTTTCACCTGGACTTGTCTTACAATATGTCTGCACTGGGATGGCCAAAACACTTGAGAAAACACTCTCCATTATTTTTATTCATAGAAGCCAGGAGTACAGAAGTGTGGCAGGTAGTCCGCGTCCTGTGAGGATGTACTGTGACTGTCAGTTTGTCTGTCTGCCAGCCGCAGTCTGAGATCTGTTTGTGGTGTATGGCTTCTCCCTTCATTCAGACTAGTTAATTTATTTTATTCATTTTACGTATTTTATCTTATTTTTTCTCTTTGTTTTTCTTACTTTTCTCTCCAGTTGTGGAACAAGTTTTCAGAGGACAAGGACACTTTCATTAGAGTGGGGTGGGGTGGCACCTTCAATTTTCTGCACCTGTGGCTCTCCTGATTGTTATGGAGCTCCTGGCTTTTATTCGTTTGTCCGATGGCTCCAGGTGGGCTCTGTACCAAGAGACCTGCATAATAGTGCCTGGACTTCCCCTCACAATATGGGAACCGCTTGGATGAGGTTCCCCTGTCATGTCTATGGCTGGAGATCCCCAGTGCCATTTTCATTTTTGTATCTTCTATATATACTGCACAGGTCTACTGTGTTTTAGAGACGGAAGAGGAGGATTTCTTTCTCCTTCCCTTCCCTTTTCTTCACACAGCAGGCCCTGCTTGCAACAAGCTCTCTGCTCAGTTGGCCAGACTAGCGTCTGGAGATGACTAACCTTCTGTCAGTGGTGCAGATAAGGTTCCTTCTTTATCCTTTTTTTATCCCATCCCTCCTTGGCGCTCTCCTATTCTTTTTTTGTGCTGTGTCAGAGTCCAGTGGGGATATAGAGAAGCCCAAACTGTGATGGGGTTATACATTTCTTCCCAGATGTTATGAGGAATGGTTATTCCCAAATCTAAGTATAAGTGCACCGAACCTCAATGTTATCTCTTGTAGAATGGTCTTGCACTCTTATTTGTGAGCACAATAGAAAGGGCTGAGAGTCAGCTATAAAGTAAGATATAACAATATATTATAGCATGATTAAGATTATCAGTTACATATATATATATTAGCAAAACTAGAATAACATAAGTTAGTTACAGAATCGAAGATCAGAGTATACATATAATAATAATGCTTGCAATAATATGTTACATAACCATCACCAATCCATCTTGATTCCTAATACTTCTTTGTTCAATACTAAGCTCATTGAATAAGTCCTGTTCTTATATATCTTTTAATCAAGGTGACCCATCCAGTAATCACCTTTTGGTACTTGTCTAGTGAACCCAATGATTGTCTTTGTTACCAATTTATGCCCCAAGAATTGTCATCTGGCTTAGCCTGCACAAAGTGTCAATGTGGTATCCACTGCCTTCACAGGTTCCTAATTTAACAGTTGCAAGAGGTTGGAGGTGGATGACCTTCCTGCTGTTAGGGACCAGGAACCAGACAGACACAAAAATATAAAGTGCAAAACACCTTTATTAAAGTAAGCAAAACAAAAAAGCAGAATGGTGATCCATGAGCGTGAACCAAAAGACAAGCCAGGGTCAGAAACCAAGACGGGTACTCAGACAAGCTGGACTCAGGAATAAGGAGGTCAGCGATGTCAGGAACAAGCTAGGAGTCGGGAGCCAGAAGGGACATCAGAGGAAGCCAGGTCATGCACAGATAATCAGAAGCACAGGAGAACGCACTTGCAGCCATAAACAAACACAAGGGCAAGGAGGAAGTGAGCCTAGCTGCTTTATATACCCTGGAAGGGGTTGGCTGATTAGTCAGGTGAGTAATCATGGAAACAGAGAGGACAAGGCAGTTTGTTAATCATCAGTGAGTCAGCCTGACACAGGGAAGGAAAGGCAGCAGTAATCAACAGCAGAGTGTTAGACCAGATTAGCCAAACCATGACACCTGCACACTAAGCTATATGGTTTGGCTAGTCTTTTCCAGTTTGGCAACATCTTAGACTGAATTAGTAAAAATGTCATTTAAAGACTACTTAACTCTACTGTGGCTAGAAAAAAAAAATATATATAATGTTAATAGCAAAAAATATAACATTTTATAAAGCTTATGGAAAAGGATCTTGTCCTGTGAGTAAACCTACTGGGTATACCACAGCTGTTTCTGCAGTGGTCATTTGTATATCTTGCCAGTCCAGTGTCCCTCCGGGTCAAATAGATAAATTCTGCACCTCTTGTATTGTGGCCCTGGCTCAGTCTGTTCCTCTGATCAGGAACCACAAAGAGTTAAAACCCTTGTCTAAACTATGACAAGTATCTCAGTGCCTCTTCAGTGTATTCTAGATCAGGGTCCCCTGGTTCCACCCAAGAAGAGTGTCTGTCTATTCTTCAGTAAAATTACACTTTTTACAGTGGGGAGGACTCCTCGACAGATGTAGTTGAAATGGGATGAATATATGGATTCTTCCCTTACCCCTGGGGATTCCCTTGAGGAATAATCTGGGAGCTCAGTAGAAGGATTTAATTTTGAGGTATTAAAGACACTACATATCGCGCAGACCCTCCCAGACATCCTCTCAGACCATTTTTAAGAGTAGAATGTATGCCATGGTACTTCCCTTCTTACGAGTCTCTTGATCAGATTTTGCTTGAGATATGGAAGTTGCTGTATAAATGGTGTGTGGTTTTTTTTGGTTGTTGCTTTTTTTCCCCCAGGTGTTTTCCTCTAGTTTAAACTTTCCCTCAGCTGCATTGCAGGTGTTGGCCACTCCTCCCCCACTTAAAATCCATATTTCTCTAGCAAACACATCCTTTTCATATTTCTTTGCTCTTAGCCTTTCTCCCAGACGGCTCCAAAAGATACTTCATCTTCATTCCATCAAGATCCTGATCTTGGCCTTGTCAGTTCAGACTTTTTTGCAAGGGGTGTCACTTGCCTGGCCTGTCTTTCAGGATCCCACTCTTCTATGGGACTTCAGTGAAATCCTTTTGATCCATTGGGTTGTGTCTCTGCATTGCTTGGCCCTGAATACAGGTTTTTCTTCTGGTAATTATCTGTAAGTTGTGTGGCTGAACCACACGCTTTGTCTTGTAGAGCTCTCTTTCTATTTTTCATTCAAATGAGGTGATTCTGAATACTTGCTTTGGGATTCTTTCCAAGCTGATTTCTGCTTTTTCATATTAATCATGTTTTCCTTCTGTTTGTCTGGGTTTGTCGAATAGACTAGAACATTAGCTGTAAACTTTGGGATGTAATTAAGTGTATTAAATACACTGGACCTTCTTGCAAATCAGATTCCTTTTTCTTTTTCGTCCAATGTGGAACATGGGAACTATGGAGTAAAGTAACCTCCCATCGGAAGGCAGATCACTTCAATAGAGAGCTTTCTCTGGAGGCAGAAACTCCCTCCATACGCCACTTTACTCCCACCAGACATGCTTGGTTTCACGTAACCTCAAGGGAGGTGCATCAGGGAAAAGATTTTCATATCCTTTTTTGTTTTATTATCTTTTGTCAGCCTGTGTAATGCCCATTAGGTAGGCTCGTATTCCTGGCCTTCTTGATGGATATGGACTAAGTTGCCGACTTTGAAGGGACCTGCGAGAGGATGGATTTTTCATTTTCATATTTTCTCTTACTTATGTACAGTAGCCTGGAGACTGGAGAGGATTCCAGTTTGAGTCCACAGGACCCACGAGTATGCGCCCTCTGTATGTCTGCTGTCTAGCAGCCACTTTCTGAGGCTTGTGGTGCAACTGCCAAATATTCACTCTATACATTTTTATTATCCCATTCCAATTTTCCTCCTTATCGGATCTTGCTTCTTTCATTACTTATGGTGGCGTCAGCTTCTCCTGTCTTCTTAGAAATAATGGCAGCCTTGGCTGCTCAAATTCGTTTGCTGGGGATTTCTCACTCCCTATCTGGATGGTCTTTTGCAAAAAGCTTCCTCAGAGGAGTCCCTGTGCCTTCATTTTCAGATGTGCTTCTTCATATTGGAGCAGCACAGTTGGGTGGGGTTCTGTCCCAATTTCTAGTCTCTCAGCATGAGATTCTACACTTCAGGGATGGGTCTTTCTGCCGGAAGGCAAGATTCTGGCTTTGTACCGGCATGTGTCTCATGCTTTTCTTTGCCCATTAGTGACAGTGAGGGAGTACATGTAGGTGCTTGGGAATCTGGTCTCTACCATGGAGGCAGCTCTCTTTTCCCAATTCTGCCCTCAGGAACTGCAGCTGTAGATTCTCAGGATTTGGTCTAGACAGCAGGGTAATCTTCCCATGTCCGGTCTCTCTCTCCCACTGGATGAAATTGCATCTGCTTTGGTGACTTCATATCCCATCTGACTTTGGGCCAACCAATAGGCAAAACTGATACCAGTATCACTGGTCTGGGATAGCTCAAGGCCTTTGGTTTGAGAGAGAGAGGGTCTTGTGTTTGTCAACATGTTGGAGCTCTGTGTGGTTATCTTTGCTCTGCTGCATTTGTCCCAGCTTCTTCAGAGTTTGCAGCTACAGATTCCGTCCAACAATGTGACGGTAGTGATTTATGTCAGTCACCAAGTGGGGGGACCAGGAGGGTAGCCTCGTGGTCAGAAGTTCGTCTATTTCTCTCATGGGTGGAGGCTTCTTGAGTCATACTCAGCCAGATGGTTTTTAACTCCATAATTCCACTGTGGGTCTCCCAACTGTGGACCTAATGACTTTTTGGTTGAACAGAAAGGTTTTCCTGTTTTAGTCCATTTCTCAGGGTCCTCTAGATCTCTTGGTGAATGTGATGGGCATTCTGTGGCAGTTTCACCTGGAATGTGTGTTTCCTTTCTTATGATTCGCAGTGTGTTATGGAAGGACAGGATGGAGCGGTGCATGTTATCCTGATTGCATCTCCAGATGTGACTCTGATACTCTCAATCTGTCTGTTCAGAACCACTTATTCTTACTCTCTTTCTGGACCTCTTGTGTAAGTCCTCTGTCATCCATAGAAGTTTGTTTTGACAGCCTGGTTCTTGAAGACAGCATCCTAAGATGAAAGGTTTCTCTGATTCTGTTATTGTGACCTAAAGCCGGTTTCTTCCAAATCATATCAGATAGGATCCTTGTTTTGCAAGTGGTGTGAAGACCAGGGAATAAGGCCATATCCCTTCAGTCTTACAGCTATTTTGGCCTTTCTTCAGGATTTTCAATATTATTCTGTGCTAGGTAGGCATCCATTGCTTTTTTGAAAGCAGTTGCATTATCTGTAAGTACAGCATCAGAGGCAAAGAATTCCATAGCTTTACTGCCCTTACTGTAAAGAATGCCTTTGTTTTAGTCAAAAGCGCCTTTCCTCTTGTCTTAATAGATGTGCCCTTGTTCTTACCTCAGCTCTTTGTGTAAATAATTAATTGGATAGTTCTTTGTATTGACCTTCAATGTATTTTTAAATGGGAAACATATCACCCCTTAGACGTCTCTTCTCTAATGTAAACAAACCCAGTTTGGCTCATCTCTCTCTATAACTCAGATCTTTCAATTCCCTTATCAGTTTTGTTGCACGTCTCTGCACCTTTTCCAGTTCAACAAAGTCCTTTTTTTTTTATTTATTTTTTTTTATTTTTTTTTTTTTAAGAACTGGCGCACAAAACTGTACTCCATATTATAGATGAGGCCTAACCAAGGATTTATACAGAGGTAGGATAATATTAGCATCCCTTGCTTCTACACCTCTTTTTATGCAGGTTAGTACCCTATTTTCTCTTGCGGCAGCTGAGTGACTCTGCACACTGCTGTGAAGTCTATTGTCTATCAGCACTCCTAAATCTTTCTCTAATGAGGATTCCCCAAGTTGTTTTCCATTTAGAGTATTTGTATCAAGTTTGTTTCTACAGCCCAAATGCATAACCTTACATTTATCTACATTATATGTCATCTGCCACTTTTATGCCCATTTACTCAGTTAATCTAAATTCTTCTGTAATGGAACAACATCCAACCCTGTATGTATTTCCTTACATAGCTTAGTATCATCAGTGAGATTGAGATGCTACTTTCAATTCCCACTTCTAGATCATTAATAAACAAACTAAAAAGCATTGGGCCCAGGTCTGTTAATTGTGGAATTCTTTGCCCAAGGAGGTGGTTATGGCAGATACAATGGATACATTTAAGAGAAGATTAGATACATTTCTTTCAAAAGGGAACATACAGAGTTATACTGTTTATTAGTAGGCAAATCGGGAAGATCTGATAAAGACTAACTTATTTAGTAGCAGGAAAGCTATACAGTTCTCATGTCACTAGTGTATGAGGCAAAGGTTGAACTTGATGGACTTGTGTCTTTATTCAACCTAATTTACTAACTTAAAAATTCTCCCACTCCTCTTTTCTACTTTTACCTCTGAAGCTAGCCATCTTGTCAGGGAAAGGAAGGTAAAACTCATAACAGATAAGCCAATAAATGGCAGGACACTCAAGCCCCTAACAAAGTATGATTTTGTTTCTCATGGTGCAATGCCCTGTGTCTCCCAGTAGACTGAAAAAAGGATGCATCTTACAAAAATTGTCCCAGTAGGAACCAGGTGTGGACATGAGTGACTTTATAATTATGAACCTCTGTAATAATTTGGTAGATGTATAGTGTATATATTATTACATTCAGGGAACAATGGCTCATTAAGGTGAAGCTGACCTACAGAAGACAGATCATTCTTTGTTTATCATGTCTAGATCAGCTGCCCAAGCAAGGACTTGTAGGACAGGTTGTATTTCTTGGAGACACAGACCATGAAGTTAAATCTCAGGAGCAAAGACTTCATGGTATGATTACGAACAGCCCTTTTAAGAAGAGATAATCGTAAAACATATAGTCCAAAATGATATGCTTGAACAAACAGGATTTAGTGTGGTCAGGCCTGAGGCAAACTGCCCTGGGTATAGACTAGTAGAGCAGTTGTTTAGATGCTTCTTATTAGAACACTATCATTTCACTAAAAGGTGGTTACATCTTCTTTTCTCTGCCATGCAATATAACTCACAGGTACCATGGGGGAGACTCAGGAGGCTACAGGATTCCCTTCATATCCTGCCTCCCTTCAAATTCTTCCATTCAAGGGCTCCTCTAGGCCAGGAAAAGCTGTGTCTTTTCAACGGTACCATGCAGGCTCTCTTGGTCAAGGGAGTTCTGGCTCCAGTTCTTCATGAGAGAGGTTTAGGTTTTTATTCAAACCTCTTTATGGTTACCAAGAAGGAGAGTGGCAGTCATCTCATCTTGGACCTCATGGATCTCAACTCTTTTGTGGTCCATACTCACTACAACATGTGCTCTGTCATCTCAGTGATGTGTCTGATGCGTTACATCTTGAGTGTTTGGAAAGGCTCTTTTGCGGATCAGTGGGTATTACAGGTGGTTTCCAAAGGTTTCAGGATTCCCTTCAAATCCCTACCTCCCTTCAGGTTCTTCCCTTCTTGCTCCCCTCAGGCACAGAAAAGCTCAGGCTTTTCAATGGGGAGGTCCAGTCTCTCTTGGACAAGGGAGTTCTGGCCCCGGTTCCTTAGCCGGAGAGAGGTTCAGGCTTTTATTCCAACCTCTTTATCATCCCCAAGAAGGATGTCAGCTCGTGTCTTATCCTGGACCTCAAGGCTCTCAGCCATTTCCTTTTCAACACCCAATACAAGATTGAGTCATTGCATTCTGTCATCGCAGCAATGAGTCCAGGGGAATTTCTGGCATCCTTGGATCTTCAGGGTGAGTATCTGCACATTCCTATCCATCAGGACAGTCAGCAGTAGCTCAGGTTTGCCTGAGACATGGGTCATTTCCAGTTCACTGCTCTCCCCTTTGGGTGCACCACAGCTCCTCAGGTGTTCACTCAGGTTTTAGGGTCATTGATTGCCTTCCTGCGCACCAAGGGGATACAGGTGGCACCTTACATGGACAGCCTTCTCCTCAAGGCTCCTTCCAGGGATCTTCTGGACCGCCAGGTTCAGGAATGTGCTCAGACCCTCCTCCAGCATGGTTGGATCCTGAATATGGATGAGTCCATCCTGGTTCCCTCCCAGAACCTGGTGTTCCTCGTCCTCTGGTCTGACACTCTGAGGAGTATGGTTTTTCTGACGGAGGATTCTATTCAGAAGCTCACCTCCAAGATGTCTTCCTCCCTGCTGTGAACATCGGCTTCAGCGAGGAAGTCCTCCTCTCTGGTGGGGAAGATGATATTCACCATAGAAGCAGTACCATTTTCCATGGCCCATGCCAGGGAGCTTCAGAGGCTTGTGATCCAAGTTTGCAGGGAGGACCCGGACCTTCTGGATCATCCTATCTCCCTCCCTGTGGAAGTGGAACAGAGCCTTCACTGGTGGTTGAACCTCTCCAACCTGGAGAAAGGGAGGCCATTTGTGATTCCATACTTCGCATTTGTGATGACGGATGCCAGCCCGCTCAGTTGGGGGCCCAGTCTTGGGTCACCTGAGTGTTCAGGGCCGTTGGTCAGTGGAGGAGACCCTTCTTCCCATCAACATATTGGAGCTCAGGGTGATATCCCATGTTCTGAGGTATTGGTCCTCTCATCTGATGGGATGCCCGATCTGAGTCCAGTCTGACAACGCCATGGCTATGGCTTACATCAACAAGCAAGGAGGCACCCGAGGTTCCACTGCTTGGTTTGAGGTCAAGACTATTTTGTCCTGACCACAAGCCCATGTGCCTGCTATCTCCACCTTGCACATCCCAGTCGTAGAAAATGTCCTAGAGGAGTCCCTCAGTTGCCACACGGTGGCCCCCGGGGATTGGGATCTTCACCTGGATGTGTTCCACCTCCTAGTGCAGCGATGTGGTCTTCCCTTAATAGACCTGGTGGCCACCAGGGACTGCTGGAAGGTTCTTATGTTTTGTTCTTGCTGGAGGGATCCTCTAGCGTTCTCGGTGGACACTCTGTAAATTCCATGGCGATTTAATCTGGCTTAAATATTCCCTCCTCTTCCTCTCCCGTCCAGGGTGCTGTGGAAGATGTGGACGGAGCATCAGTCATCCTGATAGCACCTTATTGGACTAGACAACCTTGGTTCCCAGAACTACTGGCCTTGTCTGCTACGCAGATCAGATCTCATTCTTCAGGGTTTACCTGTGGAAGGAGGGTGTGGACCATTTGGCTTTGACGGCATGGTTGTTGAAGCCTCCAGCTTTGAGGAAGAAGGGCTATTCTTCTGAAGTGGTTTCCACTATGATTCAGGGTAGGTATAAGTCCTGCCATAAGGTTTAGTCTATTTTCCATGCTTGGTGTGTGGACAGGGGTCTGTCCTCACAGGTTTTTGAGCTTCCAACTATCTTGTCCTTTTTGCAAGACGGAGTGAACAAGGGCCTTAGCCTTAGTTCCTAGAAGGTTCAGGCTGCGGCTTTCTGTCTTTTTTTCAGAGATGCATTTCCATCTTACTGGATGTCAAGGTCTTCTTTCAGGGTGTTGCTCATGCTTTCCCTGCCTATAAGGCTCCCACTCCTCAGTGAGACCTTATTCCAGTTTTGGGAGTTTTGCAGCAGCCTCCTTTTAAGTCTGTCTACCATTCCCTTACGTCTTTTGACGTGGAAGATGGCTTTTCTTTTGGCTGTGGTCTCTGTCTGCAGAGTTGCAGGCCTTGTCACAAGGATAAGGCTGTTCTCCGTGCCTCCCAGGAATTTCTTCTTAAGGTCATCTGAGTTCCACATCAATCAGGAGATTGCTGTGCCTTCCTTCTGTCCTGACCCTAAATCTGACAAGGAGAGGGATCTCCACTTGTTGGATGTGGTGTGTTGTCTTAAGTTTTACGTGCACCGCACTGAGTCTGTCAATCAGAATGAGGCCTTGTTTGTTATCCCTGAGGGTCCTAGGGGAGGTAAGGCAGCATCCAAGGTCACCATTGTATCCTGGATTAAGTCCACTATCCGCAAGGCTTACAAACTCGGGGAAAAAAAACGGTTCCCCTTCGCATCACAGTGCAGTCAACTAGGTCTGTTGGGGCCTCCTGGACCTACAAGAATCAGGCCTCTGCTGATCAGCTGTGCATGGAGGCCACTTGGTCCTCTGTGCACACATTTGCCAAACACTACCGTGTGGATGTTCTGGAGTCAGGTGACGCCAGTTTTGTCCGAAAGGTCCTGGAGGCAGCTTTGCCTGTCTAGGAATTTTTGTGTGCCTTATAGTTATTTATCCTTTGAGCCCTATTGGCTCTTGTTCTAGTGTGCTGTGTTATGGTTATTCAGTGTTCGTTGAGAGTTAGTTTGGGCTGTTCCATGTCTGGATAGTCCATGGGAGCTCTGGTATCATGGGGACCGGCGCTTGGTCCTTTCCTTCTTTTTCCCACCCTGGGAGCTCAATGTTGGTACATCCCAGAGTCCCCTGTAAGCTATATTGGACGATAGAGAAAAGAAAATTTTAGTCTTACATGTTAAATCCATTTCCCTTAGTCCATTTAGCTAACAGGTCTCCCACCCAGTGAAAGGGACCATGCATGGTTCCTGTGGCTGGACATGAGTTCTATTGGGTCCGTGCTCACAGGAGTTTTTTTATCTCTTCTTCTATCTACCTCAGTAGGTTTAGTGTCACAAATCTAACTGAAGGGGAGTGGCTAGACATCCTGCTATGGAGGAGGGGGAGGCTCCAACCCTGCAGTTCTTTGAAGAATTTTTCCAACCTACTGGGAGGAGCTGTCGCCTCCCCATGGTACCTGTAAGCTATATGGACTAAGAGAAATGGATTTAACAGGTAAGACTAAAATCCTCTTTTATTTACCATTATAGAAAAATGGTCACTGTAGGAACCACCATACAATGAAAAATTCTATTTGTGTGGTAAAAGATCAGGTGAGACTGGTGTTAAGTACTCTTCTGTTGTAGAGTCCAGGAAAAGGAGGAGAGGAGCGAAGTCTGCATAGAATAAAAGCAAAGTGTGTTGTGTTATTAGTTGTGATTTATGCCAAGCAGTGGTGAGCACCAGACTACATTATGACTCACAATCTGAGCATATCGTGCTTGTGTATTATCATGAAATAGTCAAAGTACCCGTATTACAGACTTATCTTGAAATCCACTAGATAACTTGGTCATAGGCAGTAAAACTGATTTTTAATCTTTTTCACTCATTTGCTGTCACAGTTCTGAGGAAAATGGTTGCCCTGTGGCACACTTTCTGTAGAGGCATTGAGAACACCAGTGTTTGTGCACAGTATTGTAGTACAGGGCCTGTGATGGAGCACTTGGTGACCTGCAGTCCAAGAGGAAGCTATCAAAGCCTTCTGTGCGGGGGAGTGTATGCCACCTAAGTTGTAGATTAATTCCCAGCTAAAGGAGTTGAGAGAGAATGATATGGCCCATCTCCATAACTGTCGTGAGATGTACAGTGTTGTGTGCCCTTTAGATGCTCCATCTGGAGATACATAGTCAATTATTATATCTACTAGTCCTGATAATAAAGGTCTGCCTCCCACACGGTTTTGTGGGACTGGAGGCCAGCCAACCATGATCAGCTAGTGAATGTTGTTGATGGACACACACACACACAATCTTGCCATAACAAATAGAAACATACACCATTGACAGTAGTGTAGTCTTGGGACATTGGCTCCTCCCTAAAAGATACAGAATTGTACTCCAAGTGCGTACGGGATTGTAGGTCCAGCGCTTACGGGATTGTAGGTCCATTGCATATGGGATTGTAGTCCTAACACATACAGGCTTCTCCATGCCCTTCATGGGAAGCCTGCTGAACCTTGGACATCTAGGCATCTCACCGCAGTGGTGCTGGACAATGTATTACCTTCTCCTCAGCCATTTCTTATGGTGTGGAGGTCCAGAGGTGTGTGATGTAGCAAGACGTGGCAGTTTAAGGTCACCTAGAGAGTAATGCAGTGTTACTTCTGGTAAATCTGGATATGGCTAAACCGAGGAAGACATAAGGTCTGTCTTCCATTGAATGCAAGAGAGAGTCTGAGACCAGAACTCAGATATAGAAACTAGCAGATTGAGAGCTACTGAGGGAGATCACCCACAGAGTAGTAACCCCGCCTCAGAGAGAGAGAGTAGTAACCCCGCCTCAGAGAGAGAGAGTGGTAATCCCGCCTCAGAGAGAGAGAGAGTGGTAACCCCGCCTCAGAGAGAGAGAGTGGTAACCCCGCCTCAGAGAGAGAGGTAATCCTGCCTCAGAGAGAGAGAGAGGTAATCCCGCTGCAGAGAGAGTGGTAATCCTGCCTCAGAGAGAGAGAGGTAATAATCCCGCCTCTGAGAGAGTGTTTTGTTTAGCTGGGAGTAATCCTGCCCTGCAGTTACTGCTTCATTTGTCCTCAGTGATAAGAGATAACAGGTTGATTTTCCAATCAGTAAATGACTTTGTACCATCTGGGCTGTATGTACCTTTGGTCTCTAATGGCTGCATTTCAATGCCCTTAGGTGGATGAACCTTGTGTCTGGAGACATAAAGGGGAACGCAGAGTGAAGCTGCAAGATGAAGATGTAGAGAGTGTGACCGTTGCAAACACCGAGCTGGCGATGGAGGAGGATGAGCCTCTAGGTGAGAAAACTGATCCCTCAGTTGATCCTTTCCTTAATTCAGGGCTAAAGACCCATCTCTGGTGCTCTTATCTTTGTCTGTGACTATAGCCTCAACAGGGCCTCAGCCACTTCACTCACACGCTGTCCTTCACCTATAACAAATACATATAAAAAATCAACCCTTCCCCACCTCCAAAAAGCAATGTTTCAGATAAATCAGTAGCACTCGAGGTGTTAAGTAAACTGACCTATAATTGTTTATACCCTGCTAACATGACCGAATTAGTGTATACACTGGTAACCTGACCAAAGTAGTGTATACAATGGTAACGTGACGGAATTAGTGTATACACTGGTAATGTGACGGAATTAGTGTATACACTGGTAACGTGACGGAATTAGTATATACACTGGTAACGTGACGGAATTAGTATATACACTGGCAACGTGACGGAATTAGTGTATACACTGGTAACCTGACCAAAGTAGTGTATACAATGGTAACGTGACGGAATTAGTGTATACACTAGTAATGTGACGGAATTAGTGTATACACTGGTAACGTGACGGAATTAGTATATACACTGGCAACGTGACGGAATTAGTGTATACACTGGTAACCTGACCAAAGTAGTGTATACAATGGTAACGTGACGGAATTAGTGTATACACTGGTAATGTGACGGAATTAGTGTATACACTGGTAATGTGACGGAATTAGTGTTTACACTGGTAATGTGACGGAATTAGTGTATACACTGGTAACGTGACGGAATTAGTGTATACACTGGTAATGTGACAGAATTAGTGTATACACTGGTAACCTGACCAAAGTAGTGTATACACTGGTAACATGACGGAATTAGTGTATACACTGGTAACCTGACCAAAGTAGTGTATACAATGGTAACGTGACGGAATTAGTGTATACACTGGTAATGTGACGGAATTAGTGTTTACACTGGCAACGTGACCGAACTAGTGTATACACTGGTAACGTGACGGAATTAGTATATACACTGGCAACGTGACCGAATTAGTGTATACATTGGTAACATGACCAAATTAGTGTATACAATGGCAACGTGACGGAATTAGTGTATACACTGGTAACGTGACGGAATTAGCGTATACGTTGGGAACGTCTCCAAATTAGTGTATACACTGGTAACGTGACGAAATTAGTGTATACACTGGTAACGTGTCGGAATTAGCGTATACGTTGGGAACGTCTCCAAATTAGTGTATACACTGGTAAATTGAACAAATTAGTGTATACACTGGTAACGTGACCAAATTAGTGTATACAATGGTAATGTGACGGAATTAGCGTATACGCTGGGAACGTCACCATATTAGTGTATACACTGGTAAATTGTATAAGTTATATATGATATTACCTGTGATACGTTAATCTTGTGCACCAAAATGCACCGTTTCTTCCAGCACAGCGGAATGACATCATGGGTGTAAACACAAATAGTTGCTTAGCAACAAATACACAAACAGACAAATGCAATATCCTATTCACATAAAATGCCACACAGGCTGAGCGCACGGCGAGTAAAAACGTAACTGTTAGACCGGCAGGCTCAACGGCAACCATGTGTCAGATATATGATGGAAAACAAAAAACTGAAGAAACTTGTCTCTCTCCTGTGCATCGTAGCGCTACTGTGTGTCCAAATGTATGTATCCTCAATTATTTAAGCAGTAAATAGTCACCTACTAGTATATATGCTCCAAGTATTTGAAATGTATAAATTGTCACTTACTCTTGTAGTAGCTCCGGGTCTCCTTGGCATTGCAACGTACTTAAATTCCATAACTGGCTCCACAGTATCAGATTTCCATCTGTGACTCAAACCGGGCGCACCCTCCTGATGTCTACAGCTGACAGAAGAGCCTTTGACCACCGGCTATGCCCCCTGGATCTCTGTATCCACCGTGGCTTGGTATCATGGCTGACAGGCGGTGGTATATCCATAACACCTGCACTCATACTGCTTTACATGGATTCTGGTGTAGCAATCAATATTCCATAATAGCACATGTATGTCAGCTGGAGTATTCTTACAGCCGCAGGTCTATACACAGACACTTGCCTGCGCTGTCTTCATAAGTCTCTCCAATCCATTGTGAATCTTATATCCAAGGGTTATTTTGAATGCAGAAACATTGATAACCAGAGTCGGTATTAGAGCTGTATCCCGTGGGTTATACCACAGGGAGGACTCATATGTTACACCACTCTTGGTATTCCTAGGCAGCACTCAGATGTACAGTCATGGCCAAAAGTTTGGATCGGAAGATGTGAGTGCCAACCTGTGATTTCATATATCTATATCTATCTGTATATATCTTTGTATATCTATCTGTCTATCTATCTATCTATCTATCCTAGTGTAAAAGCCCATGTACACAGGCCAATGTCCAGGTGATGTCTCATTGCTCCGGTCCTGCTCTGCGTACTGCCGCTACCTCACTGCTCCGGTCCTGCTCTGTGTGCTGCTGCTACCTCAATGCTCCGGTCCTGCTCTGTGTACTGACGTCACCTCACTGCTCCGGTCCTGCTCTGTGTACTGCCGCTACCTCATTGCTCCGGTCCTGCTCTGCGTACTGCCACTACCTCACTGCTCTGGTCCTGCTCTGTGTGCTGCTGCTACCTCACTGCTCTGGTCCTGCTCTGTGTGCTGCTGCTACCTCAATGCTCTGGTCCTGCTCTGTGTACTGACGCAGCCTCATTACTCCAGTCCTGCTTTGTGTACTGATGCCGCCTCATTGCTCCGGTCCTGCTCTGCGTACTGATGCCACCTCATTGCTCCAGTCCTGCTCTGTGAACTGATGCCACCTCATTGCTCCGGTCCTGCTCTGCGTACTGCCGCTACCTCGCTGCTCCAGTCCTGCTCTGTGTACTAACGCCACCTCATTGCCCCGGTCCTGCTCTGTGTACTGACGCCACCTCATTGCTAAGGTCCTGCTCTTCGTACTGATGCCACCTCATTGCTCCGGTACTGCTCTGTGTACTGATGCCACCCCATTGCTCCGGTCCTGCTCTGCGTACTGCTGCTACCTCACTGCTCTGTGTACTGACGCCACCTCACTGCTCTGGTCCTGCTCTGTGTACTGCCACTACCTCACTGCTCTGTGTACTGCTGCTACCTCGCTGCTCCGGTCCTGCTCTGCGTACTGCCGCTACCTCACTGCTCCGGTCCTGCTCTGTGTACTTATGCCACCTCATTGCCCCGGTCCTGCTCTGTGTACTGCCACTACCTCACTGCTCTGGTCCTGCTCTGCGTACTGATACCGCCTCACTGTTCCGGTCCTGCTCTGCGTACTGACGTCACCTCATTGCTCCGGTCCTGCTCTGTGTACTGACGCCGTTGTTCTGGTCCAGCTCTGCGTACTGATACCGCCTCACTGTTCCACGTGATGCAGTCATGTGCAGTAGAGACTGCCCAAGCGTGGGCAGTCTGTACTGCGCATGACGGCTTCTGATAAACATCACTAGTGTTTTATTATATAGGATATATTGTAGAAATACTCTATGTAAGTATAAATAAATGGGAAATTAGTAGTAAATTTCATAATAATTTGTAACTTTGTCAGGAAAAACCCACATAAGTCACACAGCTATACTCCTCGTGGTCTCTGATTAGCCTCTGACAGGAAAATTCAGAACACAGAAGAAACCATGAGAATGTGCAAACGTGGAAATAGATTTCAACAAAATTCCCACGACAAAGATGGCTGATGGGGGAGCGGACAGACAGACACAAAAGAAACAGAGATGCGCAAAAGGCCTATCAGATAAAAAGGGGCAAACGATGTAAAGGAGAGAAATATATACATTATTATGTAATAGACAAAAGAGTTATTTATATGAAAACATACATATAATCAACACTGAAATAAAATTCGAAAGAAAAAAAATCGCAATTTTCAAATCTTTATTCAGAAAGAAAAAGGTTGTCACGTCCTATCAGTTCCGCTCTGCCTCACCTCGCTTTCTTTCTTCCCCGCCTTATGACCCATCTCTATGATCTGTTCAGCCCGCTCTGCCCCTCTTTCTTTGGTACCTCCTATAGAGCATTCCATGTATGACCTTGCTTGGCTCTGACCTTATCTTACCTGCTGATTTGGTACCATTCTCAGTGATATTCCGTGTATGACCCTGCCTGGAACTTGCCTCTGCTCTGTCTGCTTATCCAGAACCATATTGACGTTGCCTACCTCAAGACTCCTCTCTTGTTCCTGAAGTCCATTTTACCACCAGGCTTTGCTCTCTGTGTGTTCTCTGTTCCTGTTGGAGTCAGTATTCTCCCTGGGGATAGAGGTAGTATAGATTGTTCAAAGGGGATCATCGAGGGACTCCTTCGGCTCAACCAAAGGGGGCCAATCTAGCTTCGAGGCTAGCACCTTTACTCGGCTATGCCGCAACACGGTCCCGTTTGGGCAACCTATGTACCCAAGCCCTGTTCCCAGGCGTCACACCCTAGCATCTTGCTCCTCTCTCTGTTGTTGGAGGAGTCTTATCTTCATAGCTTCTCTATTGGCCTTCAGTAGAGGATATTCCTATCCATATCATTACATAGGTATACTTAGCTTCATGTGGAGCAGCAAAGAAAGAGGAAGTGTTTGAGGAGATTGTCAGTTATAGGGGTTGCTGTGCATTGATTTGTTCATGGGACTCTAAAGGGATGTATATTTTTGTATGTTATAAAGTGTTTCTGTTTGAATAAATCTGTATCTTTGCTGCTATGGGAACAATAAAGAAAGTTAAAGTTTAATATGAAGCCTCCCTTAGACTAGTTAGGGAATTCAAGAGACAAGAACAAGAAGAGATGAATCCCTTACAAATGATGGTAACACAAAAAACAGTCTCTGTAAGAGAAAATCCAAATATGAGGACATATTTGAGGTGATCAAATTAATTCCCTGTATAATTGGCCTTCCTGGAGGGCAGAAGAGTGACTTATGGACCTTTGGAAGATAATTGGCTACTCTTGAAGTACGTGTAAAAAGTCGCTTGACTTCTCTCCAGTATTCCATGAAGATAGGCTTGCTCAACCATCAGACTCATCTTTCGCATTAAACTAGTTGTAGGATTGCCCTTCAGGGTGGAATAATTGTTACTATCACCCAAAATACAATTTGGCCTCCTAGTATCCTGTATGACAATTGCTCCACCTTATTGGCCGGCTTGGTAGAAAGAGAATTATTTCTTCTTAAAGTTTTCATCGCATCCAGCTCTATATTTTATATACTTCTAGTATGGGTCCACATTTACTGATGATCATTGACTTGAAGTCATTAATCACTAAACTTACAAGTGTTTCAACAAAACTCTTTGCTGTTGGTGGGGGAAAAAGGAAGAACTAGATTTCAGGTCTGATGGAACACTTCCTTTTAAGATGTATTTAGTATGTTCATTAATGAAGGGTAGAATCTGTATCCATATCATCTTGTAGGGTTTCTTTTTATAATATGGGTATTTGATCACTATTAAGGCATTGTGTGTGGATGGTATAACAAGGGTACTGTGTGCTGAGTGAAAGAGGCAACCAGGAACATAAGAGATGAGGGAAGAGCTGTAAAGGGGAGGGGAGAACATTAACAGTAAGAAGAAGGACTTTGTATGTGTTGCTTTGCTAAACAAGTAGCCATTTCAGATGTCTAAGAATGATCCGAGCAGGTTCAGTTTTTGTGGATAGTGTGGCGATTTGTGCAGCTGAGCTTAAGACAGATTGCATAGGGGAAAGATGGGAAGGTGGGAGGCAAGTTAGTAGAACATTTTAATAGTCTGTTGGACAGAATCAGGGCATAGACAAGAATTTGTCGCTTTTGGGGGAGAGGGTCAGACGTATTTTAACAATGTTGCAGAGAAAGAAGCAACATGTTCTTGCTACAGAGTTAATGTGAGGGGAGAAGGATAGGGAAGAATCAAATATGGCCTAGAGCAGTGGTTCTCAACCTGTGGGTCGGGACACCTTAGGGGGTTGAATGATTATTTGCTAGGGGTCGCCTAAACCATCAGATATTTATATTTCAATTCATAACATTAGCAAAATTACAGCGATGAAGGAGCAACAAAAATAATTTTACTGCTAGGGGTCACCACAACTTGGGAAATTTTATCAAAGGGTCGCGACACTAGAAAGGTTGAGAGCCGCTGGCCTAGAGGCAGCTTTTTGAGTTGACTGGATCAGTGTCAATTCCATCAACTTTTATGATGAAGCTTGGTGTTGGGTGAGATCTTGGAGGCAAAATGAGGTGTTCGGTTTTAGACATGTTTATCTTCAAGGGGTGGTTGGCCATTTCAAGTGGATATGGCCAAGAGGCAGTCTGAAATTTGTAACTGGATTTGAGGTGAATGATCAGGAGTGGACATGTAACTTTGGTTATAATCAACATATAAGTGATAATTGAAGCCAAATTAATTAATAAGTTCACCCAATGAAGGGGTGTACAGGGAGAAAAGCAGTTGACCAATAACGGAACCTAGTGGCAGCCCCACAGACAGAGGGACTGTAGAGGAGATGTTATTTCCATAAACTACACCAAAGGAACGCTGTGAAAGATGAGAGGAGAGCCATGAAGCAGCTTGATTGTGAAAACCAAGATTGTGGAGAATCTGAGCAAGAAGAGAATGGTTAAATATATCAAGGCAGAGAATACGTAGAGTAGTATAAGTATAGTGAACTGGCCTTTGGATTTTGCAGTCTGGAGATCATCAGCTACTCTACAGAGAGGTGTCTCACTTGAGACCGGAATCCAGACTGCAAAGGGTCCAAAAGATTGTTACAGTCAAGGAATTTGGTTATTTGGGAGAAGACCAGGCCTACTGAAAGATAAGAGGTAGAAGGGATACAGGTTGATAGTTGGAAAGACGGGAGGGGTCAATGTTCTTGGGTAGGGGTTTAATTTCTGTCTGTCTGAATGAAGGGAAGGTGCCTGTGGTGATGATATAGGATGAACCAGGTGGTTCTTTTCTGCCATTGAAAAGCTATGTTTCTATGTTAATTAATGTCCGATACAGAGCAGATCCTAGCTTGTATTGGTGGCCTAAGGGAGTAGTAACATGGATGACATTTAGGTCAGTGTACCCAGATGGTGCCTTGGCTGTCTGAGAAAGGCACATGCATAAAGGTATGAATGCAGGATGTACTAGAAGTGTGAGCAAGTAGTTGTAAGTCGGGAAGCTTGTGTTAAATATGGCGAAGCTGAATTTTTTCCATTTTTAATGCACTTTTGCCTTGCTACTCATGCTCCTCTTTGGCACACTGAACTGGTGTTTCTGACATATTTGATGGCTACCCATGAAAACTAAGAACTTTGTTGGCCAGAGTGCCCAGAAAACAAGATTTGTGTCATATAGATAAGAAAATGAGCTAGGCTTCACGGGAACACTACAAGAGGGAGAGAGACTGCCCCCCATAGCTCTAGCTGAGGCAGATGCAGTAAGACATAGAAAGTGTTTTAAGACCACTTGTTTTCAGACACTCTTCTTTCCTTTTGTTTTCCAGATGCCCTTGAGGAAGATAGCTCTAGCAGTGAGGATGAAGATCAACCAGACACTCAACATATAAGAAAACAAACGGGAACCAAAGATGGATCACCTGTTCTGAGTGAACCCAGTAACACTTCATCTTTAGAAGAAAGACATGACCATACCAACTGCAGTTCAGTGGAGCAGAGCAGTGCGATGAAGGAAGAACCAAATGTCTCTCTAGAACCCTGCTATCCGGACACTTCCATAGATTTGTCTCACCTCCAGGGCAAGAGGTAGCCAGAGCCACTCCATGCTCTTAAATGGAAATATCATGTTTTACTAAGTATGATTCAATGGATGATGGATCCCGTTGGAACAGGTGGTGTATCTGAGAGATCATATTGTGTGTAATACATATTTATTATCTGTACTACAAACAGTTGTGTGAAAAAGAAAGTACACCCTCTTTGAATTTTATGGTTTTACATATCCGCACATAATACCAGTTTCTTAGCAGGTCTAAATATGTGGTAAATATAACCTCAGATGAGCAACAACACATGACATATTACACTGTGTCATGATTTATTAAACAAAAGTAAAGCCAGAATGGAGAATCCATGTGTGAAAAATTAAGTATATCCTTACTGCTGTCATAGGAATTAAGAAGCTAAGTGGCAGACAGATGCTGCTAATCAAATGCCCTTGATTAATTGATCATCAGCAAGTGTGACCACCTCTATAAAAGCATTCAGGTGTGTGTTAACACAATGCCAAGGAGGAAAGACATCAGCAATGATCTTAGAGAATCAAGTGTTGCTGCCCATCAATCTGGGGAGGGTTATAAGGCCATTTCCAAACAATTTAAAGTCCATCATTCTACAGTAGGAAAGAGTATTCAAAAGGGGAAAACATTCAAGACAGTTGCCAATCTTCCCAGGAGTCCCAGCAAATTCACCCCAAGGACAGACTGTGCAATGCTCAGAGAAACTGCAAAAATCCCAAGAGTAACATCTCACTCTACAGGCCTCAGCATGTTAAATGTTAAGGTTCAGGACAGTACAATTAGAAAAAGACTGAACAAGTATGGTTTGTGTTGGAGAAAGCCCCTTCTCATTAAAAAGAACATGGCAGCGCGGCTTCCGTTTGCAAAGTTGCATCTGAACAAACCACAAGACTTCTGGAACAATGTCCATTAAACAGACAAGACAAAAGTGGAGATGTTTGGCCATAATGCACAGCTCCATGTTTGGTGAAAACCAAACACAGCATATCAGCACAAACACCTCATACCAACTGTCAAGCACGGTGGTGGAGGGGTGATGATTTGGGTTTGTTTTTCAGCCACAGGACCTGGGAACCCTGCAGTCATTGAGTCGACAATGAACGCCTCTGTATACCACAGTATTCTAGAGTCAAATGTGAGGGCATCTATCCGACAGCTAAAACTTGGCTGAAATTGGGTCATGCAACAGAACAATGATCCCAAGCACCCCAGCAAATCTACAACAGAATGGCTGAAAGAGAGAAGAATTAAGGTGTTGCAATGGCCCAGTCAAAGTCCAGACCTCAACCCGAATGAAATGTAGTGGAGGGACCTCAAGAGAGTTGTGCATAAACAAATGCCCGCAAACCTCAATGAAATAAAGCAACGTAAAGAAGAGAGGGCCAAAATTCCTCCACAGCAATGTGATAGACTGATAGTCATACAGAAAATGATTACTTCAAGTTATTGCTGATAAAGGTGGATCTACAAGTTACTCAATCATAAGGTGTACTTAGTTTTTCACACATGGCTTCTCCATTGTGGCTTTACTTTTGTTAAATCATGACATGGTGTAATATGTAATGTGTTGTTATTCATCTGAGGTTGTATTTACCTAATTTTTAGACCTGATAAGGAACAGATGATTGTTATTATGTCCCGATGTGTAAATCCATAGAATTCAAAGAGGGTGTACTTTATTTTTCATAAGACTGTATATACCTTTGGGAGAGGTGGTGTATTTGGGAGCTCGTATTGTGTGTGTAATAACATATTTAGGAGATAATATTGTGTGCAATACAAATTTATATTATATTATGTGCAATACAAATTTATATAATGTTGTAATGCATATTTATTACATTGATAATCATTACATATCCCATTGGGAGAGATGGGTATATTTGGGAGATCATATTGTGTGTAATACATATGAATTTCATTGAGAATTGTCCTGTACCAGTTGAATATGCTCCCTTCTATCCGTCTTACCGTTTGATCACTCTTAGTCATGGGGCTGACCTTGTGAAGGTTAGCAGATGAATTACTTTTCAGGGAAGTTATATCATCTCATTCACTATATTTTATATGTGATCACTTTGCATTACTATACTGTTTTATTTTAGTTATCTTTAAGAGAAGGGTTGTTGAGTTCTAACACACCTTATTTGTGTTCTTTCTTTACTACGAGTCCAACCTCTGGCAGTAGCATCATTATTTAAACTGACAGCCCTCAGTGTACAGATCTCCTGTAGACTTCTCACCAGAGCTGGCCCTGTATATTCCAGAGAGGCAGTTGATTAGTACTATTGGCTGTTACATCCACCTTCACAACCAGTAACAATGAGGATGCCACTGGCTGCTACCCTCTATCAGGACAAGGGACAAAAAGCTTAGAGAGGATCTATACATAATGCTGTAAAAGCTAACATATAGTTAGGAGTCCATCACACAGCAGTCAGGTGTACAGTGGATATAAAAAGTCTACACACCCCTGTTAAAATGCCAGGTTCTTGTGATGTTAAAGAATGAGACAAAGATAAATCATGTCAGAACTTTTTCCACCTTTAATGTGACCTATAACGTGAACAATTCAATTGCAAAATAAACTGAAATCGTTGAGGGGGAAAATAAAAAAATAAAAAGCACACAATAACCTGGTTGCATAGGTGTGCACACCCTCTTATAACTGGGGATGTGGCTGTGTTCAGAATTAACCAATCACATTCAGTCTCATGTTAAATCGAAGTCATTACACAACTGCCATCATTTAAAGTGACTCTGATTAATCCCAAATAAAGTTCAGCCGTTCTAGTAGGATTTTTCTGATGTTTGCTTAGTTGCATCTCAGAGCAAAAGCCATGATCCGCAGAGAGCTTCCAAAGCATCAGAGGGACCTCACTGTTGAGCGATATCAGTCAGGAGAAGGGTACAAAAAAATTTCCAAAGCGTTGGATATACCATGGAACACAGTGAAGACAGTCCCTCATCAAGTGGAGAAAATATGGCACCACAGAGACATTACCAAGAACTGGACGTCCCTCCAAAATTGATGAGAAGACGAGAAGAAAACTGGTCAGGGAGGCTTCCAAGAGGCCTACTGCAACATTAAAGGAACTGGAGGAATTTCTGGCAAGAACTGGTTGTGTGCTACATGTGACAACAATCTCCCGTATTCTTCATATGAATGGGCTATAGGGTAGGGTGGCAAGACGGAAGCCTTTTCTTACAAAGAAAAACATGCAAGCCCAGCTGAAGTTTGCAATAACAAACATCAAGTCCCCCAAAAGCACATGGGAAAATGTGTTATGATCTGATGAAACCAAGGTTGAACTTTTTGGCCATAATTTCAAAAGGTATGTTTGGCGCAAAAACAACACTGCACATCACCCAAAGAACACCATACCCACAGTGAAGCATGGTGGTGGCAGCATCATGCTTTGGGGATGTCCTTGCAATCTGACAGATTTGGGGCGCTTTTGCAAACTCCTACCCAAAAAGACTGATTGCTGTAATAAAATCAAAAGGTGCTTCAACAAAGTATTCGTTTAAGAATGTGCACACCTATGCAACCAGGTTATTGTGAGTTTTTTATTTTTCCCCCTCAACAGTTTCAGTTTGTTTTGCAATTGAATTGTTCACGTTATAGGTCACATTAAAGGTGGAAAAAGTTCTGACATGATTTATCTTTGTCTCATTCATTAACATCACAAGAACCTGGCATTTTCACAGGGGTGTGTATACTTTTTATATCCACTGTAACTATATAATTACTGTGTGTAACAGAAGCACTTACCTAGGTAGGAGTCCATCACGCAGCAGTCAGGTGTATCTGTATAATTACTGTGTGTAACAGAAGCACTTACCTAGGTAGGAGTCCATCACACAGCAGTCAGGTGTATCTGTATAATTACTGTGTGTAACAGAAGCACTTACCTATGTAGGACTCCATCACACTGCAGGCAGGTGTATCTGTATAATTACTGTGTGTAACAGAAGCACTTACCTAGGTAGGAGTCCATCATGCTGCAGGCAGGTGTATCTGTATAATTACTGTGTGTAACAGAAGCACTTACCTAGGTAGATGTCCATCATACATCAGTCAGGTGTATCTATATAATTACTGTGTGTAGCAGAAGCACTTACCTAGGTAGGAGTCCATCACACAGCAGTCAGGTGTATCTATATAATTACTGTGTGTAACAGAAGCACTTACCTAGGTAGGAGTCCATCACACAGCAGTCAGGTGTATCTGTATAAATACTGTGTGTAACAGAAGCACTTACCTATGTAGGAGTCCATCACACAGCAGTCAGGTGTATCTGTATAATTACTGTGTGTAACAGAAGCACTTATCTAGGTAGATGTCCATCATACATCAGTCAGGTGTATCTATATAATTACTGTGTGTAGCAGAAGCACTTACCTAGGTAGGAGTCCATCACACAGCAGTCAGGTGTATCTGTATCATTACTGTGTGTAACAGAAGCGCTTACCTAGGTAGGAGTCCATCACACTGCAGGCAGGTGTATCTGTATAATTACTGTGTGTAGCAGAAGCACTTACCTAGGTAGGAGTCCATCACACAGCAGTCAGGTGTATCTATATAATTACTGTGTGTAACAGAAGCACTTACCTAGGCAGGAGTCCATCATACAGCAGTCAGGTGTATCTATATAATTACTGTGTGTAATAGAAGCACTTACCTAGGTAGGAGTCCATGATACAGCAGTCAGGTGTATCTATATTATTACTGTGTGTAACAGAAGCACTTACCTAGGTAGGAGTCTATCACACAGCAGTCAGGTGTATCTGTATAATTACTGTGTGTAACAGAAGCACTTACCTAGGTAGGAGTCCATCACACAGCAGTCAGGTGAATCTATATAATTACTGTGTGTAACAGAAGCACTTACCTAGGTAGGAGTCCATGATACAGCAGTCAGGTGTATCTATATTATTACTGTGTGTAACAGAAGCACTTACCTAGGTAGGAGTCTATCACACAGCAGTCAGGTGTATCTGTATAATTACTGTGTGTAGCAGAAGCACTTACCTAGGTAGGAGTCCATCATACAGCAGTCAGGTGTATCTGTATTATTATGGACTGCTCTCTGATGGACTCCTAGCTAGGTATGTCATTCTGTTACACACGTTAATAGCCTTTTATTGCGATAGGTGTAGTTAAACTTGAAGTTTTGCTTTATTTTCCATACCTTTTCTTGTATTTAATGATTGATGTCTTCTCAGCAGGACGTTGAACAGAACATGCCAAGCCGTGCCCACGGAAGCAGCTGCTGGGGTAAGATTGTGGTGCACATTAGGTGATGATTCCTTAATACTAAGACAGATTGTATACCGAGAACACAAGCTATTTGGGAGCAAACCAAGTGCACTGCAGGGGACATTTAACACCTCATTGACATAAATGGGGCTTTTAATCTTTTGATCGCAAGCATTAACCCCTTAACGACCAGCGGTCGCGGGGTGAGTGGTCCTTTAAGGACCAGATAGAGAATTTCGGCATACCGCCCCACATGACTGATCACGTGGTGCGGCGCGCCGAACTGAGGGACTGAAAGAGATTGCTCCGGTCTTGGAGCGATCAAATTCAGTCCTGCAGGAGCGCGGTGAGTAATAGTACGTGACATACCAGAGCCGTCACTGGTCCTTAAGTGCCGGACCAGCGTGACGGTCCGGGTACGTCACCGGACTCTAAGGAGTTAAGCGGCGACTGCTATAGGATTCATGGTGTTTAAAAAGCGCTGCTTAAAGGATAGTCTCCCAAAATGCTGCACTTACATATACCTCATACATACGTGTGTGTGTTTGTATATATGTACAAAAATGCATCCATACAAGGGTGCATGCATACGTGATATGTATGTATGTATATATAATATGTACAGTATAGTAAAAAAAAATACTGTAAAGTAAGAGCTTTAAAAATTACACATTAATAGATTATTTTCATCAGTGAAGAGAAGAAAAATCTAAATTAAATCAATATTTGGTGTGACCACCCTTTGCCTGCAAAACAGCATCAGTTCCTCTAGGTCCACTTGCACACAGTTTAAGGATCTTGTCAGACAAGAAGATGATCTTCTGTGGATTTAGGCCTCAGTTGTTTCTCTTTTCATGAAATTCCAGACAGACTCAATGATGATTGCAAAGGAGAGTAAGCATGATATGTCTCATCTGCTGCATTAAGTTTCCTTGGCCAACCACTGTATCTACGATCCTCAACACTGCCCGTTTCTTTGTGCCTTTTCAAAAGAGTTTAGACAGCACATCTGGAAATCCCTGTCTGCCTTGACATTTCTGCCTGGGAGAGACCTTGCTGATGCAGTATAACTACTCGTGTCTTGTTTCTGTGCTCAGTCTTGCCATGGTGCATGACTATTGACATTAAACTGTCTTCAGCAATCTCACCTTGTTAGCTGAGTTTGGCTGTTCCTCACCAAGTTTTATTCCTCCTACACGACAGTTTCTCTTTCAGTTAATGATTGTGTTTCAACATACATATTAAATTGATGATAATTAGCACCTGTTTGGTATAATTGTTTAATCATACACCTGACTATATGCCTACAAAATCCCTGACTTTGTTCAAGTGTACCTAAAAGAATTGATGCTGTTTTGAAGGCAAAGGGTGGTCATACCAAATATTGATTTGATTTAGATTTTTCTTCTGTTAACTCACTATGCATTTTGTTAATTGTTGAAAATAATCTATTAACATGTATCTTTTAAAGCATTGTCACTTTACAGCATTTTTCTCTGTCGTCCAATACAGGTTACTGGTAACTCTGGGAGGCGATCTGCCCCTTTAAGTAGGCAGGAACATTTCTCTAAATATATGCAGGGGGTGGAGCCTCCCCTCCCTCCTCAGCTGCATCCTAGCCAGCTAACTCCAGAATGATTTGTTCCTGGGTGTGAACACCCCAGGTGGAGAACATCTCTCGTTAGTTTTAGTTTCTTTTTTATTTTTCTGACTAAAATCCTCTTTTTTTTTTTTTGTTTTTCACACCTGCCTAAAACTTCTGCACAGTACTGTAAACTGTCATAGATGCGTGTTTGTATGTATACTGTATATAGAGTGTGTGTGTATGTACATAGGTATATGCATAGGCACATATATGTACCTGTGCATCTATGTACGAATATGTAAGTACATAGATGTATACATAAATATCAAGAAATTGATTCACGGACCTTTTTTTATGTTCTGTTTAATCAGATTGACAAGTCACTTGGAAGAAAACACATGTCTGCTAAAGAGAGAAGGTAAGATCCTTACGTGTGTATGAATGTTATCTACACCCTGAAATCTGCTTCGTTACACACCAGCAATGCTGAACAGTTGATTAGTAAAGAGATACAATGGAAAAGATGATGTTTAAAGTGAAGGAACACCCACAAATTAGCTGGGGTTTAATTGTCTGTATATTTCTGTGTCTCTGTTTTTTGTGAGACTGCAATCGTTTGAATTTCTAGTATATTGATCTTCCATTGTATGACGTACCTGACGTCATGAAGCTTTTCTCCGAATTGAGTAATCGACAGAGGGAAAGACTTATTAAAGGACAAGATGGAGATGGATGAGGTGAGCCATGAAAATAGTGGTTTGAGTCCTCTTATCTTTCCTACACTCTGTCAGCCATAAGGGTAATTGTGGATAGACAAGAGACGAGGCAGTATGCAGGTTCAGGCTACATTACAGCTGCTCGTGGTCTTGTTTAATCCTCTCCCTATTCCATCCTTCCCTCTAATGGATGGTTCCTCATGCTGTAACTCTGTCTACAGCCCATGTTTCCATGCCTGTGGGAGGAGGGAGATGTGCAGTGTAGAACTTCATTTATTTCACTCTCCTCTGTGATGGCTGCTGCTGGAGCCCTGTGGCAGTTTCAGGTGACTGGAAGGAAGGGTTAAATATTCTGCTAATTTTGGGAGCAGTAAGAGCACTGATGAATGAAGCAGCCGCGTCCAGGAGAACAGACTGTGTCCCCACAGCATTCCCTGGTCCCATGTACAAGGCCTGGGAAGTCCTCTCTGCTCTTAAGCACTCACATTCTTCGTTCCCGGAGAAGAGACCAGTGGAAGCTTCTGAGCCCTTATTTGCCACTGTGGCCACAGAGATGGCCGAACAAGGTCACATGCCCTGATGTCTCCAGTGACCCAGGGACTTCTGAACACTGTCAGGGACCGATGATCGCCTGACTGCAGGGAGTATACATTTCCACTGTGATCTGTGAAGAGACATTGAAGCTGGGGAGGACGAAGCCACGCTTGGTGCAGTATGAGAGATGAGGCACCTGTTCTCTGTTTGTTCTTCTGTTGCATGAAGTGTGGTGGTTCCTGTGTGTATACACTGCACTGCCTCCTGTGTATTATCCTCTGGTACTCTTTTTGGGTCTATTCTATACTCTACATGGGGTTTTGCATTACAGATGGCTGCTTTTCCTTAATGTTTACTTAGTGACTAATTCTTCCTCTTTTGGGAGGCTTATTTTCATCCCCCCAGTACTGTGATCTTTTTACTTTCCCTCAGATGTTCCCTGGGGGTTTTGGGTTGTTTGCAAACCTTTGATGTGTAGATAGATTCTAGTATGGTGGTTCTTCTAAGAACGGGAGCTAGTTTGCGTCCATCTTTCCTCCATTCATTTCCATAGAGTATTCCATGGGTTAATCTTCGCTGGGACATATCTCTGCAACAGTTTGCGCTGCAATGATCAGAGAGGGCTCTATCTTCTTGTCTCCTAGTGCCCTATCATCTGGACCACTTTCTGACTGTCCAGGGGGCATGCTGCCACCAGAGTTGTAGGCATTGCTAAGCAACATAGAAGACTGCAATACCCAGAATTACTGTTTCCTGGGCATTTTAGGGGTCTCTCTATCCCTTGTGCTCTGGGCCTCTCTATCCCTTGTGCTCTGGGCCTCTAGCAATGAACAAGAGCCTGCATGGGTTAAAACACTACTCTCTCCAGTGTCACAAACCTTCAGCTCAGGAGGTTCTCCATTTTACAAAACCTGTATTCAAGTAGCACATAAGTTATTGGGGTAGCCTCTGAGGAAGAACTGGCCTCAGGGGATGATTAATATGAGGACATGATTTTTTCCTATTTTTATGGAGATTCCTATGAAGCTGGTCTGCTCCTCTCGGCTGAGGGGCTCATCAAGGCAGTCCTGGAGACCCTTCAGGTCTCTGATATGCAGATGGTGGATCTCCCTCTCAGGACATTTTCCAGAGTCACAGGAAGACGTCTCCTGTATTTTCCCCTAATAACACCCTTGATCAAATTCTCATAGATGAGTGGAAAACTCCTGAGAAGAGACTTTTCCTTAACAAAAGCTTTTCTAAGCTATACCCCTTTACGGCTGAGGCTCTGGAGCAGTGGGCTTCTCCCCCTGCTGTTGAACCCTGTCTATCTCACTCTTTGTGAAGAACACTGCCTTTCCTGTGGTGGACACTGCAGTGTTTAAGGACCAAGCAATTAAGAGACTTGACGCTTTACTCAAGGCAGGATTGAGACTTATTTTTGCCTTTGCAGCTGTTTGGGGCTGCAACTATTTGGGGTGAACAAATGTCAGATGCTATGCGAGTTGACATAGCCAATATCATGGAAGCTAATGCCTACATCACTTAGTGTTTGTTTGATCCGGCCAGATTCTTCTCTAAGTCCTCTGCTTTTTCCATTGCTGAGCACTGCACCTTGTGGCTTAATCTTCTAAGAAGTCAGGTTTTATTTGGGCCTGACCTGAAATTGATTATTAGCAACGCTATAGGTGGTAAGAGCACTTTGTTACTGCATCTATCTACCAAGTGTTCCTTTCTTTCAAGGAAAGTGCTTAGTTTTTATCCCCATGACAAACAGGGGACCATTGGGTCAGACCCCTCAGGCGAGCCCCATCACAAAGCGCAGACAGACCTGGCAGGCCAAGCGATCAGTTGCAAAGGCAAGTATGACAAACCAACTTCCACATGACCCGCAGAAACCTGGTCCATCTTTACCTGTAGGGTGCCATTTCCACCTTTTTCAAGATGCCTGGGCATCCTCCGTAATTGACCAGGGGGTTTGTGTGTGGCATCAGGAGGATACTGCATATATTTCAAATCCTTTCATATTGTTTCTTCTCCTCAAAGGTTCCAAGGAACCCAGAGACAGAGTGAAGTTGTTCCATGAAGCAGTAGCCAATCTACTGGAAAACAGGACAGTCTGCTTTTTGCTTTCCACTCCAATTGTTAACAGTTCACAGCTGGCTTTAGCACCAAGAATCTTCACAAAGATCATGGCAGCCTTGGCCACATACATTCATACCCAGGGCATGTCTCTGACTCCATATTTGCATGACATCCTCATCAAGGCTCCTTCCACAGAGCTCTTGGCTCACCACATCTGTGATATCCAGACCCCTGGCAGCTGGTCACAAGGACTTTCCACTTTTCCCCAGTGCCCACTCTTGCTCTGCATGCACAACCTACCCCTCACCGCCCCCAAGCATTTCCCAGATAGCAGATTCCCATACCTGCTGTCCCCCATCCCCCACTGGACATTCCAGCCCCTGTGGACGTGCCTAGCTGCACGTCCACACCAACCGGACACCGGGACATCGGACGCACAGCCGGATGTCAGGGCGGGTCATCGCAGCAGGCAGAGGCACGAGCGGTGCGCCCAGAGATCTTGTGTGTATTGTAGAGACACTCGCCAGACGTGTCTTTTGTATGTGCTTTCTCCTGTACGGTGTGCAAATAAACGCGGCCCCTGGCCTTGACACATTGAGTGGGTCTGATTAAATTGAAACAGTGGCGACGAGGATGAACCAGCAACCCTACACGGACTGACTGCTAATCAGACAGGCACACATTCAAAGACGGACGAGACTGAACACTAACAAGCAAAGACAGATACATTGTAATCACACAGAGAGCACAAGGACGTTAAAAAGGACTGACAAGACGGGAATACAGTGACAAACACAGAAGGGAAACGTGAGGAGGTACAGACACAGACAAGGTAAAACGGATTACAAGGCTGAGACAAAAGATATACATTAACTGCAGGGAATAAGGAGATAAAGTAAAAAAAAAGGGATACAGTGTGACAAAGACAAAGAACCACACAGATAACAGATTCCAGGCACTGCAAACACTGAAAGTACAAAGAGAAAGTAAATCCTGGAATTACACAGACTAGAGACAAAGTATACAGACAAACGCTTCCACTGCGGACAAGGACTAAACACACAATATAACAACTGATACAAGTAATCACACAACCGAAGGAGGACACAGACAGAACGGAAAATCTCATAAAGGCAAGGTGATACATTGGAAAAAAAATAAAAAAAAAATTAATATTATAAAGTCACCTAAAATCACGAACTTACAGACCCGGCATAATTAAAGAGAGCCATATTTACTGTCCAGTGCCCACAGTATACTGTCCCACAAACACAATGGCCCTTATTGGTACACTGTACGAATTCAAAGAAGGAGAGGAAGCATGGTCCTCCTATATTGACCGGATGGTACAATACTTCCAAGTGAATGAAATACCAGAGGCCAAACAGGCAGCGGCGTTCATAAAAGTAGTAGGAATCAAACCATACGCCATTTTAAAAGACCTCATATCCCCAATTACACCCTCAGAAATGTCTTTCAAAGATATGGTAGCAGCTCTCAACCAGTATTACCAACCCAAACCCTTGGAAATAGCCGAGAGATTCCGATTCTACGCAAGAAAACAAAACCCAGGGGAGTCCATACAAGCGTTCATGATGGAACTACGCCGCCTAGCAACCACGTGCAATTTCAAATCAACCCTATCGGAAGTGCTGAGAGATCGTTTTGTATGCGGATTAAACAACAAAGCAATGCAAAAGAGATTACTGTCAGAAAGCACCATCACGGAAAATTCGGCATTAGACATGGTGGTAGCCATGGAAACGGCAGACAAGGATGCGGCACAGCTACAAGCCCACAACGGATCCACAGGATCACAGGACACTTCTGAGGTGTTCAAGTTAAACGCTGCAACCAAACCATTCACAAGAGAAGCCCCAGGTAACAGACCACCAACGAGAGAGGCCACAGTTAACCGTAAATGTTACCGCTGTGGGGGCTTCAATCACGACGCACAAACTTGTCGCTTCAAGGATGGCACATGTTTTAACTGCGGTAAACAAGGGCACATACAAAAGGCTTGCCGAAGCCAACGACGCCAAAGACCCCCGGTGCAGGGTAATCGACGTCCAACTTATTATACAACATTTCAGAGCAACAACGGTATACTAGACCCACAAGAAGAAGATGAACCATTCGAGAAAGATGGATGGCTGGCACATCTCACCTTGAATCAAGTGGGTCCCAGGACAGATGCAATGAAAGTCAAGCTGGAAATTAACGGAAAAGAACTGCTAATGGATTTAGATACAGGATCAGCAATCTCCGTCATCACGCAGGAGCAAATGCAAAATAGCGGTCTTAACCTAAAATTGAGACCGACGGAAGTCACACTTAAAACGTATAGTGGTCATCTGATGACCCCATTGGGCTATGCATGGGTAGATGTCAGAACAAACAAGCAACAATGCAAGGCAAAGTTGTATGTCGTGCACCAGGGTGGACCACCTCTATTTGGAAGAGACTGGATCAAATTGATGGGAATGCCGGCTTATATACGTGACATATGCACAGTAAGAACAGTGAGTATGGAAACCCAGACCTGGGTACAAGCCATGAAACAAGAATTTCCAGAAGTATTTGGATCAGAATTAGGAAAAGTCAAAGATATGCAAGCTCACCTACAGTTAAGGGAAGGAGCAGTACCCAAATTCTTTAAAGCCCGGACTGTTCCTTTTGCGTTAAAAGCCAAACTGGAGACAGAATTACAAAGATTGGAAGCTCAGGGAGTCATCTCCAGAGTATCACACAGCGACTGGGCATCTCCAATAGTACCCGTCATCAAGAAAACGGGGGAAATCCGGATCTGCGGGGACTTCAGAATGGCACTCAACAATCAGCTTGAAGTAGATCAGTACCCACTTCCACGCTTGGAAGAATTGTTTGCCTCACTAGCGGGTGGAGAAACTTTCTCCAAGATAGATTTGAGACAGGCATACCTACAATTGGAGGTACACCCGGACAGCCGCAAATTACTCACGATAAATACACATAAAGGGCTATACCAATACAACAGAATGGTTTTTGGCATTGCCTCGGCACCAGCTATATGGCAAAGAACAATGGACACCATTCTGTCAGGAATCCCACACACAAAGTGTCTGTTAGATGACATGCTGATCACAGGAACCACAAATGACCAGCACAGAGAGAACGTAAAAACAGTGCTCAAGCGCCTGCAGGAATATGGACTAAAAATCAATCTAGAGAAGTGTGAATTTTTTAAACCATCCTTAACCTTCTGTGGCCACGTGGTGGACAAACAGGGTCTACACACATCAGTAGACAAAGTGCAAGCACTAGTCAAAGCACCAACGCCCACCGACGTAACACAACTGAGATCAAACCTGGGCCTACTAAATTACTACCACCGGTTTCTACCAAATGTGGCACAAACCCTGCATCCGCTACATCAGCTGTTGGAATCAAAAACCCCTTGGAGATGGACAGGCTTTCCAGGACACAAAAGACCTAGTCCTTCACTCCAAAGCACTAGTCCACTGCGACTTGCAGAAACCACTTACAGTGGCATGTGACGCCTCACCCTATGGCTTAGGTGCGGTGTTGTCGCATATCATGCCAGACGGCTCGGAGCAGCCCATTGCATTTGCCTCCAGAACACTAAGTCACGCGGAAAGAAATTACGCACAGATTGACAAAGAAGCTCTCGCAATCATCTGGGCACTTCAGAAATTCACACTGTATGTGTATGGCCGACAGTTCACGCTCATCACGGACCACAAGCCCCTACTCACCATTTTTAATCCGGAAAAGGGGATATCACCCACGACCGCAGCAAGGTTACAACGGTATGCACTCTACTTGGGAGCCTTCAACTACAAGATTCAATACAGAAAACACCAAGAACACGCAAACGCGGATGCATTATCCCGCCTACCGCTACAAGAAATAACACATCAACAGAATAAATATGTCATCCCAGAGACACACCAAGTCTGTTTTACTAACACTTTTACCTCAGATACGATAGCAGAAGCCACAGCAAAGGATTCGACGCTAGCACAAGTGCTTGACCATGTGTACAATGGATGGCCACAAAACTCACCACAGCAGCTCCTACCATATTTCAGAAGGCGATTGGAATTGACAATGCAAGACGGGTGCATCTTGTGGGGTAACAGACTAGTAGTCCCCACAGAACAGCAACCCAACACACTGAAAATATTACACGAAGGCCACCCAGGAATAGTCCGCATGAAACAAAAGGCTAGAACAACTCTGTGGTGGCCGTCGATAGACAAAGACAGCGACGAGTTTGTCAAAATATGCCCGGGGTGTAACCAAACACAGAGACTACCGCCGAAAACCCAAATACAACCGTGGGTATGGCCACCCAACGCGTGGGAAAGAATACATCTGGACTACTGCGGCCCTATACGGAATACAATGTTCCTAATCATCATTGATGCACACTCAAAGTGGCCAGAAGTATGGCCAATGGCCTCAACAACGTCGGAAGCCACAATACAGATCCTAAAATGGGTATTTGCAACTTTTGGCTTGCCACAGCACGTGGTCACGGATAATGGGCCTCAGTTCACGTCCCTACGCTTTCAAGATTTCCTAAAAGAAATAGGGGCACGTCACACAAGGACTGCACCCTACCACCCGGCAACGAACGGACAAGCAGAACGATTCGTCCAAACTTTTAAAAGGGCATTAATGGCTGCCGCAAACACACCAGAAGATACTTCAACACTATCAGATTTCCTCATGACCTACCGCTCATCACCACATGCCACAACGGGAGTATCCCCGGCACACTTGATGTTCGGTAGACCTCTACGCACCAAATTGGATACACTAAAGCCAACCATCAGAGAAACAGTTGAGAAACACCAAAACCGAATGAGGAAAGGAGCTACGCTACGGGTATACCAGCAAGGGACTAGAATCTGGGCACAATGCTATGCTGGCCCAAATAAATGGAAACCGGCCACAATACTACAACAGGTGGAATCATACTCCTATGTCATTCAGTTGGACAATGGCCAGCGCTGGCGCAGACATGTAGATCAAATAAGAGCAGCACTCTCAAACCACAACAGTCAAGGAACCACACCGACAGCCCGACTGTCTCAAAGACAAGGGGAGGAGGAAGAGGATTTCTATTTTCCAAACAGCACCAACAACCAGAGGCAACAGGTCCAGACCCCGGGACCGTGGCGCCAGACAACCGGCCAATGGACAACAGTCGGCCAAGTGACTCCGAGACCAACAGAAAACCATCAGACACAAAGCCAAAGCCCGACGCCACAACAGACACCCCAATTACATTCACCACGACCAACCAGAGACCGGAGACCGCCAGACAGGTGGCAATGCCAGGAGAAGTTGAGAGACTTCAGGCAGCGATGAGTCGACATACATCTTGATATCCAGACCCCTGGCAGCTGGTCACAAGGACTTTCCACTTTTCCCCAGTGCCCACTCTTGCCCTTCATGCACAACCTACCCCTCACCGCCCCCAAGCATTTCCCAGATAGCAGATTCCCATACCTGCTGTCCCCCATCCCCCACTGGACATTCCAGCCCCTGTGGACGTGCCTAGCTGCACGTCCACACCAACCGGACACCAGGACATCGGGCGCACAGCCGGATGTCAGGGCGGGTCATCGCAGCAGGCAGAGGCACGAGCGGTGCGCCCAGAGATCTTGTGTGTATTGTACAGACGCTCGCCAGACGTGTCTTTTGTATGTGCTTTCTCCTGTACGGTGTGCAAATAAACGCGGCCCCTGGCCTTGACACATTGAGTGGGTCTGATTAAATTGAAACAACATCAAAGAGTGGGCCTGCATTCTGGTGCATCATGGCTGGATTCTCAGTCTCAAAAAAGTCTTCTCCAATCCCATCCCATCTGGTGTTCCTGGGTATGATGTTTGACACTCTTCAGGGGAGAGTTTTTCTCATGGAGGAGAAGATTCAGATTTTGTTCCAGGACATCTCAGGCTCTGGAATTCGCATCGGCCAAGTTTAAGGTAAGGAGTACATGCATGTCATAGGTCGCTTGATGTCTGATGTGGAGAAGGTTCCTTACTCTCCGTTCCACATGAGGGAACTTCAGAGAGACATCCTCAGGTCTTGGTCCAGGATTCCAAAGCACCTCTCTCATCAGATGACCCTGTCTCTGGAGGCCAGGGAGAGGACCACCAGCTCATGGAGCTTTCAGTCTCGTATTGCTCCATTCTAGCCCAGTAGAATGTGATTTACTGACTTCTCAGTCCGTGTGTTCGAGTACCGATTTGGCTGCCTTCCAGACTGGATCTGTTCCACCAGGGTCCCCTGTGGTACAAGCATATGGAGAGGTTGACTTGCTCTTAAAGGCATTATCCAGAAGCTGAAGGGATGTTCCGCTGATGTCATGGAGGGAGAAAGTGAGTCAGCTTGAATTCCCCTATGGCTCAGATTTCAGCTCTGTCCGTTCTCGTTCATAAAAGAATTGCTAGCATCCCAGATGTGAAGGTTTTTTTCTTCAGGTGGGTGACTCATACCTTTCCCTCTTATAAGGATCCCACACCTTCGTTGGACCTCATTTTGGTCCTGGGTGTTCTTCAGAGGCCCCCTTTTGAGCCTTTAGCTTCCATCTGTTTGTGTCCGTTAACTCTGAAGATGGCTTTTCTCTTGGCAGTTGGCTCTTTTAGGAGGCTGACTCAGTTGCAATCTCTGTCTTGCAAACCTCCATTCCTGGTTTTTCATCAGGATAAGTCAGTAATTTAACTCTTAGGGTTTCTTCCCGGGGTGGTCTCAGAGTTTAACATCAATCAGGAGATTGTTGTGCCCTCCTTCTGACCTGACTTTACGTCTGCCTTACGTTCTAGGTGCACTTCACTAAGCCTTTTAATAAGGCTGACTCTGTTTGTCTTCCCGAGGGTCCTAGAGCCACTCAGTGCACTCCCAAGGTAACCATTGCTTCTTAGATTAAGACTACCATGTGTCAAGCATTCAAGATCAGGAGGAAACCAGTTCCTTTTATGTTCACAGCGCATTCCACAAGATTGCACATGCGGGGTAGACTGGCTGATACCGCCTCCCTCTGAAAGTGTCCAGCATTTCATCTTCTGAGGATCAGTCTGATTATAGTACATCAAAGCACATTCATGAGGGCTGTCTCTGGAGGGTCAATTGTCTTCAAGATAAGTTAGCCGGGCACAGTTTCAATGGCTACCTGGGGAGGAGGACCCAGAGACACTTATGACCAAGATGGGAAATATGTGAGTACATAGATTTAACTCTGCTACACTTAGATAATATCTGTCTCTCTGTGTTCTGTTTATATATTTCTACCAGAAGTAGTAGAAAAAGCATTCCCTAAGAGGTCTTAAGCTGGTGGTACAAACCAATGACAAATTAGGATTGGATGAGGAGGAATTCAGAGGCTTCCCACTGATCTGAAAGCTGCACTTCTGTGGTTGAAGATCAGCAACTCAAGACGGCCGATGAGCTGCCAGTAAAGATGCTCTTTATCCTTGTTATATGGGAACCACGTGTAGTGACCTTTGTCTAAGATCTGGTGGCCTGACACTGTGTGATCTCTGTTCCCAGATTACCATGCAAGCAATACTTTGGTCCTCCTCAGGAGGATGCATAAATTATGAAATGAGCGCCTCTCTCTCTCTATGTATGTATATATATAATATATATATATATATATATAAAATATGTAATTTTTTTTTTTTTTTTTTTTTAAACCTTCATAAGTAATAGAATATAGACTTGGAAGTATTCTTTTTCTTAGCTCAATGATTTTTGCGTTTGCACATATTGTAAGTATATATGTATCCTCTCCGAGATGGGGCTCTGTTGATACAATGTGTTCTGTGTGTTACTGCTGCATTGTACAGTCTTGTATGAGTGACGACACAGAAAGAGAGGAAGGGCTTTTCTTATTGCCCGGTTCTCCCGTGTTTTGTATTTTAGCCAATCAATCCCCATGGTAGTTTACATAATGAGGTGGTTTGGATGATGTTTTCAGTCTATGCATAAGCGCAATTTAGTGCAAAACATATAAGATTTACGGGATCTTCTCTGTCTGTGTCTACCCTCCCCTCGACCCAGTTCTGCTGTTTTGTGTTTGGTTTTATATTTACCTTCAATAAAGGATGTTTTTTACACAGAGTCATAGACGTCTCTGTATGGATGTCGGTGTGCAGATGCAATCTTTGTGCAGAGTCAAATGCTGCACTTTCTGATCTTTAATTCACTGTCGCCTGTGAAAACTACCATAGATGTTCTCCTATTACTCGTGCAGGAAATCTGGCGTCTATGGGTAACTATTCTTTTTTGCAGGGAAACAAAGAAAAAGAAACCACATGAAGATGAAACCCTTCCAGTGAAAGAGGAAAAAGATAATAAAGTAGATATTGAGGTTTCACAGTCTTTCCCTTGTGAAAACCAGCAGCAGCCAATGAAGAGAGGCCAGAAGGTACATCTAAATAACAGCTGAATGAAAACAGTGTATTGATTAATTTTATACACAGAATGTAAAAAGCAAATTGCCTCTAGTACCTCCCCACCTGGACTTCAGAAAAAATGAAAAAAAGCCCCCTATGACATTGAGTGTTGTCATTTCTTGTATGTATCTGAAGTCATTCCTGTAGTACTGAATGTGTCCTGTCTGTATGGGAAGTCATTCCTGTAGTACTGAATGTGTCCTGTCTGTATGGGAAGTCCTTCCTGTAGTGCTGAATGTGTCCTGTCTGTATGGGAAGTCATTCCTGTAGTACTGAATGTGTCCTGTCTGTATGGGAAGTCATTCCTGTAGTACTGAATGTGTCCTGTCTGTATGGGAAGTCATTCCTGTAGTACTGAGTGTGTCCTGTCTGTATGGGAAGTCATTCCTGTAGTACTGAATGTGTCCTGTCTGTATGGGAAGTCATTCCTGTAGTACTGAGTGTGTCCTGTCTGTATGGGAAGTCATTCCTGTAGTACTGAATGTGTCCTGTCTGTATGGGAAGTCATTCCTGTAGTACTGAATGTGTCCTGTCTGTATGGGAAGTCCTTCCTGTAGTACTGAATGTGTCCTGTCTGTATGGGAAGTCATTCCTGTAGTACTGAATGTATCCTGTCTGTATAGGAAGTAATTCCTGTAGTACTGAATGTGTTCTGTCTGTATGGGAAGTCCTTCCTGTAGTACTGAATGTGCCCTGTCTGTATGGGAAGTCATTCCTGTAGTACTGAATGTGTCCTGTCTGTATGGGAAGTCATTCCTGTAGTACTGAATGTGTCCTGTCTGTATGGGAAGTCATTCCTGTAGTGCTGAATGTGTCCTGTCTGTATGGGAAGTCCTTCCTGTAGTACTGAATGTGCCCTGTCTGTATGGGAAGTCATTCCTGTAGTACTGAATGTGTCCTGTCTGTATGGGAAGTCATTCCTGTAGTACTGAATGTGTCCTGTCTGTATGGGAAGTCATTCCTGTAGTGGTGAATGTGTCCTGTCTGTATGGGAAGTCATTCCTGTAGTACTGAATGTGTCCTGTCTGTATGGGAAGTCCTTCCTGTAGTAGTGAATGTGCCCTGTCTGTATGGGAAGTCCTTCCTGTAGTACTGAATGTGTCCTGTCTGTATGGGAAGTCATTCCTGTAGTACTGAATGTGTCCTGTCTGTATGTGAAGTCATTCCTGTAGTACTGAATGTGTCCTGTCTGTATGGGAAGTCATTCCTGTAGTACTGAATGTGTCCTGTCTGTATGGGAAGTCATTCCTGTAGTAGTGAATGTGTCCTGTCTGTATGGGAAGTCATTCCTGTAGTACTGAATGTGTCCTGTCTGTATGGGAAGTCATTCCTGTAGTACTGAATGTGTCCTGTCTGTATGGGAAGTCATTCCTGTAGTACTGAATGTGTCCTGTGTGTATGGGAAGTGATTCCTGTAGTGCTGAATGTGTCCTGTCTGTATGGGAAGTCATTCCTGTAGTACTGAATGTGTCCTGTCTGTATGGGAAATCATTCCTGTAGTACTGAATGTGTCCTGTCTGTATGGGAAGTCATTCCTGTAGTACTGAATGTGTCCTGTCTGTATGGGAAGTCATTCCTGTAGTACTGAATGTGTCCTGTCTGTATGGGAAGTCATTCCTGTAGTGCTGAATGTGTCCTGTCTGTATGGGAAGTCATTCCTGTAGTACTGAATGTGTCCTGTCTGTATGGGAAGTCATTCCTGTAGTACTGAATGTGTCCTGTCTGTATGGGAAGTCATTCCTGTAGTACTGAATGTGTCCTGTCTGTATGAGAAGTCATTCCTGTAGTACTGAATGTGTCCTGTCTGTATGGAAAGTCATTCCTGTAGTACTGAATGTGTCCTGTCTGTATGGGAAGTCATTCCTGTAGTGCTGAATGTGTCCTGTCTGTATGGGAAGTCATTCCTGTAGTACTGAATGTGTCCTGTCTGTATGAGAAGTCATTCCTGTAGTACTGAATGTGTCCTGTCTGTATGGAAAGTCATTCCTGTAGTACTGAATGTGTCCTGTCTGTATGTGAAGTCATTCCTGTAGTACTGAATGTGTCCTGTCTGTATGGGAAGTCATTCCTGTAGTACTGAATGTGTCCTGTCTGTATGTGAAGTCATTCCTGTAGTACTGAATGTGTCCTGTCTGTATGGGAAGTCATTCCTGTAGTACTGAATGTGTCCTGTCTGTATGGGAAGTCATTCCTGTAGTACTGAATGTGTCCTGTCTGTATGGGAAGTCATTCCTGTAGTACTGAATGTGTCCTGTCTGTATGGGAAGTCATTCCTGTAGTACTGAATGTGTCCTGTCTGTATGGGAAGTCATTCCTGTAGTGCTGAATGTGTCCTGTCTGTATGGGAAGTCCTTCCTGTAGTACTGAATGTGTCCTGTCTGTATGGGAAGTCCTTCCTGTAGTACTGAATGTGTCCTGTCTGTATGGGAAGTCCTTCCTGTAGTACTGAATGTGTCCTGTCTGTATGGGAAGTCCTTCCTGTAGTACTGAATGTGTCCTGTCTGTATGGGAAGTCCTTCCTGTAGTGCTGAATGTGTCCTGTCTGTATGGGAAGTCCTTCCTGTAGTACTGAATGTGTCCTGTCTGTATGGGAAGTCATTCCTGTAGTACTGAATGTGTCCTGTCTGTATGGGAAGTCATTCCTGTAGTGCTGAATGTGTCCTGTCTGTATGGGAAGTCATTCCTGTAGTACTGAATGTGTCCTGTCTGTATGGGAAGTCATTCCTGTAGTACTGAATGTGTCCTGTCTGTATGGGAAGTCATTCCTGTAGTACTGAATGTGTCCTGTCTGTATGGGAAGTCATTCCTGTAGTGCTGAATGTGTCCTGTCTGTATGGGAAGTCCTTCCTGTAGTACTGAATGTGTCCTGTCTGTATGGGAAGTCATTCCTGTAGTACTGAGTGTGTCCTCTCTGTATGGGAAGTCATTCCTGTAGTACTGAATGTGTCCTGTCTGTATGGGAAGTCATTCCTGTAGTACTGAATGTGTCCTGTCTGTATGGGAAGTCATTCCTGTAGTACTGAATGTGTCCTGTCTGTATGGGAAGTCATTCCTGTAGTACTGAATGTGTCCTGTCTGTATGGGAAGTCATTCCTGTAGTACTGAATGTGTCCTGTCTGTATGAGAAGTCATTCCTGTAGTACTGAATGTGTCCTGTATGTATGGGAAGTGATTCCTGTAGTACTGAATGTGTCCTGTCTGTATGGGAAGTAATTCCTGTAGTACTGAATGTGTCCTGTCTGTATGGGAAGTCATTCCTGTAGTACTGAATGTGTCCTGTCTGTATGTGAAGTCATTCCTGTAGTACTGAATGTGTCCTGTCTGTATGGGAAGTCATTCCTGTAGTACTGAATGTGTCCTGTCTGTATGGGAAGTCATTCCTGTAGTAGTGAATGTGTCCTGTCTGTATGGGAAGTCATTCCTGTAGTACTGAATGTGTCCTGTCTGTATGGGAAGTCATTCCTGTAGTACTGAATGTGTCCTGTCTGTATGGGAAGTCATTCCTGTAGTACTGAATGTGTCCTGTGTGTATGGGAAGTGATTCCTGTAGTGCTGAATGTGTCCTGTCTGTATGGGAAGTCATTCCTGTAGTACTGAATGTGTCCTGTCTGTATGGGAAGTCATTCCTGTAGTACTGAATGTGTCCTGTCTGTATGGGAAGTCATTCCTGTAGTGCTGAATGTGTCCTGTCTGTATGGGAAGTCCTTCCTGTAGTACTGAATGTGTCCTGTCTGTATGGGAAGTCCTTCCTGTAGTAGTGAATGTGCCCTGTCTGTATGGGAAGTCCTTCCTGTAGTACTGAATGTGTCCTGTCTGTATGGGAAGTCATTCCTGTAGTACTGAATGTGTCCTGTCTGTATGTGAAGTCATTCCTGTAGTACTGAATGTGTCCTGTCTGTATGGGAAGTCATTCCTGTAGTACTGAATGTGTCCTGTCTGTATGGGAAGTCATTCCTGTAGTAGTGAATGTGTCCTGTCTGTATGGGAAGTCATTCCTGTAGTACTGAATGTGTCCTGTCTGTATGGGAAGTCATTCCTGTAGTACTGAATGTGTCCTGTCTGTATGGGAAGTCATTCCTGTAGTACTGAATGTGTCCTGTGTGTATGGGAAGTGATTCCTGTAGTGCTGAATGTGTCCTGTCTGTATGGGAAGTCATTCCTGTAGTACTGAATGTGTCCTGTCTGTATGGGAAGTCATTCCTGTAGTACTGAATGTGTCCTGTCTGTATGGGAAGTCATTCCTGTAGTGCTGAATGTGTCCTGTCTGTATGGGAAGTCATTCCTGTAGTACTGAATGTGTCCTGTCTGTATGGGAAGTCCTTCCTGTAGTAGTGAATGTGCCCTGTCTGTATGGGAAGTCATTCCTGTAGTACTGAATGTGTCCTGTCTGTATGGGAAGTCATTCCTGTAGTACTGAATGTGTCCTGTCTGTATGGGAAGTCATTCCTGTAGTACTGAATGTGTCCTGTCTGTATGGGAAGTCATTCCTGTGGTACTGAATGTGTCCTGTCTGTATGGGAAGTCCTTCCTGTAGTACTGAATGTGTCCTGTCTGTATGGGAAGTCATTCCTGTAGTACTGAATGTGTCCTGTCTGTATGGGAAGTCATTCCTGTAGTACTGAATGTGTCCTGTCTGTATGGGAAGTCATTCCTGTACTACTGAATGTGTCCTGTCTGTATGGGAAGTCATTCCTGTAGTACTGAATGTGTCCTGTCTGTATGGGAAGTCATTCCTGTAGTGCTGAATGTGTCCTGTCTGTATGGGAAGTCATTCCTGTAGTACTGAATGTGCCCTGTCTGTATGGGAAGTAATTCCTGTAGTACTGAATGTGTCCTGTCTGTATGGGAAGTCATTCCTGTAGTACTGAATGTGTCCTGTCTGTATGGGAAGTCCTTCCTGTAGTGCCGAATGTGTCCTGTCTGTATGGGAAGTCATTCCTGTAGTACTGAATGTGTCCTGTCTGTATGGGAAGTCATTCCTGTAGTACTGAATGTGTCCTGTCTGTATGGGAAGTCATTCCTGTAGTACTGAATGTGTCCTGTCTGTATGGGAAGTCATTCCTGTAGTACTGAATGTGTCCTGTCTGTATGGGAAGTCATTCCTGTAGTACTGAATGTGTCCTGTCTGTATGGGAAGTCATTCCTGTAGTGCTGAATGTGTCCTGTCTGTATGGGAAGTGATTCCTGTAGTACTGAATGTGTCCTGTCTGTATGGGAAGTAATTCCTGTAGTACTGAATGTGTCCTGTCTGTATGGGAAGTCATTCCTGTAGTACTGAATGTGTCCTGTCTGTATGGGAAGTCATTCCTGTAGTACTGAATGTGTCCTGTCTGTATGGGAAGTCATTCCTGTAGTGCTGAATGTGTCCTGTCTGTATGGGAAGTCATTCCTGTAGTACTGAATGTGTCCTGTCTGTATGGGAAGTCATTCCTGTACTACTGAATGTGTCCTGTCTGTATGGGAAGTCATTCCTGTAGTACTGAATGTGTCCTGTCTGTATGGGAAGTCATTCCTGTAGTACTGAATGTGCCCTGTCTGTATGGGAAGTCATTCCTGTAGTACTGAATGTGTCCTGTCTGTATGGGAAGTCATTCCTGTAGTGCTGAATGTGTCCTGTCTGTATGGGAAGTCATTCCTGTAGTACTGAATGTGTCCTGTCTGTATGGGAAGTCATTCCTGTAGTGCTGAATGTGTCCTGTGTGTATGGGAAGTCATTCCTGTAGTACTGAATGTGTCCTGTCTGTATGGGAAGTCATTCCTGTAGTACTGAATGTGTCCTGTCTGTATGGGAAGTCATTCCTGTACTACTGAATGTGTCCTGTCTGTATGGGAAGTCATTCCTGTAGTACTGAATGTGTCCTGTCTGTATGGGAAGTCATTCCTGTAGTACTGAATGTGCCCTGTCTGTATGGGAAGTCCTTCCTGTAGTACTGAATGTGTCCTGTGTGTATGGGAAGTCATTCCTGTAGTACTGAATGTGTCCTGTCTGTATGGGAAGTCATTCCTGTAGTACTGAATGTGTCCTGTCTGTATGGGAAGTCATTCCTGTAGTACTGAATGTGTCCTGTCTGTATGGGAAGTCATTCCTGTAGTACTGAATGTGTCCTGTCTGTATGGGAAGTCATTCCTGTAGTACTGAATGTGTCCTGTCTGTATGGGAAGTCATTCCTGTAGTGCTGAATGTGTCCTGTCTGTATGGGAAGTCATTCCTGTAGTACTGAATGTGTCCTGTCTGTATGGGAAGTCATTCCTGTAGTACTGAATGTGTCCTGTCTGTATGGGAAGTCCTTCCTGTAGTACTGAATGTGCCCTGTCTGTATGGGAAGTCATTCCTGTAGTACTGAATGTATCCTGTCTGTATGGGAAGTCCTTCCTGTAGTACTGAATGTGTCCTGTCTGTATGGGAAGTCATTCCTGTAGTACTGAATGTGTCCTGTCTGTATGGGAAGTCATTCCTGTAGTACTGAATGTGTCCTGTCTGTATGGGAAGTCATTCCTGTAGTACTGAATGTGTCCTGTCTGTATGGGAAGTCATTCCTGTAATACTGAATGTGTCCTGTCTGTATGGGAAGTCATTCCTGTAGTGCTGAATGTGTCCTGTCTGTATGGGAAGTGATTCCTGTAGTACTGAATGTGTCCTGTCTGTATGGGAAGTCATTACTGTAGTACTGAATGTGTCCTGTCTGTATGGGAAGTCATTCCTGTAGTACTGAATGTGTCCTGTCTGTATGGGAAGTCATTCCTGTAGTACTGAATGTGTCCTGTCTGTATGGGAAGTCATTCCTGTAGTACTGAATGTGTCCTGTCTGTATGGGAAGTCATTCCTGTAGTACTGAATGTGTCCTGTCTGTATGGGAAGTCATTCCTGTCGTACTGAATGTGTCCTGTCTGTATGGGAAGTCATTCCTGTAGTACTGAGTGTGTCCTGTCTGTATGGGAAGTCATTCCTGTAGTACTGAATGTGTCCTGTCTGTATGTGAAGTCATTCCTGTAGTACTGAATGTGTCCTGTCTGTATGGGAAGTCATTCCTGTAGTACTGAATGTGTCCTGTCTGTATGGGAAGTCATTCCTGTAGTACTGAATGTGTCCTGTCTGTATGGGAAGTCATTCCTGTAGTACTGAATGTGTCCTGTCTGTATGGGAAGTCATTCCTGTAGTACTGAATGTGTCCTGTCTGTATGGGAAGTCATTCCTGTAGTACTGAATGTGTCCTGTCTGTATGGGAAGTCATTCCTGTAGTACTGAATGTGTCCTGTCTGTATGGGAAGTCATTCCTGTAGTACTGAATGTGTCCTGTCTGTATGGGAAGTCATTCCTGTAGTGGTGAATGTGTCCTGTCTGTATGGGAAGTCTTTCCTGTAGTACTGAATGTGTCCTGTCTGTATGGGAAGTCATTCCTGTAGTACTTTATGTGTCCTGTCTGTATGGGAAGTCATTCCTGTAGTACTGAATGTGTCCTGTCTGTATGGGAAGTCATTCCTGTAGTACTGAATGTGTCCTGTCTGTATGGGAAGTCATTCCTGTAGTACTGAATGTGTCCTGTCTGTATGGGAAGTCATTCCTGTAGTACTGAATGTGTCCTGTCTGTATGAGAAGTCATTCCTGTAGTACTGAATGTGTCCTGTCTGTATGAGAAGTCCTTTCTGTAGTACTGAATGTGTCCTGTCTGTATGGGAAGTCATTCCTGTAGTACTGAATGTGTCCTGTCTGTATGGGAAGTCATTCCTGTAGTACTGAATGTGTCCTGTCTGTATGGGAAGTCATTCCTGTAGTACTGAGTGTGTCCTGTCTGTATGGGAAGTCATTCCTGTAGTGCTGAATGTGTCCTGTCTGTATGGGAAGTCATTCCTGTAGTACTGAATGTGTCCTGTCTGTATGGGAAGTCATTCCTGTAGTACTGAATGTGTCCTGTCTGTATGGGAAGTCCTTCCTGTAGTACTGAATGTGTCCTGTCTGTATGGGAAGTCCTTCCTGTAGTACTGAATGTGTCCTGTCTGTATGGGAAGTCATTCCTGTAGTACTGAATGTGTCCTGTCTGTATGGGAAGTCATTCCTGTAGTAATGAATGTGTCCTGTCTGTATGGGAAGTCCTTCCTGTAGTACTGAATGTGTCCTGTCTGTATGGGAAGTCATTCCTGTAGTAATGAATGTGTCCTGTCTGTATGGGAAGTCCTTCCTGTAGTACTGAATGTGTCCTGTCTGTATGGGAAGTCCTTCCTGTAGTACTGAATGTGTCCTGTCTGTATGGGAAGTCCTTCCTGTAGTACTGAATGTGTCCTGTCTGTATGGGAAGTCCTTCCTGTAGTGCTGAATGTGTCCTGTCTGTATGGGAAGTCATTCCTGTAGTACTGAATGTGTCCTGTCTGTATGGGAAGTCATTCCTGTAGTGCTGAATGTGTCCTGTCTGTATGTGAAGTCATTCCTGTAGTACTGAATGTGTCCTGTCTGTATGTGAAGTCATTCCTGTAGTACTGAATGTGTCCTGTCTGTATGTGAAGTCATTCCTGTAGTAATGAATGTGTCCTGTCTGTATGGGAAGTCATTCCTGTAGTACTGAATGTGTCCTGTCTGTATGGGAAGTCATTCCTGTAGTACTGAATGTGTCCTGTCTGTATGGGAAGTCATTCCTGTAGTACTGAATGTGTCCTGTCTGTATGGGAAGTCATTCCTGTAGTACTGAATGTGTCCTGTCTGTATGGGAAGTCATTCCTGTAGTACTGAATGTGTCCTGTCTGTATGGGAAGTCATTCCTGTAGTACTGAATGTGTCCTGTCTGTATGGGAAGTCATTCCTGTAGTACTGAATGTGTCCTGTCTGTATGGGAAGTCATTCCTGTAGTACTGAATGTGTCCTGTCTGTATGTGAAGTCATTCCTGTAGTACTGAATGTGTCCTGTCTGTATTGGAAGTCATTCCTGTAGTGCTGAATGTGTCCTGTCTGTATGGGAAGTCATTCCTGTAGTACTGAATGTGTCCTGTCTGTATGGGAAGTCATTCCTGTAGTACTGAATGTGTCCTGTCTGTATGGGAAGTCATTCCTGTAGTACTGAATGTGTCCTGTCTGTATGGGAAGTCATTCCTGTAGTGCTGAATGTGTCCTGTGTGTATGGGAAGTCATTCCTGTAGTGCTGAATGTGTCCTGTCTGTATGTGAAGTCATTCCTGTAGTACTGAATGTGCCCTGTCTGTATGGGAAGTCATTCCTGTAGTACTGAATGTGTCCTGTCTGTATGGGAAGTCATTCCTGTAGTACTGAATGTGTCCTGTCTGTATGGGAAGTCATTCCTGTAGTGCTGAATGTGTCCTGTCTGTATGGGAAGTCATTCCTGTAGTACTGAATGTGTCCTGTCTGTATGGGAAGTCATTCCTGTAGTACTGAATGTGTCCTGTCTGTATGGGAAGTCATTCCTGTAGTGCTGAATGTGTCCTGTCTGTATGGGAAGTCCTTCCTGTAGTAGTGAATGTGTCCTGTCTGTATGGGAAGTCATTCCTGTAGTACTGAATGTGTCCTGTCTGTATGGGAAGTCATTCCTGTAGTACTGAATGTGTCCTGTCTGTATGGGAAGTCATTCCTGTAGTGCTGAATGTGTCCTGTCTGTATGGGAAGTCATTCCTGTAGTACTGAATGTGTCCTGTCTGTATGGGAAGTCCTTCCTGTAGTACTGAATGTGTCCTGTCTGTATGGGAAGTCATTCCTGTAGTACTGAATGTGTCCTGTCTGTATGGGAAGTCCTTCCTGTAGTACTGAATGTGTCCTGTCTGTATGGGAAGTCATTCCTGTAGTACTGAATGTGTCCTGTCTGTATGGGAAGTCCTTCCTGTAGTACTGAATGTGTCCTGTCTGTATGGGAAGTCCTTCCTGTAGTACTGAATGTGTCCTGTCTGTATGGGAAGTCATTCCTGTAGTACTGAATGTGTCCTGTCTGTATGGGAAGTCATTCCTGTAGTACTGAATGTGTCCTGTCTGTATGGGAAGTCCTTCCTGTAGTGCTGAATGTGTCCTGTCTGTATGGGAAGTCATTCCTGTAGTACTGAATGTGTCCTGTCTGTATGGGAAGTCATTCCTGTAGTGCTGAATGTGTCCTGTCTGTATGGGAAGTCCTTCCTGTAGTACTGAATGTGTCCTGTCTGTATGGGAAGTCATTCCTGTAGTACTGAATGTGTCCTGTCTGTATGGGAAGTGATTCCTGTAGTACTGAATGTGTCCTGTCTGTATGGGAAGTGATTCCTGTAGTACTGAATGTGTCCTGTCTGTATGTGAAGTCCTTCCTGTAGTGCTGAATGTGTCCTGTCTGTATGGGAAGTCATTCCTGTAGTACTGAATGTGTCCTGTCTGTATGGAAGTCATTCCTGTAGTACTGAATGTGTCCTGTCTGTATGGGAAGTCCTTCCTGTAGTACTGAATGTGTCCTGTCTGTATGGGAAGTCCTTCCTGTAGTACTGAATGTGTCCTGTCTGTATGGGAAGTCATTCCTGTAGTACTGAATGTGTCCTGTCTGTATGGGAAGTCATTCCTGTAGTACTGAATGTGTCCTGTCTGTATGGGAAGTCCTTCCTGTAGTACTGAATGTGTCCTGTCTGTATGGGAAGTCATTCCTGTAGTAATGAATGTGTCCTGTCTGTATGGGAAGTCCTTCCTGTAGTACTGATGTGTCCTGTCTGTATGGGAAGTCCTTCCTGTAGTACTGAATGTGTCCTGTCTGTATGGGAAGTCCTTCCTGTAGTACTGAATGTGTCCTGTCTGTATGGGAAGTCCTTCCTGTAGTGCTGAATGTGTCCTGTCTGTATGGGAAGTCATTCCTGTAGTACTGAATGTGTCCTGTCTGTATGGGAAGTCATTCCTGTAGTGCTGAATGTGTCCTGTCTGTATGTGAAGTCATTCCTGTAGTACTGAATGTGTCCTGTCTGTATGTGAAGTCATTCCTGTAGTACTGAATGTGTCCTGTCTGTATGTGAAGTCATTCCTGTAGTAATGAATGTGTCCTGTCTGTATGGGAAGTCATTCCTGTAGTACTGAATGTGTCCTGTCTGTATGGGAAGTCATTCCTGTAGTACTGAATGTGTCCTGTCTGTATGGGAAGTCATTCCTGTAGTACTGAATGTGTCCTGTCTGTATGGGAAGTCATTCCTGTAGTACTGAATGTGTCCTGTCTGTATGGGAAGTCATTCCTGTAGTACTGAATGTGTCCTGTCTGTATGGGAAGTCATTCCTGTAGTACTGAATGTGTCCTGTCTGTATGGA